>CAUYUJ010022592.1:96863-99363 GCA_963575745.1 Prorocentrum cordatum | reverse complement strand
GATGATCATCACACTCTCTCATGCGCACACTCATCATCATATGTGAGTGCTGATGAGTCAGTGAATGAGTGAGTGAGTGAGTGAGTGAATGAGTGTGTGAAGGATGATGAGTGAGTGAGTGAGTGAGGAATGAGTGATGATGATGATGATGGTGGGATCCTGTTCCTGCGCGGGGTGTCCAGAAAAATTCGCTCCGACAGAAGGACCCCGCATGAGAACCCCCTGGGCGAATCTGGAAAAAAAAAAAAAAAAAAAACAAAAAAAAAAAAAAAACTCACCGTCGTCCTCGTGGGTGGTGAAGCATCCTGGCTGTCTCTTCTGCGTATATTTTTTCTCGCCCTGGCGCGGGCCCTCCCCCCGCTCCCTACGTTGCCCCCGACCTCGCCCTCCTGTTTTGACTCCGGACATTCAGAAAGTGGCCCGGGAGTGGTGTTCTGGGAGCGAAGTGGCCTACAGTTGGCTCCGGGCATTCAAAATGTGGCCCGGTACTGGTGTTCTGGGAGCACGAAGAACACGAAGTGGCCGACAGTTGGCTCCGGGCATTCAAAATATGGCCTGGGAGTGGCGTTCTGGCAGCGCGAGAGCCCAAAAGTGGCGATAGTTATAAGAATTGGATGACCCGCTCGGATTAGTAACATGATCCGCGGGCCCCATAGGGAGGGAGCTCCCGCTTGAGATTTCTTCGCAATTCACTCACACATGTGGCCTGGGAATGGCGTTCTGGCAGCGCGAGAGCCCAAAAGTGGCGACGGTTACAAGAATTGGATGACCCGCTCGGATTAATAACATGATCCGCGGGCCCCATAGGGAGGGGGCTCCCGCTTGAGATTTCCTCGCAATTCACTCACAGATGTGGCCTGGGAATCGCGTCCTGGCAGCGCGAGTGCCCAAAAATGGCGACAGTTACAAGAATCCCACCAGCCCTTTGGGGGTGAGTGGTTTAGAGAGCTCTCTCTGTCCTCATCCCCCCAACCCCCCTTCTTCCCCTTCGGGGAGGGGTTTACCCCTCTCCCTACCCCCTCCCCCTGGGCCTGGAGAGGGAGTTCCGCGTGTCGTTGGAGGGGTCTTTTTCGACTCCTGGGAGGGCCAAAAAACGACGACCCTCACGAGGATTCTGGCCCCGACGGGGGGATACAGAAAAAACCGTTTCCTCTTCTGTGAAGCCAAAATCATTGATTTTACTACGGTTTTGGCCCCATGTTGGCCTTCTCAGGGGGCAGCGCTCCTCTTCCTTGTTCTCAAAATCATTGATTTTACCAAGGTTTAGGGCTCATTTTGTCTTTCTCAAGGGGTAGCGCTCATTTGCGCTTCTGAGGAGGGCGCAAGAGGCCCCCAAGAGGCCCCAAGATGCCCCCAGGAGGCTCCCAAGAGGCCTCCACGAGGCCCCCAAGAGGCCCCCAAGGGGCCCCCAGAGGCTCCCAACAGGCTCCCAAGAGACCCCCACGAGGCCCCCAGAGCCCCCAAGAGGCTCCCAAGAGGCCGCCAAGAGCTCCCCAAGAGGCCCCGAAGAGGCCCCAAGAGGCCCCCAAGAGGCCCCCAAGAGGCCCCACGAGGAGCCCGAACGACTCACACCAGGACGAGAGGCCCGAACGACTCACACCACGAAGAGCCCGAACGACTCACACCACAAGGAGGGGCCCGAACGACTCATACCAGGGCGAGGCGCCCGACCGACTCACACCACGAGGAGCCCGAACGACTCACACCACGACGCGGGCCTCCAACGACTCACACCACGAGGAGCCCGAACGGCTTCCAAAAGACATATACTACTACTTCTTCTCCTACGATTACTGTTACTCCAACTACTACTACTACTACTACTACTACTACTACTACTACTACTACTACTACTACTACTACTACTACTACTACTACTACTACTACTACTACTACTACTACTACTACTACTACTACTACTACTACTACTACTACTACTACTACTACTACTACTCGTTTGACTACATCATCTCGTACTACTACAACTACAACTACTCGTGCGACTACTACCAGATCTACGCGTACTACTATGAGTCCTACTACTACTAGAACTACTACCACTACTATTACTACTACTACTACTACTACTACTACTACTATTACTACTACTACAACTACTACTTCTACTACTACTACTACTACTACTACTACTACTACTACTACTACTACTACTACTACTACCACTATCACTACTTAGTACTACTATCACAACTTCCATATAGACCACTGCTCCAGTGACTGCCTCTGTTACTCAGGCAACTAGTGCGACGACGACGTGGACGACTACGCTTGCTACTACCGCTGATACTGGAAATACCACTCCTAGTACTACCTACTACCACTACGACTGCTACTGCTACTACTCCTACGACTACTAGTACTAGTACTACTACTACTACTACTACTACTACTACTACTACTACTACTACTACTAGTATTACTACTACTACTACTACTACTACTACTACTACTACTACTATTAGTACTACCGCTACCACTA
>CAUYUJ010022592.1:45000-92500 GCA_963575745.1 Prorocentrum cordatum | reverse complement strand
TCGCTCTACCCAGAGTCATAGTGGTCAGAAGTGCACTCGACAGTCGTCGACAGGATTTCAGTTCGACAAGGGTAGAATCACGGAACTCAGAGTGCGCACGTCCTGGATCAGAATGCAGGTGGCGTGCGTCGTTGGGGCCCCTCGCCCTGGTGTGAGCATACACCATCGGAGCCCAATGCCGTGCGCCAGTAGTAAGACTGAGACGACGCGCTCCGCGCCGTACATCATCGTCCCCAAGCTTTGCTCCACCATTCGGGAATCGGTTGCAACTCGTCCAAGAACTTTCGGTCGTCGGCGGACATCGCTCCGTCGCTGCCCGGCCAGCGCATCTCTCCGAAAAAGACGGGGGTCAGCGGGCAGTGGGCCTGGTGAATGCGGCAATGGCACTTGCACTTTCGCTTGCTCTTCTGCAGCGCTTTGCGCAGGTGGCGCACTCGTTCGTCGATGTCAGCGACGCACTCCTTGCACTGCAGCTTCTTGCGATTGTAATTCTTGCGGTTCTTCGGGAGCGTTTGGTTGAACTTGCGGGCGCCGAACCTGCAAGAGCACACATTGCACATGTAATTCTCCAGGTCCGACGGGTCGAATCCCAGAGCACGGCATGCTTTGCAGACCAAAGTTGTGCCCTGTGAAGACGCGTGATTCTTGCGTTCAGACTTCGACCAGTACTTCAGTTCATACGCCGTTGTACATTTCCCACACCGCAGCTTCGTCTGACAGTCCAGGCACACCAAACGGGCATGCTCCTGCCTCTTCGCGTTGTACAGCACGTGCTTGTCGAACGCGAGGCTGCCCAAGTGCCCCAAGCAATCTTCACACTGGTGCTCGTCGATGTTGCCGGGCGCGAACCCTCGCTTTGCGCAGCCCGGGCACACGAGGTCTCTATCGCCATACCGATGATGTGTCATAATAGCCGCGCCCCAAACGCCTTCGTCAAAAACATCTTTGCAAGCAGCACACCCGTGGCTCTGCGGGGTCAGGCTCTTCTTCCAGTAATCACGTTCCACACACCGCTTGCATATTGAATGATCGGGCGGGATTCTCCGTGGAGCGTTGCCATCGGCCACCCCTTGGGAAACCTCGGCCGCCCGCGCAGACCGACAAAGCGTTGGGCAGCTCTCGCGCGCGCAGTCCATGCATCTCGCCCACCTGCCTTGCGACACGTACTTCTCGTAGAAGTCAGCGCCTGCTTTCATGCCGAAATCGCGAGCGTCGAGCATGTACTCCTGCTTCCCTTTGAGGTAGCAGCAGACGCACAGGTGCTGCTTCGCCATGCGGTCCAGCTTCTCAGCTTCAGCGGCCTCGTCATCAAGCGCACTCCATTCATGGATCGCCTCGTCTGCTGTGATCTGGCCAGAAAGCTTCCGCATCAGTCGCTCGGGCCCCACTGGGTTGCCGAGGCCGAACAGAAAGGTCGAGAACGGTTGCATGACGCAGATGTTTGGCAATCGCCTCACTCTGGACAAGCATACGTAGGCAGCAATCTGAGCTGTCATGGACGCCCTGCTGGACCAATGCTGCAGGTCAGCGAATGCCGCTTCCAACGTCGCCCCCTGGATCATGTGAGCGGTGGAAGCGAAGTCGGGGAGAATCCAGAAGCCCGTGCGTCGAGCTTCGATGCACGTGTGCTTGTTGACTTTCCAGGTCCTGGATCTCCGCTTCAACGGGTATACGCCCGTCGGCAGCTTCCCTATTGTCCACTGTGCTTCTGGGAAATGGATATAGGTAACCAAGGGCAACCTATCCAATATGAACTCACCCTCGATCTCCTGGGGACTGCAATCAGGCGCCAGAGTCCATCCGTAAATCATTCCCTTTCGGTGTCTGTAGAGTTGTCTGCTTCGACCGACGTTGTCCGTCAACCGAATGGGCATGCCTTTGGCCAATGGGTAGATGCTCGGAATGTTGCCCGTCTCCTGGTCGTGCCTCTTCAGCCAGGAGAACAACTTCTCGTCAAATTTCTCCTTCGGCAAATCGCGATCTCCAGGGTGCAACGGCACATCTCGAGCGTAGCACCACGAGAGCTGAACGTTCTTCTGCTTGGCAAACTCCCTCCCGCGCAGGTTCGTCGCGAAGTACCTGGGCACGTTGAAGGTGTACAGAGCTGGTGCGCCGCTGAATGGGTTCATGCGAAGCTCTGGCGCCAGCGAGTCAGTGTCGGTCAGAACCCTGTGTCTCTTGCCTCGCTCCGCACGGCACTCCGCGCACTCGCCCTCTGGCGACTTCGGAAGCGCCGCCATGTCGGCGCACCCTCCCGAGAAGCGCTCCTCCCGAGAAGCGCTCGTCCACCACGTCGCCGTTGCAACCGCACTTACCCGCGCTCGGGGACGTCAACGTCGGGAGCCCGTGGAAGTAGCTGTAGTCCTCCATGCCGAGGTTTCCAACTCTGCACTGGCCCAGAAACGAGTTGTACCATTCGTCGTCGCACCTCATCAAGTCGGTCAACTGCCACAAAGCTCGCACGCTGTCGACGTCGTCTTGCCAGAACAGCTCCAACGCGCGCTGCGCGCACCCTGCAGGCACGCCCAGCGGGTTGGATGCCAGGAAAGTGCCCGTCACGGGGTGCAACTGCCAAAAATCAGAGCACATGACCACGTTCACTCCCCCGAAGGCGCGATGCAACTCCCCCGCCCTCTTCTTGCACGTGCCCCTTCACCCGGACAGCGGCACTAACCACTCGTTCCAGGGTGCCCAGCAGCTCCGCGGACATCATGCTCACCTGAAAATGATGAATACAGATCATGTTCCTTCTTCTTTGCGCGCTGAGCTATGCCCATTCCCTCCACAGTCCTTGCAAACATGGTGACACACGGGACGCGCGAGAGGATGGCCAGACTTTGCCATGAGAGCGCCGTTACATGTGACGAGGGGCCCGAACGACTCGCACCGCGTGAAGCCCGAAGGCCCACACCAAGACGAGGGGCCCGAACGACTCACACGACCAGGCACTCGGACGACTCGCACCAGGAGGAGGGGCCCGCACAACTCACACAAGGACGAGGGCCTCCAGCGACTCACACCACGAGGAGCTCGAACGCCTCACACCAGGACGAGGGGCCCGAACGACTCACACCAGGCCGAGGAACCCCAACGACCCACACACGAGGAGCCCCGAACGACTCACACCACGTCGAGGGCAACGAACGATGTACTCCATGGAGTGACTCGTTCGGTGCTCTCGGGACCTCGTCGATGATGATCACGCGCAGGGCCCCGCACTTCATGGACTGCTTGTGCCTGTCGCCCGTGGCATTCCCGTCGTCGTTCCGCGCCGGGATGCCGCTCCAGCGGTGCGCCGTGCGGCCGTTGATCTGCGCCGCCATGGCATTTTGAAACGCCGAGCACACGAACTGAACGCCGTGCTCCCAACCGAGACCTTCCTCCATTAAGTACCGCATCCAGCCAATGACGGCACTTTTTCCGGTGCCCGGAAATCCGTGCACTACGTCCAGCAGAGGCTCCTCGGAATTCTGGTTCACGTTGCCCTGCTGCTTCTCCAGCCACTCAATCTTCAAACGTCGAACAAAGTGCTCGAGAAACTGGCGCTGTTTCTCGTTCGGGATCTTCGAGCTCGCCAATATGGAAGCAAACGCTTTGTCGATGCTGGTGAAGCCATTCCCTGCAGGGTTGAACGAAGCAGCAGCATCTCGCTTCTCGTCGAAGGGAGCATCGCGTGCCTTCTGGCTCGTGCCACTTGCGGATAGAGCTGCGAGGTGGTCCTGGTACGCATCCTCGAAGATATGTCCCGGACATGCACGGTCTCCAGCCTCGACGCCAGAGGGTTCCGTCTTCCACACTCGCTCTCCGATGCGGTGGCTTTGTTCATACACGTGCAGTCGGGCATTTTTCTTCGCTCGGCTGTTCTCCGAAGGTTTCACCTTCGCTTTCGCCCAGGCGGTCCACTTCTCGCCGAGGCTGTCCTCTTCTTTAGCCGATTGGAGCAGTTGCTGAAACTTTCCACCAGGGAGGCTCAGCGGAGGCATATCTTGCTCTTCCTCCGACGCATCTGCCTCGCTCTGATCATCTGCCGCCTTGCCAGACGACGCCATCGTATTCAGCAGGAAACACTGGATGAGTTTCGCCGCTGCCTGGCTGACCACGTTCCCGCGCACGTACTCGTCCCAAGCGGTCTTCCAGGATACGCTGTCCAACGTCGATGGCGTCCCTGTTGAGGCTGTCTTCTTGGTCAGCCTACACGAAGCTCGAACTTGGGGCGACTGGTGCTGGGCCTCCTGCCAATGCCGCAGTACCGTTAACTCCATCCCCAACATACTCAGGTGAGGCACAGTCACGTCTCCTCCATAGAGCGTCCAGGGACGGAAAAATAAACTGCAATACTGAGCGTTGTACGTAGAACTTTTGTGTACGCTGGGCATGGGCAAGCCTTCGATGACCACCACGTCCGGCCTCGCTTTCCTGACCAGAACCCATGAGTGGCAGAAGACACCTGCGTCCTGCGGAAACACGAAATACTCGTCGGCCTCGGGTGTCACTGCTATGTAATGCTCTCCAGGCTTGGCGGCGACTTCCCCATCCTTGTACTGCTTGCTCCTGATTAATTGTTGACCTCCTTTCGGGGAGACGCAAGACCCGGGCACGGGGGACTCGGAAATCCCCCGCGAGGTCGTCAAATTATCCGGGCGAAGGACCCAACCATAACCCCGGAAGAATTTAAGAAACCCCCCGGCGATATCTTAGCACCGCATTTTTATTCGATATTCCGAGGGGCCGAAATAACCGCACGATAGGTTTAGCACCCGGACACACAACAAATTCGCGGAGGCCTGGCCCCTGGGCTACAATCGAAATTCAAATTCAAATCTGCGTGGCGCGGAGGAGGAGGAGAGGAGGAGGAGGAGGAGGAGGAGGAGGAGGAGCAGGAGGAAAGTTCGTGGGTGGAGGAGAGGAGGAGGAGGAGGAGGAGGAGATGAGGAGGAGGAGGAGTGCTCCTGGGCCAGGTAACGCTTCCAGGGTGCGGAAGGGCTATCGATTTGCCGGAAGGGGGGGGGGGGGGAAGGGGGTTCTTAAATGCTTCCTGGGGTTATGCAGTTGTGAGTATCGCAATTGTGAGCATCTTCTTCGGTGGCGCTCCCTATGGGGCCACGAACCGCATGAGGGGTGTGCCGAAATGTGGCGGGGCACACAACGCAAAGGAATACGATAGATCTGATTACGAGAGAAAGAACGCGGGTGAGTCAGAGCGCGAGGGAATCTGAGTATGAATGGGTCTGCGCGCGAGTGAATATATTTGCATGAATGCGATCATGGAAACGCCTAATGTAAGTGTATATGAATGTGAATGGTTCGAGCATGCCTGTCCGAACACACGTGACACTGGGCGTGGCCGCCGCAGGCAGCTTCCGCGGGAACCCCGACGGCAGCGTCCGCACGTCGCGACGCCCATGTCGGCACGCCTCTTGCGAGGATCGCGCCCGCTTTCGGCTCTTCTTTTCCATCCTCTTTGCCCGCGCACTCCAAAATCCAAGGCTGCGGGCGCAGCGCAGCGCGGAGTCCCCGCGACGCGCGCTAATCGCCCCGGGCGGGGCCCCAGCGACGCGCGCGGGTCGTCCGCTGCGCGAAACAGAGAGAGCTGACTAGCTAACTGGCTGGCTGATAGCGGGCAAGTCTCTGACCGCTGGGCAGAGCGACGACGGGCGAACGAGGCGCCGGGCCCCCCGCAGCACGGAGTTCCCGCGACGCGCGCTGGTCGCCCCGAGAGGGTCCCAGCGACGCGCGCGGGTCGTCCGCGGCGCGAGGCCAAACAATTAGTCGGGCAGTCGAGAGAAGGCGCGGCTCGGGGGAGACGCTCCTCAGGTCAGGCCTCGCGGATGAACTCGGTGAAGCCGAGCTCCCTGGCGAGGGCCGTCGCTTCCCTCCTGCACCGCTTCGTGCGCGCCGCAAACTGCTCCAGCTGCTTCCGCAAGCCCTGCGGCGGCCCTGCCAGGAAGAACTCGATGCGCGGCGCCCGCATGAGCAGGAGGTCCTCGTGGCGCGTGGCGCGCGAGAGCAGCGCGTAGAGCTCCAGCCACCAGTCGTCGTCCTCCTTCTTGCCGTTCCCTACCTCGTGGCGGCCGCAATCCAGGATCACGCCTGGGCGACGTCGACCGAGGGAGCAGCGCGCCGGGCAGCCGACGGCCCAGGGCGAGAGTCCACAGGACCGAGAGATGGTCTGGCCGCGGACTGCTCGCGCCCCGGAGGTCTGGCCGCCCCCGGAGCGCCGTTCCCCCGCCCCGTCGCCTTCGCGCAGGTGCGCCCCTGGCCGCCACCGTGGTGATGACCCTGCCGTGCGAGAAATGCGGGGGGTGTGCCGAAATGGGTGGGGGTGACGCATGCGGGCGGCGGCGCTGAGGCCTTCGGTGGAGCTCCCTATGGAGCCACGAAACGTGTGAGGGGTGTGCCGAAATGGGTGTGGGTGACGCATGCGGCCGCGGGCACTGGGGCCTTCGGTGGAGCTCCCTATGGGGCCACGAAGCGTGTGAAGGGTTGGCCGAAGTGGATGGGGGTGACGCATGCGGCCGCGGGCACTGGGGCCTTCGGTGGAGCTCCCTGTGGGGCCACGAAACGTGTGAGGGGTGTGCCGAAATGTGTGTGGGTGACGCATGCGGCCGCGGCCACTGGGGCCTTCGGTGGAGCTCCCTGTGGGGCAACGAAGCGTGTGAGGGGTGTGCCGACATGGGTGTGGGGGGCGCATGCGGGCGGCGGCACTGGGGCCTTCGGTGGAGCTCCCTGTGGGGCCACGAAACGCGTGAGGGGTGTGCCGAATTGGGCGTGCGCGATGCATGCGGGCGGCAGCACTGGGGCCTTCGGTGGAGCTCCCTATGGGGCCATGAAACGTGTGAGGGGTGTGCCGAATTGGGTGTGCGTGACGCATGCGGGCGGCAGCACTGGGCCTTCGGTGGAGCTCCCTATGGGGCCACGAAACGTGTGAGGGGTGTGCCGAATTGGGTGTGCGTGACGCATGTGGGCGGCAGCACTGGGGCCTTCGGCGGAGCTCCCTATGGGGCCACGAAACGTGTGAGGGGTGTGCCGAATTGGGTGTGCGTGACGCATGCGGGCGGCAGCGCTGGGGCCTTCGGCGGAGCCCCCTTATGGGGCCACGAAACGTGTGAGGGGTGTGCCGAATTGGGTGTGCGTGACGCATTGCGGGCCGTGTCAGAACTGGGGGCCTTTCGGTTGGAGCTCCCTATGGGGGCCATTGAAACGTGTGAAAGCTCATGGGGCCCTGAGTTGTGCGTGACGCATGCGGGCGGCAGACGGGGGCCTTCGGTGGAGCTACCTAGGGGCCACGAAACGTGCGAGGGGTGTGCCGAAATGGGTGTGCGGGACGCATGCGGACGGCAGCGCTGGGGCCTTCGGTGGAGCTCCCTGTGGGGCCACGAAACGTGTGAGGGGTGTGCCGAATTGGGTGTGCGTGACGCATGCGGGCGGCAGCACTGTGAGGCCGAATTGCGGGACGCATGCGGTGGGGCTCCTTCGGTGGATGGGGCCACGAAACGTGTGAGGGGTGTGCCGAATTGGGTGTGCGTGACGCATGCGGGCGGCAGCACTGGGGCCTTCGGTGGAGCTCCCTATGGGGCCACGAAACGTGTGAGGCGTGCGCCGAATTGTGTGATGACGATGACGATGATGATGATGATGATGGTGGTGGTGGTGGTGATGATGACGTCGATGATGTCGATGATGATCACGGTGATGGCGGTGACGATGATGGTGATGATGATGATGACGACGATGATGATGATGATGATGATGATGATGGGAGGGGGGAGGAGGCAGCGGGAGGAAGGAAGGAGAACGCGGGGCACCTTCTCTTCAAAACGAGGACCCAACACCGCAGGATGGCTGGGAAAAAATCACGAGGCCGAGCCTGCATTTTGACGAGGCCTCCCGCTGCAGACATCCCACAAAACTCCCCCTCGTCAAAATCCGAGTCGCGGTCGTCAAAAAACGATGCCGAACCCGAGTCCTGGCAAACCCGGGTCTTACGCTCCCCCGATCCTTTTGTCCGCGCAATTCGTGCTGGCTGGTTGCGGTCCAAGTAGTGCGTCGGAACCAGTAGTGGTTCGCACCTCCACTGCCGCAAGAACTCGTGCGCGGACAACAACTTCCAAGGGTGCTCCAAGGGGCGATATGCGTAGGCGTCGAAGTCGTTTACTCTCGACCGGTCCGTCCGCACGTTCGGTTTGCGAGCCGGCGGGACGTGCGTCGTCACGCTGGTGTCCTTCATCTGCAACGAATTCTGGGACGTCTCCAACCTGTTCATCCACGACCGCCCATCGATCGCCTGCGAGCCAAACGTTCGGATGCACTCTGCCTTCAGAACGCCCCTCAGGTCCAGATTGCAGCACAGGTTGCAGACTTCCACGGCGCCGCGGTACGCGCTGTTCATCTCGAGTTCCGTTATCAGCCTCCCGCTGCTTGCTCTGAGCTGCGCCGCTTTGCCCCTGCCCTGTATCTTCGCCCTCAAGGTAAACAGCTTGTCCACGCATTTCTTGGTCTCCAACGTGCCCGCGGGCTGTCGCTTGCCAATGTATCCCCCGAAATATCCATTCGTCACTACCTGCGTGCGCTGAGTTGCTCGAGTGGCTCCCCCCAGACTCTGCTTCTTCATGATGCAGCGTTTCTTCCTGCAGCAAGTCTCATGCGTTTGCTCGATGATCGGCAGTCGGTCATTCGGTTTCACGTCACTGTTGCTCCCTGCAAAAGCGACGCACAGGCCCGGCATGCACCCGTTCAGCCACTCCTCATTGCGCAATCCGAGAGTTTGCCCCAGCCAATTTCGGACTCCGCTTGTGCGCAGCGTGAACTTCTTGGCAATGCCCTTGCAAACCAGCAGCGGCGCCGTCATCCACTCGGGGGACACTCTGTTGGTCCACGGCGCCTCGTGCTTGCACTCTCTCGTTCTTCTTGGAAGCGCAGGCGTTGGGCACCAAACGCTTCTCCTGCTTGGTCTTCGAATCCATCACCATTCGATGTATGTGGTGCTGGCACCGACACATGAAATACTGCAGAGCGCCGTTGAACTTCTCCTTGAAGGTGGCGTCGTCGCAGTTCAGGCCGAGCTCCTGAGCTTCCCCTGGAGCCCCCTGCGCGGACGAGCCCACTCCGGCTCTCGCGTCTTCATACAAGAACCGAGGCAATCGGCCCAATTTGAACTCCCCCCATGCTGGCGATCCAGAGCATTCGGACGACTCCGAGCATGTCGGGAAGTTCTGCTCCAGCGAAGTTCTCTCTCTAGCAAATTGGTCCACGTCGGGATATCTCTCGCAGCAGATTTGCCAGAGGAAATGCTTCAGTTCCGTCGCATTCACGAGACCTTCCTCGATTTTCTGGGCGATCTCCTTCAGCGTGGCGAACTGGTGCAGGCGCTGAGCGAACGTGAAAAAATGATAATGCAGCCCCCCTGTCGTTTTCTGAGCCTCCACGGCGCCGAACAAAGCGTCCACGCGCCCTGCAATGCCTCCCATGGCTTCAGCGTTGCTGCCGAGGGCGTCCTGGCACGGCGATCCAGATTCAGAGCACTGCGGACAGCGAGGGCGCATGCGCACTCCGAGCATCGTCGCCAAGACCGTGCGGATCTGCACGAAGAATGCGTTGGAGGCGGCCAAGGGGTCCTCTGCGAGGAACAAGCGACGCGTGTCATATCCAGGAATGTTCACCTCAAACGCGTCCTCTGGCGACGGCTCCAGGCTCGGCCAATCGCTCTTTGCCCACTTCTGCCTCCTGCTCTCGCCTGCAACGAAAGGATCGTCCTGGCGGTATCTGCTGAGCCTGAGCGCTAGATAACTATGCCGTTCTCCCGGGGAAATAGTACAGAATATGTCATTCCCGTAGTTGACGCAAGCCCAGATCCCCAGGTGCCCAATCTTCGTCCGAATCTCCTGCGTGCCCAGAATGGCGCGGCATCGAAAGCGGAAGTCAGCCAAGAGTCGCCGCTGCAGGTTGCCGAGGCCGACTGCAAAAATCCGCCGACCCTTTGTGGGTCTCTAGGCGTGTGAGATAGTTCGCCCTTCCGAACCCCTCCCTGGGACCCCAAACCGGAGATTCGCCCCTCCCCCCCCCCCCCCCTGGGCCCACGACGAGCGCGTCACGGGGCTCTTTTGGGCCCAAAAGGGGATCAAGACGGGCCAAGAAGGCTCCAAGACTCCTCCAAGACGGCTCACGAGAGCTCCGAGGCGCCAAACGAGCGCTCCCAGGCGCCCAAGATGGCCCCAGGACGAGCCCAGAGGCCTCCAAGACGGCCCAAGAGGCCCCCAAGAGCAGTCCTCAGAAGAACCGCAGCGCCGAAAATCGTCAAATTCCTATGGGACAACGCAAACTTAGATCATATACTACTTGTCCGCCTTCACGGCGTTGAAGACGGTCCCAGAGCACCCCAAGACCGCCCCGAGAGGCTCCCAAGAGGCGCCCAAGTCGGCCAAAGTGGGCGCCAAGACGGCCCAAGGGGCCCCCAAGGCAGCCCAAGAGGGCCCCAAGACGGCCCCAAGAGGTGCCCAAGAGGGTGAGCCCGAACCGACAATCCGAGCCTTCCGCCCCAAGACGGCCCCAGAAGGCTCCAAGAGGCCCCAGGAGGCCCCCAGGACGCCCACAAGAGGCCCCAAGAGGCACCCAAGAAGCCCCAAAACAACCTCGAAACGGCCCCCAGCAAGAAATATACGGGCCCCAACCCAACGCTTCTACCCTTTGGGCATCTCCAGAACGATGCCAAGATTGCATTAGCGTCTTTTCTTTTCCGATGGGCCCCCCGGGGCCTCGAGATGACCCCAAGCGGATTCCACACAGCCCCAAGAGAGGTCATTATGGACCCCTACACAACTCCCCAGCCCGATTCAAGCGAGCCGGCAAACCGCCAAGATAAGGGGTCGGCGGATGTGGCGTAAGCCTATAGAATCAGCTCACAGGCATCATTGTTGATCTTGCGGCGTCTGCCATCGGGTAACGTGTAATAACCCTTCTCGAGCTTCTGCAGTGAATCCGCAGCGGCTATGGCAGCGTCGGTCTCCATGCTCTCGGCGCTTTGGCCTTGCAACCGCCCCCCTCGCTTGATGCTCAGGCTTGCTCCGAGATTGACACGGTCTCGAAAATATAAATTCCACAAGGCCGGCGCGAAGCCCCAAGTGCGTCGGAACTGGCCCTCTATCCGCTGCGGCAAGCCGCGCGCGAGGTCAAACAACCTCACCGTGGTCGCTGGCCCCATCGCAAAATGAGCGTTCGGTAGTTTCCGCTGGGCTACGCCCACTGACGGTTCGAGCCAACTGCGCAGAAGCCCACGAGGAGTTGGGAGATCTCTCGTCTCTGGTCGACGCCAACGAGGTTGGTTCGGGACGTCGTATCCGCCAACAGCACGCGGCAGCGTGAAAGGAAACGCCACGCCCAGGTACCAGGCGGCATGCTGGTTGGTCAGGTCCGCCCCGCTCTGGATGTTGACATCGCCGAACCTTGCAAACACGGACTTGTAATTCTCAGAGATGTTCGACTGGGCTCTGGTGCTCCGCTCAGCGACGATATAGGACGGGCCCAACGCAGAGACGAAATCCTCTACCGGTTTTGCCGGCTCTGGAGGCGTCGCCACTTTGTCTTGAACGATGGAGTCTTTGGCCCCGTCTAGCTGTTGTACCGCATCCTGCACTGCCTGCGGGATGAACTTCGCCTCCCCGTATTTATCTGCGTATTTCTGAGAGTACCTTTCGTGGAGGCGGGTTGCCACTCTGTCGAGTGAGTTCAGGCCGTTGTTGCCATAGCCTGGATAGCCGCTGTCGCGCATGATCTCGATCAACTTTTGCATTACAGGAATGCGCAACGTGAGCCCTTTCAGGTGCTGCGCCAGGTCTTTGCTGCCCCCCTTGATGCGCACGTTCACCAGCATCGCCAACGTCTCCTCCGAATGTGGCACGCCGAGAGCATCCTGCAGCAACCTCAGCCGGTCCCAGTGGATCTCTTCGGCGTGCTGAGACGCTTCGCGACAACATCTCCCGATGTCGTCCCACGGCATGGAGAAGCTGAAGAGATTGCCCTTCTCAGGGCCCCGTAGACCCGGACACGCTGGACCCGGACGCCCAACGCCCCTCGAAACCAAATTTTCCAGACGGCGGCACGAACGAAATACTGCACTGCTGCACTTCGAGAATAAACCCGACCACAGGCCTCACAAGCCTGCAAGACCCCTCTAAACCCAGACACAAACCCGAGTCCTGCAGTGCAGCAAGCACAAGTTGCACGGGTGCTGAAAAACGTTCTGAGGGGGCCGCGTTCCTCGTCCTTCTTGGCAAAATCATTGATTTTACGAAGGTTTCGGGCTGATTTTGTCCTTCTCAGGGGTCAGCGCTGATTAGCGCTTCTGAGGAGATCGCCAGACCCCAAGATAGCCCCAAGAGGCCCCCAGGAGGCTCCCAAGAGGCCTCCAGGAGGCCCCCAAGAGGCCCCCCAGAGGCCCCTAGAGGTCCCCTCGAGGCTCCCAAGAGGCCCCCAAGAGGCCCCAAGAGGCTCCAAGAGGCCCCCAAGACGCCCCCAAGAGGCCCCCAAGAGGCCCCCCAGACGCCCCAAGAGCTCCAAGAGGCCCCCAACAGGCCCAACGAGGAGCCCGAACGACTCACACCAGGACGAAAGACCCCAACGACTCACACCACGAGGAGCCCGAACGAGTCACACCACAAGGAAGGGCCCGAACGCCTCACACCAAGACGAGGCGCCCGAACGACTCACACCACGAGGAGCCCGAACGACTCACACCAGGACGAGGGGCCCGAACGACTCCCACCACGAGGAACTCGAACGACTCACACACAAGGAGGGGCCCGAACGACGCACACCAGGACGAGGGGCCCGAACGACTCACACCACAAGGAGCCCCAACGACTCACATACAATGCGGGGCCCGAACCACTCACCCCAGGACGAGGGGCCCCAACGACGAACACCACGAGGAGCCCGAACAACTTACACACAAGGAGGGGCCCGAGCGACGCACACCAGGACGAGCGGCCCGAACGACTCACACCACGAGGAGCCCGAAGGACTCACACGCAAGGAGGCGCCCGAACGACTCACGCCAGGACGAGGGGCCCGAACGACTCACACCATGAGGAACCCGAAGGACTCACACACAAGGAGGGGCCCGAACGACGCACACCACGAGGAGCCCGAACGACTCACATACAATGCGGGGCCCGAACCACTCACCCCAGGACGAGGGGGCCCAACGACTCACGCCACGAGGAGCCCGAACAACTTACACACAAGGAGGGGCCCGAGCGACGCACACCAGGACGAGCGGCCCGAACGACTCACACCACGAGGGGCCCGAACGACTCACACGCAAGGAGGCGCCCGAACGGCCCGAACGACTCACACCATGAGGAGCCCGAAGGACTCACACACCAGGAGGGGCCCGAACGACGCACACCAGGACCAGGGCTCCGAACGACTTACACTACGAGGAACCCGAGCGACTCACACACACACTGAGGGGCCCGAGGGACCCACACAAGGAAGGACGAGGCCCCCAAGACGCCCCCAAGAGGCCCTCAGAGGCCCCCCAGAGACCCCCAAGAGGCTTCCAAGAAGCCCCAAGACGCCTCTCGAGGCCCCCCCGATGCGCCCAAGAGACCACAAAGAGCCCCCCCAAGGAGCCCCGAGAGCTTCCAAGAGGCCCCCAAGACGCCCACGAGGAGGCCGAACGACTCACCCCAGGACGAGAGGCCCCAGCGACTCACACCACGAGGAGCCCGAACAACTCACACACTAGGAGGGGCCCGAGCGACGCACGCCAGGACGAGCGGTTCGAACGACTCGCACCACGAGGAGCCCGAACGACTCACACCACAAGGAAGGGCCCGAACGACTCACACCAGGACGAGGGGCCCGAACGACTCACAGAATGAAAAGCCCGAACGACTCACACACAAGGAAGGGCCCGAACGACGCACACCAGGACCAGGGGCCCGAACGACTCACACAAAGAGGAACCCGAACGACTCACACACAGTGAGAGGCCCGAGGCGCTCACACAAGGAAGGGCGAGGCCCCCAAGAGGCTCCCAAGACGCCCCCATAGGCTCCCAAAACGCCCCCAGGAGGCCCCCAAGAAGCCCCAAGACGCCGCAAGAGGCCCCCAAGAGGCCCCCAAGAGGCGCCCAAGAGTCCTCCACGAGGCCTCCAGAGCCTCCAGGGCGCCCCCAAGAGGCCCGCACGAACGAAACACTGCACTGCTGCATTTCGAGAATAAGCCCGACCACAGGCCTCGAAAGCCTGCAAGACCCCTCTAAACCCAGACACAAACCCGAGTCCTGCAGTGCAGCAAGCACAACTTGCACGGGTGCTGAAAAACGTGACACTGCAGGAGAAGATGTAGTTTTCTTGGTTTTCCGTGTCCTGGTTTATCTTTGTCCTGGTCTCCGGGGGCCTGACCTTCACCTGCGTTCTGGCTTCCGGCTTGCCGAGCGGGGCGTCGACCAGGTTGCCGTGCGGGGCCTCCAGGTAATAGACCAACATCGTACTCCACACGGTGCAGCACGCCGCGCACTCCAGCCACGTGACGTCGTTCTCCACAATGTATCGACTCACGTGGCCGTAGTAATTGTCGTTCGCAATGCTCATAGGGATGGTCCCGCCGTCGAGGAACGAGGATGCCGCCTCGTGATCCCTTAATTTCCCCGTGCAGTCGCGGCAAACTGGCACCTCGCACTGCGGGCGGAGTTTCCTGCAGAACGGCGGCGCCCCCCAATCCTCCGAATGTCTGTCGGGACACGCGAGACATCGGACGTCCTCAGTGCACCCGAATAACTTCCCTGATCTGCCTTCGAAGCTGAACTGGACGGCCCACCGCGACACGTGGCGCTCCTGGTTTCCAACACAGGTGCTCAACGGTTCACTTAACACCTGTTGTCCTCTCCACGGGTACGCCTTGCTTGACTCGAGGTCCCGATCCACGTACCGCTTCTGCCATATATCGAACCCGCAGTTGTTGAGCAGGGTTCCAGGGAAGTTCTGTTCAACGTCCTGGAAAGCCGCCTCTTTCCAATATTTTATCTCGACGTTGCCAGACGCGAGGGAGATGGAACTCGACTCCAGGTCAACTGGCGGGTACCCCGCGCACGTCGTGCGAAGCTGACCGCATATGAAACAGGCCAGACATCTCGTCGTCTCGTCGTTGTACCGAAGCGCGAGCAGGTTCAGGGATCGCCGAGTTGTCGACAGCCCCAACATTGGCCACCGCTCCCGCTCGGCAACGGCCATGGCCCCGTATACGTAGTCCAAGTTCGTCATCCAGCGAATATCATTGTTGCAGATCTTACTTATCACGCTGGCATGCGTGCGATCCCTGGCGCCCCCGGCAATATGGTGCAAGAAGGCTGCCCGGTCACTCGCGTGGAAACGGCAAGGCCCACTCTGGTTGTTCTGGAAAGGACGCGAGTACAAAGGCAACTTCGCACCAGTTTCCAAATCGGGAGCTGTCAAGACTGCGTCGTCAGCTGTCAGCGGCGGCGTGGGCCGTTCTCGCATGAGTTTGCGGAGTTCTCGGCAGCGGCCATCAATCGCGTCCATTTCCACGGGCGCTCCGCGGACCTGCTCCGCGTCGGCGCCAACTGCAAAATATTGCCCCTCCACGCCGTCGCCCCCTTCGCTTTCAGATTCCTCGCCGGCGCCTTCGCTTGACTCCGAAGCGATGCCTTTGTCTCTGTCAGTTGCCTCGACAGTTCCTGCGTGGCCTGGGAACTGAAACCCCAAGAAATCGAGCGCGTCCGTGACGCACTGGCCTCCTTCAGTCGCGGCGACAGCCGGCATTCCCGAGGCTGCGCCCTGGCTCTCCGCCGCATTGACGTGGTCGTCGCAACCGGCGTCGCATCCACTATGCATTTCGAAATCCCCCTTCAGATGTAATCCAGACTTTCCGCCGGTCGCGCGCAGCCCAGCGCGCGCCCCAGGCGGCGGCGGCGGCAGCGCGGCGCACTCGTTACTCTGGCCGTGCTTCTCTCGTTCGACTTCCTCGTCTGTCCTTGCTCGCTTTGCCAAGGCACTCCCATCCTCCTGCCGCGTCGCCTGCCCCGCCGCTCCATCGTTCCCGTCTCCGCGGCTTCTCTCTTCGGCAGGGGGGCGTGCCGGGGCTCTTTCACTCTGGGTTTTCGGGCGCTTCGCCTCTCTGTGCCCATCATCTTCAGTGGAGCGATCGCCTTCCGGGCTTCTCCCCCGCCCAGGCAAATGCTCCTGCGGGCGAACCCGCAGCCGCTCGAAGCGCGTTCGGACAGCACCCTGTCCGCCGTCATCTCGAAGGGACGTGGCGACCACCGGAAGGCTCGGGTCTCCGACGCGCGAACGCGCGTACGTCAACTCGTGCGTCGCAGAGCAATGCACGAAAATGACTACATTCTGCCTCTTGCAACGCGCCAGCGCAAGCAGTTCGATGTCGCTGAAATAATAATCTGCGCACGTAGTCATGGCTTCCAGATAGGCAGGATAGACAGCATTGAAGAAATTTGCGGGCAGCCCGGCAGATTGGTAGTTGCACTCCCCGGCCTTGTCCACAGACTCTGCGAAAGCCGTTATAGGTTCCAGATCGACGCCGCCGTCGAAATCGAGGCCGTAAACCACGTCGTGAATCTTACTGAAAAACAAATCGAATGAGTTCTGGAGACATGCGTCTTCAACGACACTTCTGTGCCACTCTCGAGCGCCAGCGGTTCCCGCGAACGGCGCCTCGCACTTGCTCAGGCGGCGCCCTCCGGAGAACTCATCAGATGCTTCTGCCGTGTACTTGTCCAACAACCCCAGGGATCGCATCAAAGGCATTATGAAGACGTCCTGAAAATCTTCGACGCAGAGAGAACCAAACTCTTGCATTATCCTTGCTGTACGCTCCCTGTGCAATTCAAACTTTTGCAGTTCTCCCCGGCATGCCTCAACGCAGCGCTGAGCAATGTCGAAATAGGATTCCAGAAGGCAGTGTCACACGTGCTGACGTTCGTTGTCTCCCGCGTGCAGCGGAGCACCGAAGGGGTCCGACTGCTTCGCAAAGGGTTGGATCAAATCCCAGAGCGCCCATTCCATGTCGCCCAGCAGCTCCTCGGACGACAGCCTCGATTTGAAGATGTCAGCGGTGGGACCGAATGCTTCGCGGAGAAACGAGCGAGCGTCGCGCTTGACCAGCTCACCCCACTCCCACTCGCCCCACACAGAATGAATGGCGCACGCGCCGTCTCCAGCCGTAGGCATCGTTTCCATCACCACCCCCTGCAAGTCTCGCACCGCTCGAGGCAAGGGCGCGTGAACCTCACGTAAGTCCACAACTGGCATCTCCGTAAACTCTGCCGCACGCCCTCATCTGTTGGAAAGAAGAGCGTCCGTCAGAGCTAAGCTCACTGCACAAATGGTACGCGGAGCTAACAGTAAGCCAAGAATGGCTTGGGCCAACTTGCATTGGGCCACAACGGCTACGGAAAATCGCTAGGGAATCGTAACCCCTTTCGACCCTCTGGTGGTAAAACCCTTGTGGACCCTAGCCTTCGTCACACTCCCTTGTGAACCCGAGTCCCTTTGTCACGACTCCCAGGAACCAGCACTAGTGAAATCCCCAGAGCCAGCACGATCAGTAAACCCGATAGGAACCCAGAAAAAACCAGGAGAACCAGGCACCAGCAAAGGCGAGATCGGAGGAACCAGCAAAGGCGAGATACCAGGACGAGGGGCCCGAACGACACACACCACGAGGACCCCGAACGACTCACACACACGGAGGGGCCCGAACGACTCACACCAGGACGAGGGGCCCGAACGACTCACACCACGAGGACCCCGAACGACTCACACACGAGGAGGGGCCCGAACGACTCACACCAGGACGAGGGGCCCCAACGACTCACACCACGAGGAGCCCGAACGACTCACACACACGGAGGGACCCGAACGACTCACACCAGGACGAGGGGCCCGAACGACTCACACCACGAGGAGCCCGAACGACTCACACACAAGGAGGGGCCCGAACGACTCACACCAGGACGAGAGGCCCGACCGACTCACGCCACGAGGACCCCGAACGACTCACACACAAGGGGGGGACCGAACGACTCACACCAGGACGACGGGCCCGAACGACTCACACCACGAGGACCCCGAACGACTCACACACAAGGAGGGGCCCGAACGACTCACATCAGGACGAGGGGCCCGAACGACTCACACCACGAGGAGCCCGAACGACTCACACCACGGGGAGCCCGAACGACTCACACACAAGGAGGGGCCCGAACGACTCACACCAGGACGAGCGGCCCGAACGACTCACACCACGAAGAGCCCGAACGACTCACACCACAAGGAGGGGCCCGAACGACTCACACCAGGACGAGCCGCCCGAACGACTCACACCATGAGGAGCCCGAACGACTCACACCACGACGCGGGCCTCGAACGACTCACACCACGAGGAGCCCGAACGAGCCACACCAGGATGACGGGCAGCGCTCATACAAACCCCCCACGATGGCCCCCAGAGGTCCACCAGATGGCCCCTAGCGTTCCCCATATGGCCCACAAGAGGTCCCCAGGAGGCACCACGAGGCCTCATGTTTCGCAAGAGTTGCTGTTTTGAGATGGGCTGGTGGGGATACGCGAAGCGTGAAGAATTGGATGACCCGCTCGGATTAATAACCTGATCCGCGGGCCCCATAGGGAGGGGGCTCCCGCTTGAGACTTCCTCGCAATTCACTCACACATGTTGCCTGGGAATGGCGTTCTGGCAGCGCGAGAGCCCAAAAGTGGGGACAGTTACAAGAATTGGATGACCCGCTCGGATTAGTAACATGATCCGCGGGCCCCATAGGGAGGGGGTTCCCGCTTGAGACTTCCTCGCAATTCACTCACAGACGAGGCCCAAGGCGAATGAGTGAGTGAGTGACTGACTGACTGACAGGTCATGACGATGATCATCACACTCTCTCACGCGCACACTCATCATCATCATCATATGTGAATGTTGATGAATCAGTGAGTGGGTGAGTGAGTGAGTGAGTGTGTGAGGGATGATGAGTGAGTGAGTGAGTGAGGAATGAATGAATGGTGATGATGATGGTGGGTTCCTGTTCCTGCGTGGGGTGTCCACAGAAAACAAGAACCCCACTTTGGATGCGGGGATCAAGAACCCCACTTTGGATGTGGGGAACAAAAGTAATCGCAATAGTAGCCGTAGTCGAAGTAGTACTGCAAGCACAACTAGTGTGAGTGACAGTAGTAGTAATGGTCCTAGTAATGCTTATAATAATGTAGTAGTAGTAGCAGTAGTAGTAGTAGTCGTAATCGTGGTCGATGTCGAAGCCGTAGTGGTAATGGTAGTGGTGGTAGTGGTGATACAGTATTAGTAGCCGTAGCCGTACTAGAAGCCGCAGTAGCCGAACTAGTCGTAGTAGCTGTATTCGTCGTGACAGTCTTAGCACTCGTAGTAGTCGTACTCGAAGTCGTAGTAGTAGTCGTCATCGCAGTAGTAGTGGTAGCAGTAGTCGTAGTCGTAGTAGTAGTAGTCGTAGTCGTAGTAGTAGTAGTAGTAGTAGTAGTAGTAGTAGTAGTAGTAGTAGTAGTAGTAGTAGTAGTAGTAGTAGTAGTAGTAGTAGTAGTAGTAGTAGTAGTAGTAGTAGTAGTAGTAGTAGTAGTAGTAGTAGTAGTAGTAGTAGTAGTAGTAGTAGTAGTAGTAGTAGTAGTAGTAGTAGTAGTAGTAGTAGCAGTGGTGGTAGTAGTAGTAGTAGTAATCCTGGTGGTAGGCGTACGGTAGTAGTTGACGTAGTAGTAGTAGTAGTAGTAGTAGTAGTAGTACTAATCGTACCCATCGTGTGAGAAATGGTAATAGTAGAAGTAGCAGCAGTAGTAGCATTAGTAGCAATAGTCGTCGCCATTGCAGTAATAATACTCTTGATAAAGGTAAAAGCAGTAGTAGTAGTAGTACTAGTAGTAGTAGTAGTAGTAGTAGTAGTAGTAATAGTAGTAGTAGTAGTAGTAGTAGTAGTAGTAGTAGTAGTAGTAGTAGTAGTAGTAGTAGTAGTAATAGTAGTAGTAGTAGTAGTAGTAGTAGTAGTAGTAGTAGTAGTAGTAGCGGTAGTAGTGTTAGCAGAAGAAGTGATAGTAAAAAAAATAGATATAAAAAACGCAAAAAGTGTTTGAAAAGCTTTGAAAAACGCAAAAACTGTTTTTTTTTCCAAAAAAAAAAAACAAGATTATAACTAGTAGTAGTAGTGGTAGTGGTATTGGCAAGCAGGTAAAAGTAATTGTAGTAGTACATCCCCAGGGCGAAAGTTTTTCCTCTTGGGCCCGGAGCGGAAATTTGAAGTCTGAAGCAGACGCGTGTGAAATACCCGCCGTCGGATCCAATGACGTTCGCGCGGATCCAATTTTGGTTTTTGTTTGTGTTTCAGTGGATCCGATTTCCGTCCGCGCGGATCCGATTTCGAATTTGTTGGATCCGTGTTCGGTCTTATTTTCACGGCGGATCCGATTTCCACCCTGTTTTAAATTTATATCACTAAATTAAACCAGGGAGCCGGAAGAAATCGGATCCGCGGGCCCCGCAAACCGCCCGTGTTAAGATTCTACAGGGGAAGGGGGGGTCGGTACTTAACTTTCCACGATGGGCGCTGCGTCGTCTCGCGCACTCCCATCAACTCCCCGCGCGAGCGGGCCCCATTCAACATGAATACATACATCCCTCTCACCCCGGATGCTGCAAACAGCACGTCTAGTCGCAGTCCGTGCGGCGGCGCCGACGTTATCTCGCGAAATCCTCATGGCCATTTTCACCTCAAGAGGAAAATCTTTCGTCCTGCGTAAGTGCGGTTCGGCCCGTCGTCACCTGACCCAACGGACGGCCTCTGCGCTCTCAGGCGGGAGCCCCACCTCCTCCACCTCCTCTACCTCCTCCCTCCTCCTCGTTCTCCTTTCCGCCCCCCACGCGTGCAATATCGTGGACAGGAAAGGCTCCTGCTACGTTGTGGGCGCTGGCATGCCCCTGCGCGATCTGGAGGCCAGCGCAACGCTAGAAAAAAAAAAGAAGCCTCCCCCTGGTTGGCGGGCTCCGGCGTGGCCCACCACGACTCCGAATCCAAAGCGCAAGCTTTTGCAAGGACGTCCCGAACGAGAACTCCAATCAACGCGCGGGTTTTTTTTTCCAGGTGTTGCGAGGACGTCTCGAGCAGGAACTCCTGACTGCACGTTGCGGGGAACTTGTGGTGAGGTGTGGTGCGGGGACAACGTGGCAACCAACATGTCCGAAGGCCAAAACGCTCAGCCCTGCGTCTCCTGACCCAACGGACGGCCTCTGCGCTCTCAGGCGGGAGCCCCACCTCCACCTCCTCTACCTCCTCCCTCCTCCTCGTTCTCCTTTCCGCCTCCCACGCGTGCAATATCGTGGACGGGAAAGGCTCCTGCTACGTTGTGGGCGCTGGCATGCCCCAGCACGGTCTGGAGGCCAGCGCAACGCTAGAAAAAAAAGAAGCCTCCCCCTGGTTGGCGGGATCCGGCGTGGCCCACCACGACTCCGAATCCAAAGCGCAAGCTTTTGCAAGGACGTCCCGAACGAGAACTCCAATCAACGCGCGGGGTTCTCTTTCCGGGTGTTGCGAGGAGGTCTCGAGCAGGAATTCCTGACTGCACGTTGCGGGGAACTTGTGGTGAGGTGTGGTGCGTGGACAACGTGGCAACCAGCATGTCCGAAGGCCAAAACGCTCGGTGCGGTTCGGCCCTGCGTCTCCTGACCCAACGGGCGGCCTCTGCGCTCTCAGGCGGGAGCCCCACCTCCACCTCCTCTACCTCCTCCCTCCTCCTCGTTCTCCTTTCCGCCTCCCACGCGTGCAATATCGTGGACAGGAAAGGCTCCTGCTACGTTGTGGGCGCTGGCATGCCCCTGCACGATCTGGAATCTGGAAGCCAGCGTAACGCTAGAAAAAAAGGAGCCTTCCCCTGGTTGGCGGGCTCCGGCGTGGCCCACCACGACTCCGAATCCAAAGCGCAAGCTTTTGCAAGGACGTCCCGAACGAGAACTCCAATCAACGCGCGGGATTCTTTTTCCGGATGTTGCAAGGACGTCTCGAGCAGGAATTCCTGACTGCACGTTGCGGGGAACTTGTGGTGAGGTGTGGTGCGTGGACAACGTGGCAACCAACATGTCCGAAGGCCAAAACGCACATCCCCAGGACGAAAGTTGTTTCCTCTTGGGCCCGGAGCGAAGGTTTGAAGTCTGAAGCAGACGCGTGTGAAATACCCGCCGTCGGATCCAATGAAGTTCGCGCGGGTCCAATTTTGGTTTTTGTTTGTGTTTCAGTGGATCCGATTTCCGTCCGCGCGGATCCGATTTCGAATTTGTTGGATCCGTTGTCGGTCCTATTTTTCACGGCGGATCCGATTTCTACCCTGTTTTAAATTTATATCACTAAATTAAACCAGGGAGCCGGAAGAAATCGGATCCACGGACCCCGCAAACCACCCGTGTTAAGATTCTACAGGGGAAGGGGGTTTCGGTACATAACTTTCCACGATGGGCGCTGCGTCGTCTCGCGCACTCCCATCAACTCCCCGCGCGAGCGGGCCCCATTCACCATGAATACATACATCCCTCTCACCCCGGATACTGCAAACAGCACGTCTGGTCGCCGCCCGTGCGGCGGCGCCGACGTTTTCTCGCGAAATCCTCATGGCCATTTTCACCTCAAGAGGAAAATCTTTCGTCCTGCGTAAGTAGTAGTAGTAGTAGTTGCAGTAGTAGTAGTAGTAGTAGTAGTAGTAGTAGTAGTAGTAGTAGTAGTAGTAGTAGTAGTAGTAGTAGTAGTTGTTGTAGTAGTAGTAGTTGTAGTAGTAGTAGTAGTACAAGTAGTAGTAGTAGTAGTAGTAGTAGTAGTAGTAGTAGTAGTAGTAGTAGTAGTAGTAGTAGTAGTAGTCGTAGTCGTAGTAGTAGTAGTAGGAGGAGGAGGAGTAGAAATAGTAGGAAAAGTCGGAGTCGGGGTACTCGTCGTAGTAGTAATTACGATCATGGTAGCCGTAGTATCAGTTGTAGTAGTAGCGATGGTAAAAATAGTGGTAGTGGTGGTAGCAGTAGCAGTAGCAGTAGCAGTAGCAGTAGCAGTAGTAGTAGTAGTAGTAGTAGTAGTAGTAGTAGCGGTAGTGGCATTAGAGATAGTAGTGACAGAAGTAGTAAAACATACTAAGACTTGCGATCGCACTAACATGGTAGTGATAGGAGACGCGGTCGTACCAGTGGTAGTGGTTGTGGTGGTAGGTGGTGGTAGAGTATTCGTAGTCGCATTCGTACTAGCAGCCGCACAAATAATAAATGGTCGTAGTAGTCGTAGTCGTCGTAAGACTCGTAGCAGTCGTGAACGTAATCGTAGTCGTAGTGGTAATCGTAGTAGTATTCGGAACCGTAGTAGCAGTACTACTAGTAGTGGTGGTGGTAGTGGTAGTAGCATAGTACTAGTAGGAGTAGATGTTGTAGCACTCGTACAACCGTAATAATAGTATTAGTGTTAGTACCACTAGTAGAATAAGATCAGTAGTAGTAGTAGTACTAGTACTAGTGCTAGTAGTAATAATAGTAGTACTAGTAATCATGCATCTACTACCACTATTGTAATTGCTACTACTACTACCACAACTCCTGCTACTACTACTACTACTACTACTACTACTTCTACTACGACGACTACTACTACTACTACTACTACGACTACTACTACTACTACTACTACTACGAGACTACTACTACGACTACTACTACTACTACTACTACTACTACTATTGGTAGTAGAAGTAGCAGCCAAGTAGTAGGCGCAGTAGTAGTAGTAGTAGTCGTCATGATAGTAAGGAATGGTAGTAACCGTAGTAGTACTACGACTGCGACGGCTACTACTACTACTACTGCTGCTGCTGCTGCTGCTGCTACAGCTACTACTACTACTACAACTGCTACTACTACGACGACTACTACTACTACTACTACTACTACTATTACTACTACTACTACTACTACTACTACGACGACTATACTACTACTACGACTACTACGACTACTACTACTACTACTACTACTACTACTTACTACTACTACTACTACTACTACTACTATCTACGACTACTACTACTACTACTACTACTACTACTACTACTCCTACTACTACTACTACTACTACTACTGACTAACTACTACTACTACTCTATTACTACTCCTACTACTACTACTACTACTACTACTACTACTACACTACTATACGACGACGACTACTACTACTACTACTATACTCCTCCTCTCCCCTCCTCCTCCTCCTCCTCCTCCTCCTCCCTCCTCCCTCCTCCTTCTTCCTACTACTATACTACTACTACTACTACTACGACTACGATTACGACTACTACTACTACTACTACTACTACTGCTACTTCTACTACTACTACTTCTACTTCTACTACTACTACTACTACTACTACTACTACTACTACTACTACACTACTACTACTACTCTACTACTACTACTACTACTACTACACTACTACTACTACTACTACTACTACTACTACTACTAACTACTACTAACTAACTACCTACCTACCTACCTACCTACCTACCTAACTAACTAACTAACAAACTAACTAACTAACTAACGACTACTACTACTACTACTACTACTACTACTACTACTACTACTACTACTTCTACTACTACTACTACCACTACTACTACTACCACTACTACTACTGCTACTACTACCACTACTAGTACTACTACTACTACTACTAATAATAAGAAGAAGAAGAAGAAGATGAATAATAACAAGAGTCGCGGTCGTAGCAATAATACTAATTGGTCGTAGTAGTCTGCTCTCGGAGGGCCAGGAGGAGGGGAAGCGAGCGTCCTCGTCTGAGGCGGACGGGACCAGAGTAGCCCCAAGACGCATCAATGATGTTACGAGACAGGCTCCCTCCAGGTTCTCTCGCCATGGGTCCTTACAGAAATTAAGGTTGACTGCGGGTAGTGCCCCAATTGGAGGACAACCGCCTGAGAATCCTCAATCGTGCCATAGCACTTTTCCTATGACGTCAACGCCGCGAATCAACGTGACTGTTGCTCCGCGAAGTTACTAAAGAGTGCCAGGATGCGTATCAGTCCTAGGACTTCAACACTGCGAATCAACACACTTGTTGCGCCCCAGCAACGCTAAATTGGCCCAGGATGCCTTTCATGTGACCTCAACCATACGAACCTTTGAAACTGTGGCGTTGAGCGAGAGGCACATGTTGAAAACGAGCCGCCCTCCACCCTGTAAACTGTTGCAGACTTTTGAGACGAATGCGCGCGGCGTTAAAGCGAGAGAAACATGTTGAAAACGGCACGCCCTTCAGGATCATAGATGGTGAGGGCGTATCAGGCGAAACACTCCGCCCGACCTACTGACACGCCTCGGGATGCGACAAGGAGGAGCTGTTTTATAAGGAAGCGGGATGGCGGAGGAGAACGGGGAAGAGGAGGGAGAGAGACGACGAATTGGGACTGAGGACGGGGAGTGAGGGAGGAGGAGGAGGAGAAGGGGGCAGGAAGGGGGCCAACAAAAATGCAACGTTTCTCTCAGGACCTGTTTCCGTCATGGCGCAATTTGGAACCCGCTCGTTCCACTGTCCGGTGTACAACTCGCCGCCGAGAGCGCTGGCGGCGCGCGGCTGCAAGGGGCCAGCGGAATCCTCCTCGTCGTAGGCGTCGGGCACGGAAAGGCGGAAGGCGGTGGCCTCTGGTGCGCCGCCGCCCTGGCAGTGAAAGCGCCGACTACGCACCCAAATCTCCGATGCGATGCCCCCTTTTCATGTCAAGGCCGGCGTTGTCCCTCCATCTCGGCCGCCGCATGGCCGTCGTCGGGTTGCGGGGCCATCACAAAATGGGTCAGGGGCGCAGAATTCCCCCGGGGAAGGGGGCGCGCCCCCCCGCATCCCTCCTCCCCGTCCTTCGACCTCCTCCTCCTCCTCCTCCTCCTCCTCCTCCTCCTCCTCCTCCTCCTCCTCCTAGCCGTTCTGGCTCAGGCTGTTGTGGCCTGAGCTTGCAAGCGCGTTCTTCAGAGCGGCTCGCGCTTGCGAGCCATCCTTTCGGTCTTTCACGGAGAGGAGCCAGCGACCGCACCGCGAGCGGCGCATGGTTCCACAGCCCGATGTGCTGCCAGGCGCGCGCACCCCCTACTGGGGGTGCTCTTGCGGCTGCTGGAACAACTGGGCGAATCGAGTCAAGTGCAGGAGCTGCGGGGCATCGGCACCCGCGAAGGTGGTCCAGGCGGCGCGCAGAGCTGCAGCGGCTGCCAAGAGCCCCTCGTTTTCGGTCAAGCAACGTGCTCAGGGAGCCTGGGCCGATGGGCCGCCAGGAGGGGCAGTCGCGGCCGAGCAGGCGAGGCTCATCCAGGAGCTGCGTGTCAAGGTGGCGGAGCTCAGCGGCAAGCCGGCGCCGCCAGCGCCCCCTTGGCACGAGCAGCCAGCGGGCGCCAAGGCGAAGGGCAGTGGCAAGGGGCAGGGCCCTGCTGGAGGCGGTCCGCCGAAGGCCAAGGGCGTGGCGCCAGCGGCTGCTGCAGGGCTCTCTCATGAGCTGGTGGCGGAGTTCCTCAAGAGTGAGGGCCTTGAGGACGCCCATGCTGCGGTCTTGGCGGCAGCGCAGACCAAGGCTGCGGCGCCGCCCAAGCCGCCCACCACCATGTCGGCCTGGTGGAAGGTGGAGAACCTCAAGAAGAAGATCCAGAAGGCAGAGGCCCGCTGCGTTGACATCAACGAGCAGAGGGCAGCCCTCGACGAGGAGTTGGACGGCATCCAGAAGGGGATCGACCAGGCCAAGGCGGACCTCGTCGCCGCCCGAGGAGTGCTGGCGAAGCTCCAGGCAGGAGAGCACGAGAACCCTCTCAAGGTGCTCACGGCGGGGCTGGAACCTGCGGTGCTGTCCACGCAGGAAGGCAAGGACGCCCTTGCTGTCCTCGAAGAGCTGCAGCGCAAGGCGGCTGCGGCGGCGGAGGCAGCCAAGCAGGCGGCCGAGGATGAGGACGTTCGCCCAGGCCCTCCTGGCGATCATGGTGCTGATGCTGGGAGCCAGGCAGAGGATGCCCCTGGGGATGGAGGTGAGCACCAGGCCGTCCCCATGGACGAGTCCGACTTCCTGGAGGCCGATTTCCAGGAGTCCCTCAAGCGTGCCATGGACGGCGAGGGGGACACGTCTGCAGCCGTGGCCAAGCTGCTCGCCGAGCACACGGCCAAGAAGGCGCGTCGAGGGTGACGGCAGAGAGCGGGTTGATGCAGACCCAGTGGCGACCAGTGCCCCCGTGCCAGCGGCGAGGGCGGGCTTCGGCATGGCCGACCTCGACGCGTTCACCAGGGGCAACATGATTGACTTCGACTGGGAGCAGGCGACGGGTTTTGCAGTCCCAGTGCGGAGGGACGACCTCGTCTTCGACACGGAGCTGTTCCGCCAGTTCGACGGGGTCGGTCTGGACCCAAGGCAGTGGCCTCGCCTGGGCCACGGAGCTTCGGACAGAGACGGACGGTCTCGCGGAGCTGCCCCCCCTCGGGTCGAGGACCCTCGAAGAGGGTCAGGGCCAGGGACATCGCCTTCTGGGTCGACCTCGACCCCGATAGCATCACTGTCTCTTATGTCGCGCGAGGTGGGACCCCTCGGTCGCAACGGGGCTGGGGGCCTTCCCCGCGAGTCCACATCTACTTCGGGTACCACCGCGGGGTCGGCGGCTCCCGCGTCTTCGGGCACTACGTCGAGAGGAAGTACCAGGACGTCTGGAGGCGCATCAGTGGGGCGGAAAGGCCCGCGCCACCTCTCCTCCCCACCTGTTCATGGGCATGGTGCGTTGCAGGCTTGCGTCGCATCTGGAAGTGATGGGCCCTGTGTTCTCGGTGGAGGCCTGGGCGATTTCACGGAAGGATGTGGCGGTCTGCCTCCACCTGCGGCAGGGGCAGCGGTGTGTCAAGCTAGCCCCGACGGTGCCCAAGGAGACTTGCCCTCTGAGCGGAAAGGGCTACACCATCTCTCGTCCCCACCTGGCGATGGACGCAAAAAGGGAAAACTATGTCAGGACGGCGTGGTTCGAGGAGTCGGCCACGCGGTCACGATCGTCAGCGATCTGATCATTTTTGGAGTGAATGCGAACACGTGGGACTCGTTCACTAATGTGGTTGACTGGTGCAGGGACCAAGAAGCGAACCTCTTCGGGGTGGTGTCGGCTTCAGGCGAACCAGTCAAGCCGCATGTGATCTGCGTGCAAGAGACTCGGCTGAAGGAGAAGGGTAAGTTTGACTCCGCTTACGGCTGGGGTGATCGCCGCTCCTTCGCTTTTTCTCTAGGACCAGCAGCGTCTACTGGGCCAGGTCCGACGCAGTCCTCGGCAGGAGTAGGCTTGGCAGTGGCCAGCTCTCTGGCGTCCTCTAGTGTGCCAAGGCCACCCGAGTTGGAACCTTTCAAGTCGCGAGTGGCAAGCAGGCACATCAACGTAGGACTTCCAGGCGGGTTGATGGTCTTCTCGGTCTACCTCTACACCAGCATTGGAGTCGCAGGGGACAATGTTGAGGTATTGAACACTCTCGGAGAGTACATCAAGTCCCTCACCTGCCTCTGGATCGTGCAAGGGGACTGGAACCTCACTCCTGAGGAACTCGAAGCATCGGAATGGGTGTCCAAGGTTGGGGGATGTATGTTTACGACGGGCCACGCTACGTGTCGATCAGGGCCCGCTCCAGGATCCAGTTCAGGGCCCGAGGAGGAGGTCGACAGGAAGGATGAGCGGGAGATCGATTTCTTCGTGGGGTCCAGGTGTTTGGGGCACTGCGTCAAGGAGGTCCTGGCGTTCCCTGCAGCCCCCTCGTGGCCTCATATGCCTGTGGGTATCGTTGTCAAGAACCTGGCCCCGTCGACGGTTGTCCCGAAGCAGGTTAGATATGCGCAGTTCCCCTTGGACAAGCTTGTGGGTCCTCGGAGGCTCCCTACGGAAAGCACGTGGTCTTGGGAAGTTGGAGGAGGCTCACACTGTTTGGGGTCCATGGTCAGGGAATGGTTCACCCAGGCCGAGGGCTGGCTCGTGCAGTTCCACGACCTAGACAGTGCTAGCGTGGCCAGGACGTGTGGAAGAGCTGGGGGTCCTAAAGTCACTAAGGTTCCCCTCGAGACGGTTTGGGACCGAGAGTCTAGGAGAAGATATTCAAAGCGGACCACCAGTTGGATGTCCTTCGAGGCGTTGGCTCGTCGAGCAGCTGCAGTTGGCCCAGATATGCTAGGCGCCAGAGCTCGCGGTCTTTTTCAAGAATGGTGCGCCGCCCTGTTCGGGATGATCTCGGCGCTGGAGGCGCCAGACGAAGGCACGAATGTCCGATTTTTGGTCAGCCTAGTCGAAGGGATATCCATGGGGCTCAGAGATGAGTTAGAAGGGCTGTTCGGGCAGTTACGAGAGTATGTAGAAGGCCTGCGAAAGTCGGACGCCAAGGAGTCCCTATCGGAGTGGAAGGAGTGGGCTAAGTCGTCAGTGCAGCGGGGAGGGAAGGCAGCGCATGCATATTCCAGGGTTTCTCGCGCAGACAGGACGGTCCCGTTCAGTGTCGTAGACGACCACGGCCGCTTACCAGTCAACGGTGAGCTCGCGCTCCTCCAGCTTCTAGATCAGTGGCTTCCCCTCTGGCACAAAGAAGGCAGGCTCAGCAAAAATCACCCAGCTCATTGGGATGTGTTGGGACAAGAATTGCCACCTATCTCTCTGGAACAGTTGAGACGTGTGTGTAACTCGTATGGGGAAGGGGCTGGTCTTGGGTGGGACTCCTTCCATCCCCGCCAGATCTTGTTTCTTCCAGAAGAGTATCAATTGCGTGTTATCGACGTCCTTCGCTCGTTCGAGGATCGACCCTGTGTGATTGCAGAGTTTTTGACGAATATCATCTTCCTCGACAAGCCAGATGGTGGAGTACGCCCGATAGGATTATTGTGCATGTTCACCAAGATCTGGTCGAAGTGCCGTCAAAACATCTGCCGTACCTGGGAACAGGCCCACGAGCAGGCCTTCTTCTGGGGCGTCGGGGCCACGTCTACCTGTGAGCGAGCAGGATGGGTCCACAACATGCTGGCCCATTTCGGGAAAGTCCTGGGGACCTCGGCGGCGACGGTGCTTCTGGACCTTAAGAAGTTCTATGAGCACATCGACCATATGGACTTGTATCGTGCGGCGTGCCAGCATGGTTTCAATTTGAAGCTCCTGCGAGGGTTGTGTGTGATTTATGCAGGGGATAGGATGCTGCACTATGGAGGGGCGGTATCTAGGAAGGTGCAAGGTAATGGGGCAGTTATTGCAGGGTGCTCAGCAGCTACCACGCTTACGAAGTTGCTTTTGTTGTCGCCGCTCTCGGCCGCGCAGTCTGGCCGGCCGCAGTTGTGCATCCGTAACGTGATAGACGATATCGCGCTGCAGATTGTTGGTCCGCAGCAGCTCATTGCACCGCAGCTCGCCGCAGGTGTGCAGTCCCTGTTGTCCAGTTTCTCGGAGCTCGAGCTCCCCGTCTCGGAAAAGTCGAAGTACATGACTAGCGACTCGGACTTGAATGAGGCCTTGCAGCCCCTGTGGGACCTCCCGAAGGAAAGCAAGGTGGACCATGCAAGGAACCTCGGCACCGACGCGGTGATGGGGCCCCTACGGAGGGTTCAGATCACTCGGGACAGGTGGGACAAGGCCAGAGGGAGGACGATTAAGATTAAGAAGCTCAGGGAGGCGGGGGCCAACACGGGGTTCATTCAGCGTGGAGGCCCTACGGCGTCGGCTCTATGGGGGTCCAGCATCATGGGGATTCCTTCGACCCAACTACATCGTCTTCGATTGGGAGCTGCTGGAAGTCTCGGGAAGGTCCCCAAGGGCTCCACGGTCGGGCTCCGTCTCTTGAGCTATGCTGAAGGGGTCCGAGTGGACCCGCTGCTGTTGAACATCGGGATGGTTGTGTTCCAATGGGCGGCGGCGGTCTGGGAGTCGTTTCCGAAGCTTCCTGTTTTGGAACGGTGTCTTGAAGGAGCCCTGGGCCGTCTCGAAGGAGTCCAATCACCTTGGAGGCAAGCAGCAGCCCCAGCTGAAGTAGCAGTGCTCAGTCTTCGCAGGATAGGCTGGAGGTTGCGGTCAGGAGCGCGCATGGTCACGGATCGGCAGGAAGCACTTGACCTTCGTGTTTTACCTCCAGCGCTCGTTCAGGAGCTAGCAGTTGCAGGAGCCAGGCGAGCTTCTGATCGCCAAGCTCTTTTTTGTCGTGAGCCCAAAGCCAGGTGGAATATGCCGATATTTTGGGCAGGACTTGAGGGGCTCCTGCATCGAACCAAGGGATCCTGGACGAAGAGGTTTCAGAGGACGTTGAGATCCTTGGTTTCTGGAGGACACTGGCCACAAAGTCGGCTTCACCACCATGGACTTGTTGGCTCAGCGAGGTGTCTTGTATGCGGTGATCCCGAAGGGTCCTTGTGGCACAGGGCATACGAGTGCCCAAAGCATGCAGGGCTCAGGCGTGAATGGGTTGACGACTTCCACAGGACGAGGGCTCGCAGGGTCCGCGAATGGGGGTACGACGAGGGGGAAAGGTTTGCGAGAGGCCTGTTCCCGTCGCCAGAGTTGGTCTTCCACGTCGCGACCGAGGCCCAAGAGACCATTTTGTGGCACAACAGACCTGAGTCAGGGCTCCTGAGTGGCACGCTGTTCTTGGACGGTTCGGCCTTATGGGCCTCGGCCCCGTTTTTGGCCCGAGCGGGCTGGGCCATCGTGCAGGTGGATAGGTTTGGAGATGTAATTTCGGCGGCCTACGGGCCCGTCCCGAGGCGTTTGTGCCCTAAGCAGAGTTCTAGAGACGCGGAGGATTACGCCGTCTCGATGCTGCGCGTTTGTGCTATGGCGCCCTTCGACGTCTTCATCGACTGTGCAGGCACTGTTGGGACTCTCCGTGGCGGCGCGGGCGCTGGATCCCAAAGCAGTTGTGGTCGGGCCCAGCTCTGGAGTCCGTTCTGGGGTGCGTTCTCAGAAGGGGACTTCCAAGTTTTTCAAACCAAGGCCCACTGCACCAGAGCCCAGGTAGATGCGGGTGCTACCACGGAGTGGGAGTACAGAGGGAACGCCCACGCCGACAGGTTTGCGAAGCTCGGTGCTGCGGAGCACGGCGTAGGCGAGGAGCAGTTCCAGCTGTGGCAAGGCTTTTTGTTTTTAGCCCAAGAGTCCGCCCGTTGGGCGGCTTGTGTGCACGTAGAGTCCAATGGCCAGGACCACGAAGATTTGATGGAAGCGCACTGGAGGTCTCGGGGCTCTACTGCCGAGGAGGACCCTGAGACCCCAGAAGACCCCGAGCCTGAGCCCCAGGCGTGCAGCCGTGGAGGGGAGGTGGGGTCGCCGTACGGGGTGGGAGACGGGTGGGGAGAATATGCAGACGCCAGTTTTTGGTGGCAAGGCCACAACCTGCTGGAGGCTGATGTGCTCTGTCGCACTGCCCACGTTTCTTCTGTCGTCTTCTGTTGCCGCTGTGGCACCGTTTCCTCGGACGGCAAGTTATCCGCAGGCCTAAGGGGGTGGTGCCCCGAGAAGGCCAAAGCTGGAGGCGTGGACCAGCTGCGGAGGATCAAGAAAGGAGAGTTCCCCTCGTACCGCGCCAATGTGCGCTCGCTGAAGGTCGGGAAGCCGCATGGAGTGCTGCCAGCGACCCGCTCGAGCCTAGCCGAGGCCGAGCTGAGCCTGCCCCCAGAGCCACAGCCCGCGGCCCCAAGCGTCGGAGCCAGTGGCGGATGGGGGCGGGCTGATCATGGGGGGCGGGCCGAGGTGCTGAGGGCGTTTGGGCTGTGGGAGGGGGAGCTCGAACTGGTCCGCGACCTCGGCCGCTCGGCCCTGCTGCGGAGCGCGGACAGCCCTGAGGAGGGCGACTCCGACGCCGAGTCATTCTGAATTGGGGCTTGACCCCGCGTTTAGCGCAAACCCATACCATACCATACCTCCTCCTCCTCCTCCCCCTCCCCGTGCCAATGCTGTTCTATACTCCTCTGGGGGAGTCGGCTGGGGACGCACGGGGCGCCACTAAGGGCGTGGATTCCCCACGCCCGACGAGCACCCCAGCCGAGCCCCCAGGGGAGTGGACAGCGGGGCGACAGTGGCAAGAGGCACGCTCAAGTGCCCTCCCAGCACAAGGAGGATGCGTCGCCCTAGACCGGACCTCCTCCAGCAGTGCTTATATTGCCCACCTTGCAGGTTCGGGTCGGAGAGCCACAGGCCCCGCCTGGGTGGTCACCCTGGTGGAACACGTTTCGCCAGTGACAGGCTAAGCATGGCCCTCCTGAGCGAGGTTGACACCAGCTGCCTGTCGGCTCCGCCAGATGGTCTCAACGAGGACGCCGGAGGATTTCTCCTCCAGGAGCCTGCCAGCAATACTGGCGATCCTACACACCTTCCTTAGGAGGCATGCGCCTCCATGACACTGCCCGGTTTTGTCAATTTTCATTCGGACAAGTCGGAGGGTCTGACCTCCAGGACGCAGCCCGGCGGCAATGCCGGCGGTCCTGCACATTCTCATATCCTAGCGTGTGGCATGTGTCCGTAGGACATGGCCTGGCGCCAATGCCAGCGGAGAAGCATTCCAGTCGGAGGTTCTGCCCTCCAGGACACAGCCCGGCGGAAAGGCCGGCGGTCCTGCACAATCACCGTTACCCATCTTGCAAGGAAGGCGGTCAATACCTCGAGGTCGTTCACCTCGAGATCTTTACTTCGTTGTCTGAAGGCACGCGCGGGCATATGCTACGCTTGGCTCCTCGTGCGCAGGCGAAGGCCAACGGCAGTGCCAGATCTCGCGCATCCACAGATTATGCACGCACGTCGCGAGGCATTCGCCTCAAGGACACAGCCCGGCGGCAAAGCCGGCGGTCCTGCGCAATCTAACTCTCTCCGCTAACCATGGCCTCGTCTTAGACGGTGGCCAACGGCCGTGCCAGCTGTCGCGCACCGCGGATGCTGCGCACATGTCGCGAGGCCTTCGCCTCAAGGACACAGCCCGGCGGCAAGGCCGGCAGTCCTGCTCAATATCTTTTCGTCTGGCTACCATGGTTGTCTCCTATTAACGTCATTGCCAGTTTTCGTGCAATCGCAGATGATGCAGTATGTCGCGAGGCATTCGCCTCAAGGACACTGCCCGGCGGCAAGGCAGGCAGTCCTGCACAGTCTCACTCTTTGTGGTTACCATGGCTTGTCTCCTATTCGTCAATGGCAGAGTCAGGGCCAGCTTTCGTGCGTCCACAGATTATGAACGCACGTCGCGAGGCATTCGCCTCAAGGACACAGCCCGGCGTCAAGGCCGGCAGTCCTGCACATTTGCACTCTGCTGCCATGGTTCCTCCTATCAGACGTCGACCAGTTTCAGTTTCAGCTTACGTGCATCCACAGTTTATCTAAGCATGTCGCGAGGCATTCGCCTCAAGGACACAGCCCGGCGGCAACGCCGGCAGTCCTGCATAACCCCATGTTGTCCGGCTTGCATGGCTGACTCCTACCAACGTCATTGCCAGTTTTCGTGCAATCGCAGATAATGCAAGTATGTCGCGAGGCAGTGGCCTCAAGGACACATCCCGGCGGCAAGGCCGGCAGTCCTGCACAGTCTCACGCTTTGCGGCTACCATGGGTTGTCTTCTAGTCGACGATGGCCAGTGTCAAGGCCAGCTTTCGTGCGTCTACAGATTATGAACGCACGTCGCGAGGCATTCGCCTCAAGGACACAGCCTGGCGGCAAGGCCGGCAGTCCTGCACAATCGCACTCTGCTACCATGGTTATCTCCTATCAGAGGTTGGCCAGCTTCATTTGCAGCTTTCGTGCATCCACAGTGTAACTTTGCAAGCATGTCGCGAGGCATTGCCTCAAGGACACAGTCTGGCGGCAAGGCCGACAGTCCTGCATAATATCATTCTGTCCGGCTAACATTGCTTATCTCCTGTTAGACGCTGGCCAGCGCCCGGGCCAGCTTTCGTGCATTCACAGATTACGCTCACGCCACGGGCTGGCAAGGGGATCCCCTAGACGCCAGGCCCACGGCGATAACACCCTTCGTGCTGCGCGGGCCTCGCGGCCCGCTCTTGCACGCGCCACTCTTGCCTTCACCTCCAAACTTCTCCTCTCTCCTCCTTCCTCCCCTCATCGCCCTTGGAGGATGCGGAGGATTCTCACACGTTTCGTGCGTCCAGCGCGCTGAGGCGCGTCAGTCGCGAGCGGGAGAAAGCAGACGTATCCTGCCGGGATACACTGTGGCTGGCGGCTCTGTGGCGCATTCCCCCCCACCGCGGTCCGATGCACCAGAGCGGTGCCCAATGAAGATAACCGCGCCCAGGAGTGAGGGGGCGAGGATTTTGGCAGTGCTCAAACGCTGGTATTGCAGCAGCAGTGGTTAGATAAACCAGTGGTGCAAGCTATCGTGCCCGCCGCCGACTTGGCAAGATAATCGCTTATCTCAAGCTGTATTGCAGCAGCAGTGTTTAGGAAATCCAGTGGTGCAGGCATAGTGTCCGAAGCTGCATTGGCACGGAGAAGGAAGCGGCACCGCGTGCTCACGTCGGAGGGTCGGGCCTCCAGGACACAGCCCGGCGACAATGCCGGCGGTCCTGCACAATTGTCTTCATGGGGCATGCTCACTAAGCCCTGTTAGTCTTACAAGGGTCCGCATTATGCTAGTGGGGCCCTTCAGTCGTATAAACTCATTGCTTGAGCCACGCCTGAGCCAAGCTTGAGCAGCATCCCCCACCCCCAGTCCGAGGCGGGTGGTTGGATTAATCGATGTCTTTATCGTTACTCGGCTCGCAGGAGGTGCCACCGCTGCGCCCCTCGGCCCCGTCTCGGGAAGGCCTCTTGGGGAACCCCGAGGTGAGACGGTGTAAGGTCCCACGCTGCCCAGCACGCCGAGGCGATGATGCGGGGCACAGGGAAACGGACAACTGAGGACCCCCCCAGGGAAACGGACAACTGGGGAACCGACTCGTCCTCAATGACTCGCCAAGCTCATCGTCCCCGAAACCCGAAGGGGTTTTGAAGGTCGGAGATGCCCCTCGCCGTGAGCCTTCTGGGGGTCGCACCCGATACGAAACTCTCGAAGTTCGTATCCTCCCAGTCTTGGGCAGAGGGCCTACGTGAGGCGCGCCGGCCTCAGCAGGTATGGTCCCAGGATGCGTTCTGGGCCAGCTTGTTCACTCCGCCGCATCGTCCATGCCAGCAGGAGGTGAGGAAAACATCGCCTCTCAGATGGTTATGCGGCCGCGGGTCGAATCGTATTCTTCGGCGCGCGATCCCCTTGCCTGCCGTCGCGTCGCGTTGTGTAACCGTAGGGGTACGCAGCTCAGAGGTGGCGTGAGGACACGTTGGCCACATATTATCTCAGCCACCTACTCCCTTGTTGCACCCTGCCGCACGCGCACGCACTGGCATACAGCGCTGTTTACTCTGAGTCTCATTACCTTGGCGTCTTCACTCCGCCGCATCGTCCATGCCGGCAGGAGGTGAGGTAACCATTGCCTCTCAGCTTGCCGTCGCGTCGCGTCGTGTAACCGTTGGGGTACGCAGCACAATGGTGGCGTGGGTTGACGTTGTCCACTTATTATATCAGCCACCTACTCCCTTGTTGCATCCCGCCGCACGCGCACGCACTGGCATTCAGCGCTGTATACTCTGAGCCTCATTACCTTGGCGGCCTCGCTCCGCCGCATCGTCCATGCAGTCAGGAGGTGTGGAATCCATCACCCCTCATTCACACTCACCTCCAGCGTGTGCTGATACGCTCCGATTGCTCTGGCGCACAAGCCGAGTAAGGACGAGCCACGGTCTTCACAACGGAGGTTGCCGATGAAAGGTATGCTACCTCTCATACCGTGTGCCTACCACGGTCCTTGTACCTGGGGGCACGGTAACAAGGGTGGGTGAGCCCCAGGGCCCCATCCGTCCTCACAGGGTTATGCCTACCCTCAAGGGCATCAACAATACACTACAGTCCTCCTCCCCCTCTGCCTCCCCCTTCCCCTCTCGCGCCTGCTCCTCCTGCTCCTCCTGCTCCTCCTCCTCCTCCTCCTCCTCCTCCTCCTCCTCCTCCTCCTCCTCCTCCTCCTCCTCCTCCTCCTCCTCCTCTCTGGGCGCAAATCAGATCGGTGGGCGTCAGGGCACGCACCCGGCACCAGTCGTGGCAACCCTGGGCTTGCCTTCTGAGCCCATGCGACGTGGGAGCCCCTCCGGCTGCCGAGCTGTCTCGTGCTCGACCCCCGCTCGGCTGCCGAGCGGGCCGAGTCGCCTCTCGGAGTTGAGCACGGTCGGCTGCCTGCTCGGCGCCGACGCATCGTGGGGCCAGGATCGAGGCTTGCGCCCTCTTGGCTTGGCCAAGAGGGCCTGCTGGAATGGACAGCCAGGTGGGCATGCGTGAGCATGGGCATCCCAGAGGTCCCGACGAGTCTCCTGGGGTCGGCGCCGTCCTTCCCAGCGCCAGCCCACGAAATCCGCGCGGACCGCCGCAAGCTTACGCACGCCTATCCCGCTTCGATCCTGTGCCAACCTGGCGCATGTTGCATCGTAGGGGGGCCTTGTCTCCCATCGCGTCACCACTCCCGCCAGATCCGCGTCGAATCCAGATGGGATCCACATGGACTCCGTGCCGAGCTCGCGTCGAATACCTTCGCGACTTCCCGAACGCAATGGACAGAAAGCTACGGGACGATTCCAGAAACCATGGAACGCCCTCGGCGTGGCGCAGCTGCCAGAGAGCACCCCGAGGCTGGAAAATCACCGAGAACTGCCAAAACGCCCGAAAACCTGGAACCTCGAACCCGAAACTGTCACCCTGAGACTATCCCCCCTAACGCACCTCTGATTGATTTAAATTTCTGAAGGCCAAATTTGGCCTGCGTGCGTCAGGCGAGCGTGTGGGATCGTTGAGCGTACCTAAGAAGTGCACGCTGGCATCCCAGGAGTGCCTTTGAGCATGCCTTCAACGAGTTCAGAGTGGTCGTCTGGGGTGTGGTCGCTGTGGGGATGGTCGTCCTGGGCATACCTGAGCGAGCTTAGAATAGTGGCGCCTTCCGAAAAAATCCAGGGGGCCCAACCCAACGTGGCCCCTGAATTTGGAGTGCCCCAGCGGTGCGGTGACGGACCGTGCGGTAACCTCGAAATCCCCCAAAACCTCACCGCACGGTCCGTCACCGCACGGTTTTGGGACCCTGAAGGCCCCCGTCGCCCGAGACGTCCTCGGAGAAGGACTCGAGTCCCAAAACCGTGCGGTGACCCGGAATCGCCACCGACTCACCGCACGGTGTGGTCACCACACCGTTTGGGGGCCCTCGACTAAAACTTAACCTAGCCAGGAACGGGGCGGGTGCGCAGTGGGGCGACCCTCGGGCCTGGCACTCGCAGGCCGCGAGCGCCACAGCGGCCTGCCGCGAGTCGCAGCATGGCGCGCGAGGGGGGGCGGGGAAGCACGACAGGGCGAGCTCCGCCATGGCTCTCGCGCACGGGAGGAGGAGGAGGAGGAGGAGGAGGAGGAGGAGGACGAGGAGGAGGAGGAGGAGGAGGAGGAAGAGGAGGAGGAGGAGGAGGAGGAGGAGGAGAGGAGGAGGAGGAGGAGGAGGAGGATGAGGAGGAGGAGGAGGAGGAGGAGGAGGGGGAGGAGGAGGAGGAGGAGGAGGAGGAGGAAAAGGAGGACTGAGGAGATGGAGGAGTAACAATAGCCTGTGGGCGCCGCCTGCCCCCGAAGCGCCAGACTCGGCCAAAGCCTCGGCAAAACCAAACGGAAGGCTTCTGAAGTCGGTGATTGTGGGGCCAACGCGAATCCAAAGCTGACGGGTGCCTGCTGACTCGGACGCGGCGCTGTCAAGAGTCATGAGACCGACCCCACCCTCTCGGCATGGAAGACCGCGCTCTCTGACAAGCGCCCGAAGGCATCGTGCTCCAGGACTTCAACTCCCATCTCCGGACAGTTCTGACGAGGCGAGCAGGAAGACTGGCGGCAGGGCGAGCGACAGGGGCGAGACGACTCGCCCAAGAGGAGGGGCACGTGCCGCGCCGAGCGCGCGCGCGCGCGCTGCCGCGCAGCGCGCAAGGAAGCACGACAGGGCGAGCCCCGCCGTGGCCCTCTCGCGCGAGGAGGAGGAGGAGGCGGAGGAGGAGGGGGAGGAGGAGGAGGTGGAGGAGGAGGAGGAGGAGGAGGAGGAGGAGGAGGAGGAGGAGGAGGAGGAGGAGGAGGAGGGGAGGAGGAGGACGACGTAACCAATGGGGACGGTTCGTCTGCCGACCTCGACCTCTGGCCAGCGCACGAGCGTCGGCCGAGGGAGAGCGTGGGCTCCCACTGGGTGGCGCTAGGGTCTTTTTCGACCTCCCGAGGGGTAGCCTACCCCGTTGCCACTTACGCCACCAGTGGAGCCCACAGAGACAGGCGAGCAGTCCAAGTGAGCAAGTGAAGAGCGAAACACTCTCGAGACACCCCATCCACAACCATAAACTCCAGCCCCCCACCCCACAGGAGAAGAGAGCGCGGGACAGGGCAGCAGCAGGACGGGAGCAACTCACCGTACAAGTGCTTCTGCGGCTACGCGCAGCGGACTGTGAAGGATCCCCACCCCACACAAACAATATCCAAGTTCCCACCCCACCTCAACAAAGAAACGCCGGCCCCACCCATATCAGGATGAGGGCGCGTGCTTATCTTTCGAGTGCCAGCTCGGCGGCACCTCGAATGTCGATGGCCTGCTGTAAAGTCATAGTTTGCGCTCTCGGCGCTTTGTGGTACATCTGGAAAGCGAGGGCTGTCGCCTTGAGGCACTCGGCTCGACTGAGCTCGGCGCCTTCGATCTGATAATCGCTCTCCTCCCCGAGGCCAAGGAGAGTGAGCGGGCTGGCTGGAAAGTGCCTGCGTGCCCATGCAGGATGGCAGGCGCAATGGTAATACAGTCTTGGACAGCTCAAATAGTGTGCGATCGCATCTGGGGCTGTGCACCCCCAAACGCAGCTGGTTGGGGGGTGCCCGATATGGAGCCTGTGGGTGGTCGTCCACGCGCCGCACAGCGTTTTGAAAATGCTCCACTGCCAGGATGGCTTGAGGGTCGCAAGGCAAGTCTTGCATGAAGCCCACCTCCCGACCACCGACCTCAGCCCCCCAGGAATCTCCACTTGCCAAGCGAGCAGCCTCTTGCCAAGAGTGATAGGAAAGGAGTCGGGAAAGGCGGATGGGCGGAGCGTGCGTGTAAATACCCTCTGCGGATGAGGGCGATGGGCTTCCTGCTCCGCGCGCTTGGTGTGCTCTCGTGCTGCTCGAAATGCAGCTTGCCACCCAGCTGCACTAGGGAAGCGGGGAGGCGGCAGCCTTGAACGTTCTAAGAATTGGGCGATTGAAAATGGCCGCCGCCAGCACGGCGCAGAGAACTTTCCTGCAATAATGCGAACGATGGTAGCGTTGTCCTGCGCATGCTGCTTCAGGCTGGACAACGCTCTCTGCCAAACATGATTCAGCGTGCGAAACGACGTTCGCCATGCACTAGCCCAGCCGAGCAGCTGCACAGAAGACGGGGCAATGGCTAAAAACGATGGGAGCGCATTCAGATCGGCGAGGCTGAGGCTGTTGGGCGGGAGCCTGAGCAGCTTGTGCAATGCCTGGTGCTCTAGCTTACGAATCATGGCAGGGATCGGAAAGAGCTGGGCAAGATATGACAGGGTCGAGAGGGCGGTCGTGTTGTACAACAATGACAGAACAGACGGCGCAGCCCCTGAGTGTGGTAGCGCAGCTGTACGCGTCCACCACTTCTCCGCTGCTGGGGCCCAAATCATACTGAGAATTGCCTCGGGACCCATTTCGACCCCAAGATAAGTCGTGTGGCCAGCGATTTTAAAATTGGCCCATTCAGGAATCAACCGACGGATCTCGTTTCGGACCATGTCCTGGACTACAGGCGTGCACTCGGTCCACAGGGGGACCAGGACGCATTTGGCTCCTTGAAGCCTGAGGCACGCTAAACGCTCGACGTCCTGAAAGACTTTGGCCACAGGGACGAGGTCCTGAAGGCGAGGCATCACCATCCCCACGTCGTCCGCACACCCACCCAAAGACCCCTTGTGGTGCCTCGCCCTCGGGAGCTGAGTCGCAGCATGTAGGCATCTAAGGATCGGATCCATTGCCAAGGCCCACAGCGAGCCTGACAAGGGGCAGCCCTGGAGAACTCCAGAGCAAAGATGAAATAAAAAGACGATTTGATTTTGGATCCGAGCGAAGCCTCTAGGGAGGAAGTAGAGGGCACGAATGAAATGGAGGAAGCCTGTCGGGAGCCCAGTCCTACTCAGGATCTCGAACAGCCACTGATGGCCGAGGGACGGGAAGGCCGCCTCCACATCGTAGGCGGCGAAGATCGGAAGGTCCTGGGCAGCCTCTGGGTTGATGCTCGCCTTACGGGCCTCGACATCCAGCATGACGATATTCGACAGGAAGTTACGGCCTGGGATGAAGCCTTGTTGGGACTCATGGGCGCTTTGTTGGGCCACCTGACGGATCTGAAAGTTAGCAGCAGAGGCCATTATCTTAGTGTCCGTGTTCCTGAGGCTAAGAGGGCGGACCTTTGCAGGTGATCGAACACATCCTTGGGCATCTTCGGGCTCCGAGCCTTTAGGGAGAAACGCGAAGAGGCTGTCGTTAAGCTCCATGGGGACTGCGTGACCTCCAAACAGATAAGTCATGAGATTGTGTAGCACTGCTAATTGTTCTGGGCGCGCTTTCCAGGCCGTGTACGAAAGCTGGTCGGGTCCAGGGGCCGAACGTCGAGCACATCTGAGAGCACGTCCTAAATCACCTTCTGTAGGAAGTCTAAGAGGTAGAAGGGGACGCTGCGGGGCAACTCGGTCAAGATACTCCTGAAGGGGCTCCTCCTGGACTAGTTTCGCACCGAAGATGGGCTTCCAGTGGGAGGTCAGGGCGGCGGCGATCTTTTCGGGGTCCCGGGCTACTGGAGAGTGCTGAAGGCTCTCGGGCTTTATCCCCGCAAGGACGAGACGACGGGCCTTGGGGGCCCACAACGACGCTCGTCGCTTATGCATCCGCGCCGCTCGTCTCTCATCCTCAATCACCGCTCCCTCCCCCTTGGATGCTCTGCTTTCGGCAAGCCTGGCCTCCCTCTGCTGGTAGTCGAAGTTGATGGCACGCATCAGGGCGCCGAACTCTTGCCGCTCGCCGAGCTCGACGCAGCCGTTGGAGACGGCCAGGAAGCGCGCGCCGTCGGCCGTGGTGGCCATCAGCTTGTAGGCGGTGCCCACATCGTTGCGCCAGACACATCGCGAAATAGCTCGGAGCGTGATGAGGCGCCCCCCCTTGGCACGAGGGTCCTTGGCGGAGATCGGCATGCGCTGCAACTCATTGCGGACTTGGCGTGCCGCCTCAGACATGAAGTCCTTCATGCATCTCCACTGATAGACCGCTGGAAATCGATGTAGTTGTGCAGCATCAAGAAGCTGACCAAGAATTTCACCATAGCGAGGATCTCGAAATACGTGCTCAGGTATGCCCGTCTGCTCACTCTGGCGGGTTCGATCTCTAAGATGCAGGGTGATCGGTGTGTGGTCGCTGAGCCTGGAGTCCGAGATAGCGGCAGCATCAATATCCACCTCCGCGATCACCTCTACGTCGAGCAAGTAGTTCGCTGGGGTGGCAATGAAGAACCTATCCAGTGTAGCCGCCGTGGACGTATCTCTGCAGTAATGCGTGGGGCAGTCAGTGGAGATCTCCGTAACCATCGCAAAGAGTCTTTCCCAGAACGCTTGCAAAGGTTGAGTGCCTCGGGCTGTCTCAGCAGGCAGCGTTCCTGGCGAAAATGTCAGAGAAACAGGATCGGTGTAGCTACGCGTGGGACCTGATTTGACATTGAAATCTCCAGCAGCCACAAACGCTCTAGTAACAGGGCTCTCAATATTCCATTGGACCATTTCCTTCCAAGTGTGCGCAATCTTGGACTGGGCAACGATGTCCAACTCGAAGTTGTGTACGTTCATGATCTTCATCGTGAAGTTGTCAGCGGAGTTGTATATTGTGAGAAGGGCCACCCTTCCCTCGGCCAATATCTGATGGTCAAAGTGCACCTGTGGGTCCTCCTGATCACGATCTGCCAGCGGAACCAGGAATGCTGTGCCTCCCGCCTTCTGCGAGAGGTGATTGTGGAAGATCTTGTAAGGATATGGATAAGTAGCGAGGGCCGCCTGCAATTTAGGTAGTGTGCCACGGCATTCCTGCAATAAGATAACCGCTTTCTTACGCATGAACGAGACAAGCTTGTTCATCTTGGCTTTGCGGCGCCTTGAACGATAGCAAAGCAGACTCCTGGCATTCCACGATATGATGGTGCCATTGCGCATTGACGGTGATGTTGTCCAGGGCGACCACCTTCTGCTAAATAGACCACGTAGACGTATCCACGCTCGCGAATGCCTGTCCAAATGCTGCCACCAGAGGTTGTTTGTCCACCTTGAACCGCGCGAGGATTGGCATGTCCCAGCGTAGCTTGGACGGTTCATCAGGGCCCTTGACCTCGACAATGACGAGCGGCACGGCATCGATGGTGACAATGCCCTTGCTTCTCTGGGCTCCGATGTGGTGATCGTGGTAGGCGTCCTGAATGATGCGCTGCAAACGCTTAGTCTGAAGCTCGAGTCTGACCTGCTTGGGGCTCTTGTCTCCGCTAACATAGATGGGCGTGTTGACCCCGCCAGTGTCGAACCCGCTGAAGGTGCGGAAGCCAGCTGAAGTCTTGAGGGCACGAGATAGAGCGAGGGCTCGTCCATGCGCTGCTGCTCCACCTTGAACTTGCAAATGAAATCGTCGCTGAGGTACATCACCGTGAAGAACAAGCTGATCCACTGGAACACCCGACGCCTGAATCCACTCCGCGAGCGCTGCCTTGACGGCGGCTGGTGCAATCGCCCTGGGGGCGCCGATGCTGAAGACTGTGGGGTCTGGAGTGCGGTCCCATGTGGCGAGCTTCTGAACATCGCATGGGATGGCAGCCTCCGCCATTGCCAGCGTCTGTTCCATGGCGCTGATCTGTTGTCGCATCTTGGCCTGATCTGCTTCCACTTTGTCAGCTCGGGCCTGGAGCTCATGGATGCCCTTGTCATGTACTTCGAGGTGAGCGGCGTTTTGTTTGCTGACTGCCAAGAATTCTGCCACCTGCGCGGTGAAGGCCTGCTGCTGCTTTGCAATAAGAGCGTTCGCCGTCGCTGTGAGCTGTGCCGTCGCCGATGCAATCTGTTCTTTACCCAGTGTCGCCAGCCTTTGTTCGAGACTAGCCAGATCACCATGAGCAGGAGGGTCATCTTCAGCTCGTGGGGTAGGAAGTCCACCAACAGGCGTGCCCGCTGCAGGTAGTTCACCGTCAGGAAATGTAGGCAAGACCTCCATGTCGCGTAGCACTTGTTGTGCAGCTCGCGGTGAAAGTGGGAAGTGTTGCGGCTCATGAGGTCGAGCAGGTCCCCCACTAGCTCCAGCATGTCGCATGGAACCCGCGGCTGCTTGCCAAGGGTCTCGTTCGGCAACCGTGTCCTTGCGTGCTGCCGAAGGTCCAGATCTCCGAGATGAGCGTCCACCTGAACCGCGCTCTCTATCTTCCCGATCCTCCCTGCGATGCGCTCGGTCTGGCTCCCGATCCTTGTCGTCAGCCCCGCGGTCGTCTCCCCGATGGTCGCGGCGGTCTCGATGTCGGCGATGGCGGCGCTCTGAAGCACTGTTGTCGGGGCCGCTGCGGCTCTTGGAGTCACTGTCTTCCCGTCGACGATCACGGGTAGCTTGATGACGTCGGCGAGGTCCACGGGACGAGGAGGCACTGCTGCTTGACTCTCCCATGTCTTCTGCTGCGATGGGACTGATGCCAGTCTGCTGCCACTGAGCGGGTCCGACCTTATGCCAACGCGCCGTGAGGTCGTGGGTGCAGCTTGCTTCACGTACAGGAGCGGGGCGGGCGAGCACGCAACCTGCTGCTGCTGCACCACCAGAAAGAGCACGGCGTGCCCGACGCGCCACAGCGCAGAATATGGAATGCCCGCGGGCGCGGCCGCGCGGGACTTAGATATGGAGGGGCGTGGGCTGGCGCAGGGCCCGTGCAGTGGCGCCAAAGGCTGTTCGAAACTATGTGGGAGCCTACCCCGCGAAGGCGATGAAATGAATACCATTTTGGCCTTGAGCCAAAATGGCTACGGAGGAGGAGGAGGAGGAGGAGGAGGAGGAGGAGGAGGAGGAGGAGGAGGAGGAGGAGGAGCAGGAGGAGGAGGAGGAGGAGGAGGAGGAGGGGGAGGAAGGGCAGGAGGAGGAGGAGGAGGAGGAGGAGGAGGAACTGTGGGAGCTGTGCATGAGCGACAACAGAAGTCGCATCCCCGAAGGGAACCCTTAGGCAAATAAGTGCGACGGAACGGGATAAGGGCAAGTCGCCTGGCCCACTCGCGGCCGCCTTCCTTGAGGCGGTGTGCCGCTCTGGTGGTGCTGCGAGGAATCGAAATCCACGCTTCTGGAGACGACACAGGCCCTGATTCAGCGGACCCCGCTGCGCCGACCCTGATCCTGCGGGCCGGCTACGCGGACCCAGGAAGGCAAACATGTGCCACACCTGTATGAAACAATCGTGCTGCGAGGGAGTCGAACCCTCCACCACATCACGACGGATTTTTTGCTGACCTGGGCCACTGCTGCTGATCTGGGCCATTGAATAAATCGTGTCGGATTCTGCTAGGCCTGGGCCAGTGCATGCCCGGGTCAATCAGACCGTGCAGGGTCCTGCAAAATGCTGCAGGATCCTGCGCGCTAGCCCGGATCAATGTAGCCCGGGCTTTGCAGACCCCCGTTTGCATTGACCCCTGTTTCTTGCAGTTCGATTTTGACGTCTGGCATCTCCTGGCCCTCACAGGGCACCCTGATCATCGGTGCCCACGAAGGGTCCAGATCTTGAAGGGAGATCCACCTGTGAAAAAAAAAGAAACAAAAAAAAAAAAACGTTGGAGTTCTGAGAGGAAGGGGGAGGAAGAGGAAATGGAGGAGGAGGAGCAGGAGGAGACCTCGGTCAGCAAATCTCGAGGGTCCGAGAGTGAAGGCTATTCTTTTCCAGACTGTCGTCTCGTTCCTGCTTCCCGTCCCCCGCACCCGGCTGCTCCAATATTTCCGCTGCGTGGGCCCCAAGAAGGTCCAGACCACTTCCCCTGGGGCCAGTTGTTGCGTCCCGGGCCGCTTGTGGACGCTCCCGAGGCCCAGCGAGGGCCCCCGGAGGCCGAAGCCGGCCAAAGACCGTCCGCTCCAGTTTTGCTGGGGGGGCGTCGGATCTCTGGGCTGCTTGGCGTGCGCTCGGCTCGGCTCAGGGGCAGCAGCCCGCGTGCTGCGCTACGCGCGGCAGCCCGCCGGCAGCCAGTCACCTGCGCCTGCTGGCACAAGCAGGAAGCCCCGCGCTGCCGTTTCTGCCGCCGCCGCTGTCCCTGCTATTCTCGGCTGCATCTCTGTGCCTGGGTTCCGTGACCGTTCGCCCCGTTGACCGACCAACTGACCGACCGAAGAGAAGAAGGAGGACCAGTAGGAGGACTAGGAGGAGGAGAAGGAGGAGGAGGACCAGGTGGAGGAGGGCCAGGAGGAGGAGAAGAGAGCAGGAGAGAGGGCAGGAGAGGAGAAGGAGGAAGAGGAGGAGGGGGTGGAGAAGGAGGAGGACCAGGAGGAGGAGGACGAGGACCAGGAGGACCAGGGACCAGGGGGAGAAGCAGGCGGGCGGTTCAGGAGTCGAATCGTCCCCATGCGACGCTGGCAGAGATTCGTCAGGATTCCTTTGATCTGATCAAGGGATCCTGAATCAATGTCCCTTCAGTGGGGAGTCCTTAATTAGGATACCTTTACTAATAATTCATTATTAAAGACCCTTTTCTTACTGAGGAGTCTTTGGTACGTAGTCCTTAGATGAGGAAGATGCCTTCGGTAAGGATCCCCTCAGTAACGATCCATGTATGCATTGTCCATGCTTCCTTTCGTACAAGCCTCGGTACCTTGTAGTAATGACATACACGTACGGCTTCATATATCAATGGCTCCTTAAGAAGATTCCGATTCCTTGATGAAGATGCACTTGTTGGCTAACGGTTCCGTAGTAAGGATGCTTGGCGTGAGGCCACCTTAGTGGGGATGCCTTTTTTGTGCGGAACCCTTTCAAACAAAGAACGCCCTGCAGTAAGGACTCTTTTTTTGTAGTGCGTATTTCAATAAGGGTTCGGTACAATGGATTTCGTTTCTGTATAAAGGGTCCAGAGTAAGGGAAACATGCCTGTTTTACAAAGATGCCCATCGGCAGCGGCCCCAGAATAAGGATGCAGTGGCCACGCTTCCTATGGTAAAGCCCCCTTGGTAATGATTCCTCGTTAAAAAAATGTGTTGAATATAGTTTCGTATTATTATTAGTATTAATATGATTATATATATATAAGCGGACTCGTAGTAATAGCGTTTTGGGTAAGGCCTCCTCACCTCCTTA
>CAUYUJ010022592.1:32500-40000 GCA_963575745.1 Prorocentrum cordatum | reverse complement strand
TATTTTTCGTCGAAGATTCCCCTGTGCCCAGACCCCCGACGTCGTGAATTTTTCATGACGTCGACCCCCAGCTGTCTGGACCCATTCCCTGGGACCGGTTTTTCGTCCTGGGTCGTTTTTTGACGCTCCCGAGGGCCGGTAAGGGCCCCCAGAGGCCAAACATCATGAAAAACCTCCCGTCGTGATTTTTTCGTAACTCGAGGGGGTCTGGGTAGGGGGGCAGGCCCGACGTAACGCTGGCGGGCAGGCGGGGGCGGCGCGCACGGAGCGGCGGCAGCGGCTGCCCGGGGGGGGCGATCCCTCGCTCCGCGGGCGCTGCGCCTGCCGCCTGGGGAGGACGGAAGCGGGGCCTTGGCTGGAGGGGTGTGCCTCGACTGAAGGGGCCCTGGGACACGCAGATAAATCCACACAAGTAAAAAGATCCCCCAGATTTTCCCATATTTCCTCTAGGTTTTTGTCTCCCCCCCCACCTCCCATGTTTTCCCATATTTTCTAGGAATCGACGATTAATTGTGCCTGTGTGTTTTTTCCCCTCCTGATCGACTGCGGCCCCGAGGGCCGCGGTCGGCAAAAAAAACGACCTCGGCCGGGCCCGTCCTGCGCCAGGGATCGTCTCGCAGCTCGATGGCGCCAAAGGGGTGTGACGAAGGGGGCTTCCCTGGGCACGGCGGCCTGGCCACGAAGAGGCCCCACGGCCTAGATCTGAGGAACGGCCCGACCGGAAACCAGAGCCTCATCCTGAGCCCAACGTGGCCATTGATGTAGCGTCTTGACCGTATACCCAGTTCTCGCTCGGCTGCCCGGCCCGGGCGGCGTTTTGGCGCGCCCCAGAGGCACGGAAACAGTGGGTACCATGGCAAACAGCAGGTGCTGCCCAAATCCGACAACGGCCGCTGTTGGGCGGGCGACGGCTTGTCTCAAGTGGACAACACCCGCGGCGACGCCGACAGCGATTTCTGCTCAACACGGACAGGGGCTGCTGCTGGTCTTACTCCTCATTCTTTCCGTACCCAGCTCGGCCGTGCCGAGCGCAGGCACCCAGCTTGGGCTCAAGATGGGCCCAGCCAGGATCGGTGTCGATTCCCAGCTAACGTCGCCCGATCGCCTTCCGTCGCCCGCTCGTCCAACAGCTCGGCGGCCAGCTCGGCGGCAGCCGAGGGCCGCGCGCCCGCGGCTGCCCCTCGCGAGAGCGACGGCGCCAGGGCCGACGGGGCCGCCGCGTGGTCGTCGGGCCGTGGCCTGGGGGCAAAAGACACCTCCCTGAGCATCAGACTTCGGAGGCCCGCGCGGACCTCTGGGGCCGGCGCTGGGCCCCCTGGAGGCAGGCGGACACGGACCCCTTCCGTTCCATCCCGGGCGGTGGCGTAGCTCCTCCTCCTCCTCCTCCTCCTCCTCCTCCTCCTCCTCCTCCTCCTCCTCCTCCCGCCTCCTCCTCCTCCTCCTCCCGCCTGCCTCTCCTCCTCCTCCTCCTCCTCCTCCTCCTCCTCCTCCTCCTCCTCCTCCTCCTCCTCCTCCTCCTCCTCCCCTCCCCCAGTGTACCACCCCAGCGCTCCTGCCTGCGGCGGCGGGGCTGCTCCTCCAGGTCCTCCCGCCAGCGCCAAAGCTCCCCTCTAGGAGCGCGCGGCGAGCGCCGGAGGTCCAGCGCCGATGCGACAAGTCCGGGCGGGGCTCCGCGCGTTGATGCGTATGTGATGGGCCTGTTTTCCACCACCACCACCACCACCACCACCACCACCACCACCACCACCACCACCACAAGTTGAAGGGGGAGGAGGTCCTCCTCCACCTCCTCCACCTCCTCCTCCTCCTCTTCTTCGTCCTCCTCCTCCTACTCCTCGTCCTCCTCCTCCTCCTCCTTCCCCCCTCCAACTCATGGCGGTGGTGGTGGTGGAAAACAGGCCCATCATTATGACGCTTTCTCGTCTCCGATGTCCGCCTCACTCGGTCGACTCGGACGCATCTGTGTCGGGGTCCTGTCAGAGGTTGCGAAGGGTGTCCCTGGCCCAAGGTGTCCCCGGCTTTTTGCTCCATCTTGGAACCTCGCGAGGGGTGCTCTGGAGGCCGTGGGGGCCTTGGAAATCATGGGGACACCTCTGGCCAATCCTGGGGACACTTTTGGCCAGGGACACTTCTGGCACACCCAATCCTGCGTGGGGTGATAGCCCAGGAGCGCGCCCTGCTCCAGAAGCTCGGCATACTCCCTGTCCCTGGCGGCCACCTCCTCCTGCAGCAGCCTCAGCTGCGACTCCGCCCTCCGCCGGGCCCTGGCGGCGTCCGTGATCGACGCGCCCCTGGCGAGGGCCTTCTCCTCCTCCTCCAGGCACTGCAGCTCCGGAAGCAGCTCCTCGACGCGCTTCTGCAGCTGCTCCACCCAGGCGTCCCCCGCGCGCATTTCCTCGTGGAGCCGAAGCTGGTCCTGCGCAGAGGGCGCCCAGACGCCACCACCATGCCTGGCCAGGACCGCTCTGGGCCCAGGCGTGGTGCGGGTGCCCTCCTGGCCGAGGCCCGGGGGGTCCACGCACCACCCCCGAACTCCGACGTCGCCATTGCTTCGCAACGTTTACCCCTGAAGGTCTGGGCCCCTTCCCCGGGACCGTTTCTTCGTCCTGGGCATGTTTCTTGACGGTCTAAGGGCCATGCGCGGGCCCCCAGAGGCCGAAACTGGCCAAAAGCCTTCCGTCGTGATTCCCGTCCATCATGTGGCGTTGGGTCCTCGCTTTTCCCAACCATCCTGTGGTGGTGGCCCCCCGTTTTGAAAACACAGCGCCCCGCGACTCCTCTCCTCTCCTCTCATCTCCTCTCCTCCTCCTCTCCCGCAGCCCCTCCTCCCACCCCTGCCTCTGCACTCCGCCAGCGCATTTCTGCAACCCCCTCACACGCTTCGTGGCCCCATAGGGAGCTCCACCGAAGGCCCCAGCGGCAGCGCCTGCATGGCGCCGCCGCCCCATCTTGGCAAACCCCTCACACGTTTCGTGGCCACATCGGGAGCTCCACCTGAGGCCCCAGCGGCAGCGCCCGCATGGCGCCGCCGCCGCAGTATGGCACACCCCTCGCACGTTTCGTGGCCCCATCGAGAGCTCCACCGAAGGCCCAAAATGCAACTCCCGCATGGCGCCGCACACCCCTCACACGCTTCGTGGCCCCGTCGGGAGCTCCACCGAAGGCCCCAGCGGCAGCGCCCGCATGGCGCTGCCGCCCCAATCTTGGCACACCCCTCAGACGTTTCGTGGCCCCAGCGAGAGCTCCACCGAAGGCCTAAAAGGCATCGCCCGCACGCCCCTCCCTTGTTGCGCGCAGCCCCGCTGGGAGCTCCACCAAAGACCCAAATGGCAGCGCCCGCAGGGCGGCGCCCCGCCCGTTTCGGTCACCCCTCACACGCACGCTTCGTGGCCCCACAGGGAGCCCCCCCCCCCCTTCTGTCCACCTCTGCCCTGCGGCAATCACACCTGCAGATCGTTGGGCCCCTCGCCAGGATATCTGTTTGTTCACAGCGCCAGGGGGTGGAGGGACCCTCAGGCCCAGGATGGCCCTGGCCACGTCAGTGGTGGTGCGCAGGGCGTCGCCCGCGGCGCGGGTCCTGCCGCTGCTGCTGCAGTGCCTCGCGCACGGCCCCGACCCACTCCTCGGCCTGCAGGTGGCACACGCGCAGCTCCTGCTGCTGGGCGGCCAGCTTCTCCAGCGCCGACCGCGCGTCGGCCACCTCCCTCTGCCCCCGCCGGTCGACGTAGTCCTGGTCCTCCTTGCACGTGAGGGGGCGGGAGGGAGGGGGGAGGGAGGAGGAGGTGGGGGAAGGAGGCGTGGAGAGGAGGGATGGGGACGAAGGGAGGGAGGGGTACGAGGCAGAGGGGGGAGAAGGAGGAGAGGAGACAGGCAGGAAGTAAACAGTGAGACAGGGAGGAGGCAGGGAGGAAAGGAGGAAGGAGTGAGGGATGGAGCATGAGGGAGAAGGGAGGGGGCAAGATGGAGGGGCAGGGCAGAGGAAGCCAGAGGGTGAAAGGGAAGGATATGAAACAACGTAAGACAGCAAGCCAAACCATTCAAGGCGGTGATCTATCCATAACCACCGCTTGGGGAGTCGATCTTCCAGGCGGTGGCCGTGAATAAATCACCATCTTGGAAAAAGGGGGGCTCCTACGAAGAAAACAAAGCAAAAAGGGAACTCTACGACGCGAGAATGCACATGTACGCAAACCCGTGCTATCAGCGAGATCATCGGTGTACAACATCGCTGGCTCGCCGTGGTGAGATAGCTTCACGCCACCACCATCCCTCCCCTGAAGCCTGAAGGGCTTTTGACACGCCAGGGGGCCGTCGCACCAAGAAGCGGCGGCCTGGGGCACGAAGCTTTGGGACAGACAGTGCATGCACGAGGATTGGCTTCTCTAAGCTCGTCTTCGTGAAGCTTTTTCGCTTGCCCCTCAGACAGCTGATGGGGAAAGCCAGCCCTCCCCTGAAGCCTGGGAGCTGTCCGCCCGGGTCTGCTCGGGCGCGCCGGGGAGGGGGGCCAGGAAGAGGGAGGCTGGCGCATCGTAGACCCAGGCGTGGGCGCGGACGAGGGGGGGCCAGAAAGCGCGTTCAAAGAAGAAGAAAATAAGACTAGCCATAACAATAGCAACAACAATAATTAGAATCGCAATACTAGTCGCAATAGTAATATAAATGATAACGATAATGTGAATAATAATAATACGAATAAGAATAATAACACGAATAATAATGATAAGAATAATAAGAATACTATTAATAATAAGGTTGATGATGATTGTGATAAAAAAAACTAGCCTGACGAAGGACCCAACCATATGCAGCAGCGCAGCTGCGAGTACCGCGAGGGAGATGAGACGAAGGAGGGGGGCGCGCAAACTCCGAGTAGCGCACGCGGTATAGCCTTCTGCCACGAAGCGTGTGAAGGGTGTGCCGACATGAGTCGGGGGGACTCACGCAAACGTCGCCATTGGGGCCTTCCGTGGAGCTCCCTATGGGGCCACGAAGCGTGTGAGGGGTGTGCCGAAAATGGGCGGCGGTGCCATGCGATCTTTCCCATTTGGGCCTCAGGTGGAGCTCCCTATGAGACCACAAAACGTGTGAGAGGTGTGCCGAAATGGGGCGGCGGTGCCATGCGAACTTTCCCACTGGGGCCTTTGGTGGAGCTCCCTATGGGGCCACGAAACGTGTGAGGGGTGTGCCGACATGGGGCGGCGGTGCCATGCAAACTTTCCTAATGGGGCCTTAGTGGAGCTCCCTATGGGGCAACGAAACGTGTGAGGGGCGTGCCGCCATGGGATGGGCATGCAGAGAGCAGAGGCAGGGAGGGAAGGAGGGAGGAGGGGGTGGAGGAGAGGAGGAGGAAGGAGGGACGAGGGGCGCTGTCTCTTCAAAACGGGGGCTCAGCACCACAGGATGGTTGAAACAAACTAATAATAATAATGAGAACACGACAAAAAAGACGGAGAAGAAGAAGAAGAAGAAGGATCCACGAAATCTGGGAGACACCACGCACACACACACACACACACACACACACACCTAGTCCTCACCCCCCTCTTGGACGCCCCCCACTGTGTGTTGTGCATCTTGTTCTGCGGCACGTGGCCAGGAACGAACAAGATCGGCTGGGTTATTATGCACCACAGGCAGGCATCGGGCCGCGGCGGATCGCAGTAGCGGAATCGACTCGGACCAGGCAGCCCAGAACCGGTATCGAAACCGATCAATAAGATCGCAGTGGGCCCTGATAGTGGTGCAACCAAAAGGTACCGATATCGTAATTCCCCGGACCTCTCCCATGGTGCTTTCTGACCAGAATGTCGACGAGAATCCAGCCATGGCGACGAAGGCCTCCCAGGAGGCCCAAAAAGGCAAAAACGGGGGAAGGGTAGAGACCTTCGGCATCCTGTCCTCCTCTGAACTATCGGAATCGACTCGGATCAGGCAGCCCGGAATCGATACCGAACCAGACCGATCGGATCGGCACGGACCCCGAAAGGGGCCCACTCGGCTTTCGGGCCATGACTCGGGTCTCCGGCGACCGTTCGGGACGATCTGGGCACCTCTGGAACGCTCTCGGCAAGGCGCAGCTGCTGGCAGGCAGCCCCAGGCGCGAAGAGCTCAGAGAACCCACGACGGCGTCCGACAGTGTTTTTACAAGTGCACACGCAAGAACCATCGAAATAGGCCCTGATCCCTCGTCCCTCGATCCTCTGGAATTTGGCGGCGAGCGAGGGGGGGAATTGAGAAGGGGCGGGCCTTCTCAGAAGGCTCGGAAGTCCCCCGGCCTTCTCACAAGTTGTCTGAGCCCTCCCCGAAGACGCAGAAGACCTCTCAAAGATGCGAGGGCTTTCTGAGAAGCCCCGCCGCCCTCTGAGAAGGCCTTCACCTTCTTCCTTCCCCCCATCGCTCGCCGCCGAGAAACGGACCCCTGCGAGGGGGCGGCTCCTCCATGTTCGCGATCTCGCGGACCAGCTCGCCGGCGGCGCGCCGCTTCTCGCCCGCGCCCAGCAGCTCCTCGTCGAGGAGGCGTTTCAGGTCCTGGACCTCCTGCCGCGCGGGCGGGGGGGCGGTGCACTCGGGGAGAGGAAGCAGCATCCCACCCTCCTCCTCCTCCTCCTCCTCCTCCTCCTCCTCTCCTCTCCTCCTCCTCCTCCTCCTCCTCCTCTCTCCTCCTCCTTTCCTTCTCCTCTCCTTCTCCTCCTCTCCCCTCCTCTCCCTCTCATCCCTCCTCCTCCTCCCTCCTCCTCCTCCTCCCTCTCCTCCTCCTCCTCCTCCTCCTCCTCCTCCCCCTCCGTGCTCCTCATCCCCTCCTCCCCATCCGCACCTCCTCCTCCTGCCGCCTCGCCGCGCGGGGGGGGGCGGTGCGCTCGGGGAGGAGAAGCAGCATCCCCATCCCTCCTCCTCCTCCTCCTCTCCTCCTCCTCCTCCTCCTCCTCCTCTCCTGTCCTCCTCCTTGTCCTCCTCCCTTGCTTCCTCCCCTTCCTCCTCCTCGCCCTCCCCTCTCACAGCCCTCCTGTCTCCCTCCTCTCCTCCTCCTCCTCCCCCTCCCCTCCTCTCCTCCTCCTCCTCCTCCTGCCTCCTCCTCTCTCCTCCTCCTCCCCCTCTCCCCCTCATACTCTCATCATCATCATCATCATCATCATCACATCATCATCATCATATCATCATCATCATCATCATCACATCATATCATCATCATCATCATCATCATCAGCATCGTCATCATTATCATCATCATCATCATCATCGTCGTCATCATCATCACCATCCTCATCATCATCATCATCATCATCATCATCATCATCATCATCATAATCATCATCATCATCATCATCAGCATCAGCATCGGCATCATCAGCATCAGCATCATCATCATCATTAGCAGCAGCATCATCCTCATCCTCATCCTCATCCTCATCCTCATCCTCATCATCGTCATCCTCATATTCATATTCAGCATCATCATCATAGTCAGCATCAGCATCATCATTACCATCATCATCAGCATCA
>CAUYUJ010022592.1:0-27500 GCA_963575745.1 Prorocentrum cordatum | reverse complement strand
CAATGCGGGGCAACCATGCTGACCCTGCCACTGGGGCCTTCGGTGGAGCTCCCTATGGGGCCACGAGCCGTGTGAGGGGCTGGCCAAAATGCGGGGCCGCCATGCGGACCCTGTCACTGGGGCCTTCGGTGGAGCTCCCTATGGGGCCACGAACCGTGTGAGGGGCTGGCCAAAATGCGGGGCCGCCATGAGGACCCTGCTACTGGGGCCTTCGGTGGAGCTCCCTATGGGGCCACGAACCGTGTGAGGGGTGCGCCAAACTGCGGAGCCGCCATGCGGACCCTGCCACTGGGGCCTTCGGTGGGGCTCCCTATGGGGCCACGAACCGTGCGAGGGTTGCGCCAAAATGCGGGGCCGCCATGCGGACCCTGCCACTGTGGCCGTCGGTGGAGCCCCCTATGGGGCCACGGACCGCGCGAGGGATGTGCCGAAACATAGACATGCGGAGGGCAGAGCAGGGGGAGGGAGGAGGGGAGGTGGGAAGCGGGAGGAGGGAGGAGGAACGGCGGGGCACCGTCTCTTCAAAACGATGACCCAACCACCACAGGATGGTTTGGGAAATATTTGCTTAATGTAATATATTATATATATATATATATTATAATTATATATTAATATAATATATATATATAGATATATGATATGCATACATTTGTGAAGTGTGTAAAGTTGATGCAAAAGGTGCGTACACTGTGCGAAAGTTGGCTCGTGTGTTGCAACATCATGTAAAAGTGTATGCGCATACGCAGCAGTGTAATAAAATGTGTTTAAAAACCATGTGACAGTTTGTAAAAGTCTGCAAAAATGTGTAAAAGTGTGTAATGTGTGTAACTTGTGTAGGAAATGTAGTATTCCCTGCGTGAGCTCCCATATATTGCATCTACTCGCTGGGACCTGTCCGCCGTGATGTCTAGGCGCAAGAGCTTTCGAATATTAACGGGCTTCAATTGTGACGGTCTGGACATCAATCTAACTGCGAATGAATTGGAGTGTGAATGAGCCTCAGTAGTACGAGCGCGTCTCTGTGCATGAGCCTGGGGCCTCCTGGGGCCTCCTGAAACCTACTGGGGCTTCCTGGGGTCTCCAGGAGTCTCTTGGGACCTCCTGGGACCTCCTAGGAAGGTTTCGTGCCCCAGGAGATGCGCAATCTATAGCAACAGACGTACATAAAACATTGCGGATTAGAGCCACAGGAGAAGGGCAATCTATAGGAACACGCGTAAAACACCAAGGACTCGTGCCCCAGGAGAGGCCCAATATATAGGAACATGAGTAAAACATTTAGGATTGTGTACACAGGAGAAGGACCATCTATAGAAACATACGTAGAACATCACAGAATCGTGCTCCAGGTGAGGCCCAATCGATAGGAGCATACGTAAAACACATGGGATTGGAGCCACTCCTGTTGCCTTCTGAAGCCTCCTGCTCCTGGGGCCTCTCGGGGCCTCCTGTTGCCTTCCGAGGCCTCCTGGCGCTTCCTGTTGCCTCGTGGGGCCTCCTGTGGTTTCCTGAGGCCGTCCGGAGCTTCCTGGGGCCTCCTTGAGCCTCTTGGGACATCCTGTGGCCTCTTGAGTCTTTCTGTGGCCTCCTGATGCCTCCTGGGACCTCATGATGTCTCCTGGGGCCTCCTGGAGCCTGTTGGAGCCTCCTGTGGCATCCAGATAAGAATATGCGCCACGAGCCTGGCCACCAAAACAAGCAAACCGATCGAGACATCCTCAAAATCTGGCCCACCTGGGGGTGAACATGAGCGCCTCGCTCGAGACATCCTCCAAATCTGCTCCGAAAGCGAAGGATGCTGGCACAGAAAACATGCAAACCGCTCGAGACATCCCCGCAAAATCCTGCGAACGGGGCCGAGTGAAACACCCCCCCGCCGCTCCCCTTAGGAACGTGAAAATGAGCGCCTCGCTCGAGACATCCTCCAAATCTGCTCCGAAAGCGAAGGATGTCGGGCACAGAAACAAGCAAACCGCCTGAGACATCCCCACAAAATGGCCGCGAACGAGCCCGTGCAACCACCCCTGGCGGCCCCCCTTAGGGGTGCTGAAATGAGCGCCTCGCTCGAGACATCCTCCAAATCTGCTCCGAACGCAAAGGATGTTGGGCACAGAAACAGGCAAACCGCATGAGACATCCCCACAAAATGGCCGCGAACGAGCCCGTGCAACCACCCCTGGCGGCTCCCCTTAGGGGTGCTGAAATGAGCGCCTCGCTCGAGACATCCTCCAAATCTGCTCCGAAAGCGAAGGATGTTGGGCCCAGAAACAGGCAACCCGCCTGAGACATCCCCACAAAATGGCCGCGAACGAGCCCGTGCAACCACCCCTGGCGGCTCCCCTTAGGGGTGCTGAAACCAGCGCCCCGCCTGAGACATCCTCACAATCTGCTCTCCAAGCGAAGGATGTTGAGCCCAGAAACAAGCAAACCGCCTGAGACATCCCACAAAATGGCCGCGAACGAGCCCGTGCAAACACCCCTGGCGGCTCCCCTTAGGGGTGCTGAAACCAGCGCCTCGCTCGAGACATCCTCCAAATCTGCTCCGAAAGCGAAGGATGTTGGGCCCAGAAACAAGCAAACCGCCTGAGACATCCCCACAAAATGGCCGCGAACGAGCCCGTGCAACCACCCCTGGCGGCTCCCCTTAGGGGTGCTGAGTATGAGTAAGTCTGTGTATGAGTAAGTCTGTGTATGAGTAAGTCTGGGTATGAGTAGGTCTGTGTATGAGAAAGTCTGTGTATGTGTACGTCTGGGTATGAGTAAGTCTGAGAATGACTAATACTGTGTATGAGTAAGTCTGGGTATGAGTGAGTCTGTGTATGAGTACGGCTGGGTGTGAGTAAGTCTGTGTATGAGTAAGTCTGTGTATGAGTATGTCTGAGTGCGAGTAAGTCTGAGTATGAGTAGGTCTGAGTATGATTAAGTCTGAGTATGAGTAAGTCTGTGCATGAGCAAGTCTGAGTATGAGTAAGCCCGACAGGAGGGGAAGAGAAAAGAGGAGGAGGAAGGAGGAGGAGGAGTAGGAGGCGCCCAAGTAATAACAATAACCCCATCTTAGGATATGGGGAAAAGTGTAAACTTGTGTAAAAGAAATGTAAAAGTGTATAACAAATTGTAAAAAACACAAATCTGTGAAAGGGTGTAAACGTGTATGAAGTGTGTAAAAATGTGTATATATATAATAATAATAATGAAAAGCGTAAAACAGTGTAAAAGTGTATAAATATGTGCAAAAGTGTGTAAAACATGTGTAAAAGTGTGTAAACATGTGTAAAAGTGTGTGTGTGTGTGTGTGTGTGTGTGTGTGTGTGTGTGTGTGTGTGCGTGCGTGCGTGCGTGTGTGTGTGTGTGTGTGTGTGTGTGTGTGTGGTGTGTGTGTGGTTTTTGTGTGTGGTGTGTGTGTGTGTGTGTGTGTTGTGGTGTGTGTGTGTGTGTTGTGTGTGTGTGTGTGTGGGTGTGTGTGTTGTGTGTGATGTGTGTGTGTGGTGTGTGTGGTGTGGCGTGTGTGTGTGTGTGTGTTGTGTTGTGTGTGTATGTGTGTGTGTGTGTGTGTGGTGTGGGTGTGTGTGTGTATGTGTGTGTGTGTTGTGTGTTGTGTGTGTGTGCGTGCGTGCGTGGCGTGCTGCGTGCGTGCGTGCGTGCGTGCGTGCGGCGTGCGTGCTTGCGTGCGGTGCGTTGCGTGCGTGCGTGCGTGCGTGTGTGTGTTGTGTGGTGTGTGTTTGTGTGTGTGTGCGTGCGCGCAGCTCTCGCACGGGCGGGCCGCGCCGCGGCGGCTAAGTGCCGCCACACGCGCGGGCCCGGAGCGGGCGGCACAGTCCTGAAGGGCGAGCGGCAGCGAGGGCAGGCCTTTAGCTGGCGCAAGCGAAGTCGGATGGCGCAGCAACGTCCTTGGAAGTAGCGACGAGAGAGACTGGTCTTACGGCGAGAGGACATTGGGGTTGGGCGTGCCAGAAGGGCTTTGCCTTCGAGTATCGAAACTGTGGTCCACGCGGTGCCCTGGCTCTTGCACCTATCAGACAACGACGGACGGGAGAATAAGGATGGGCAGGAGGAGGAGGGGAGCTGGGACCGTAGGCCAAGAGCCGGGGGCTGGGACTGTGACCAGGCGCTAGAGGTCTGGGTTGAGGCGAGGGGCCCAGGGAGGGGGCCAGAGCCAAGGGGGACGACGACGACCACAAACGACCACGAACGAAAACAAGTGGCACGCGTGCCCTGGCTCTTGCACGAAGGAGCTTCGAAGGACAGGAGGCCCCCGCTTTCGTGTTTCAGGAGGAGTTTACGAGGAGCCAGAAAGAAAGTGGAGGAGGAGGAGGACGACGACGACGAGGACAACAACGACGAAGACGACGACGACGACGACGACGACGACAGTCGTCGGCGGCGCCCCGCCGCGCGGCTCGCCGCCCGCGGTCGCCGCCGCGGCGCCGCCGCAGGGGGGGAGCAGTCCCGGGAGGCTCGGGGGAGGGAGGGCGGCGGCCCAGGGGAGCCAGAGGGGACCCAGGTGGACGAACCACAACGACGAAAATAAAGGGGTTCGAGCTCTAGAACTCAGCTTTGCAAGAGAATAAACGGTTCCGTGGCCCAGGGGGGCTGCCCTAGGAAGCCTGGACGGAGGGGGGCTCCCAAAGGCTCCCACGGGGGGGGGCCCAGAGGAGCTGGGTCTCAAGGGGAGGGGCCCAGGGGGACGAACGAACCACGACGAAATAAAGAATGTCCGAGCTCTAGAGCACAGCTGTGCAAGAGAATAAAGGCTTCGGCGGCCCAGGGGGGCTGCCCTGGGAGGCTCGGGGGGAGGCTCGGGGCAGGGGGATCCTGGGAGGCTCGGGGGAGGGGGGGGGGTCCAGGGACGACGAACCACGAACGAACCACGAAAATAAATGCTTCGGCGGCCCAGGGGGGCACCACGAAAATAAAGGCTTCGGCGGCCCAGGGGGGCTGCCCTGGGAGGCCCTGGGAGGCTCGGGGGAGCTGCCCTGGGAGGCTCGGGGGGAGGCTCAGCGGCCCAGGGGGGCTGCCCTGGGAGGCTCGGGGGGGGCTGCCCTAGGAAGCTCGGGGGGAGGCTCGGGGCAGGGGGATCCTGGGAGGCTCGGGGGAGGGGGGGGGGTCCAGGGACGACGAACCACGAACGAACCACGAAAATAAATGCTTCGGCGGCCCAGGGGGGCTGCCCTGGGAGGCTCGGAGGGAGGCTCGGGGCAGGGGGATCCTGGGAGGCTCGGACGAGGGGGGGGGTCCAGGGACGACGAACCACGAACGAACCACGAAAATACAGGCTTCGGCGGCCCAGGGAGGCCTGGGAGGCTCGGGGGAGGGGGGGGTCCAGGGACGACGAACCACGAACGAACCACGAAAATAAAGAGGTCCGAGCTCTAGAGCACAGCTGTGCAAGAGAATAAAGGGTCTGGGGCGAGGGGAGCTGAGACCAGGGCCAGAGGGGAGACTGGGTCTGGGGCCAGGGACAGGGGGGAGGCTGGGTCCAGGGCCAGGTTCCAGGGGGCTGTGACTGGGACCAGGCGCAAGAGGTGTGGGTTGGGGCGAGGGGCCCAAGAGAAGCAGGCCAGAGCAAGGGGACGACGACGAACCACGAACGGACCACAAACGAAAACAAAGGGTCGGGGGCGAGGGGTGCTGGGACCAGGGCCAGAGGGGAGGCTGGGTCTGGGGCCAGGGCCAGAGCCAAGGGGGAGGCTGGGTCCAGGGCCAGGGCCACGGGGCTGGGTAAGGAACCAGGCGCTAGAGGTGTGGGTTGGGGCGAGAGGCCGAGGGAAAGGGGGGCGAAGACGAACCACGAACGAACCACGAACGAAAATAAAACGTCTGGGGCAAGGGGTGCTGAGACCAGGGCCAGAGGAGAGGCTCGGTCTGGGGCCAGGGCCACGGGGGAGGCTGGGTCCAGGGCCAGGGCTACGGGGCTGGGACTAGGACCAGGCGCCAGGTGTGGGTTGGGGCGAGGGGCCCAAGGGAAGGAGGCCAGAGTCAGGGGGAGGACGACGAACCACGAAGGAACCACGAACGAAAATTAAGAGGTCCGAGCTCTAGAACACAACTGTACAAGAGAAGAAGCATGAACAAATAAGCACATGGTCGGTGGGCTCGTGCTCCTCCGTGACCTCCCAAGTTACCCCAGACGACGGAAGATGATCAAGAAGCGTGGGTGTGTCCCTGGTGGTATGGATACAATCCAATCTAACAGAGGAGGAGGACGGAGAGGAAGAGGAGGAGGGGGAGGAGGAGGGCGGGAGAAGAGGCAGGCAGGATGGAGGAGGAGGAGGAGGAGGAGAAGGAAGAAGAGGGAGGAGGCAGAGGCGGAGGAAGGAGGAGAGATGGAGGGAGGGAAGGGAGGGGGAGGAGAGGAGCCACAGGAAGAAGAAGAACAGGGAGAGGATGCGGAGTCCGCGGCCCGCCGGCGCCGGGGGGGCCCGGCCACGACTCGCCTCGGCATCACCACGCCGCCCCTGAGGTGCGCCGCGCTCGCGCGCCACGGGCACGCCGCGCGGAGGGACGTCGCCGTCGTCATCGCCGCCGCCGCCGCCACCGTCGTCGTCGTCGTCGTCGTCGTCGACGTCGCCGTCGTCGTCGACGACGATGGGGAAGCATCAAATTGGAATCGCTCTAGTGTTTTCCCGATGAGTGGGCTCCCAGTCCTATGAGAGAACGCATTTCGTGGACGCTTGCCTTGGGAAAACACGTGAACGCGACGACGCGGAGGGCGGGGGGAAGGGGGGGCCAAAAGCATGCAGTTTGCCCTGAGAAACGAGAGGGGGGTGGGCCCCCAGACGTCGGCTCCCCTGTGCACAGGAGGGGGGCTCGAACCAGGGAAGGGTCGCCCCGCCCACCTCTCTCCCTACCAGAACACTAACGAAACTCGACACAGCTCTAGTACAATCCTACTATAACTGATCACACCTTTGCTGGTAACCTACTCGAGCCCGATCCTATCCCAGCAGAACCCTGGTATCGCTGGATCGAACTCCAACTGAACCCTACCACGGCTCGACCCAATTCTAATTAGATTATACGATAGCTGGAGCCATGTGTAATAGCATCCTAATCGGGCTCGGCTCTCCTCTGATAAAATCCTGAAATGCCTGATTTCACCTATAACTGGACCCTACTCGACCCAGCTCTACTAGAATCTTATCATGACAAGACCAGCTCAAATTGAATCCCACGAGTGCTCGATCCACTCTGATAGAACCTTATCAGGGCTCGACGCAAATCTCATAGCAAGCTCCTAAGGATCGGTCGTTGTCGTCGTCGTCGTCGGCGTCGTCGTTGTCCTCGTCATCGTCTGCGCCGTCGTCGTCCTGGTATGGCTAAATCCAGCCCCGATAGAATCTCACCATGGCTTGATCCCATTCTACGAGCATACTCGTCGGGCCCGATCATACTCCAATGGGAGTCTAATACAGCTGGATCCAGCTCCAGCTGAGTCCCACAGAAACTCGATCCACTTCGGACTGAATCCTACAAATTTTATCTGGATCCAAATTGAATAGAATTCTAATCGGGGTCAAAACAACTCATAAAATAAAAGACCCCCCTCTGTTTCCCAGAGAGGTGCACTGGAAATTCGCACCGGAACTCCCCGCATCTCTTCCCTTGAAATGCGAGTGTGAAAAGCTTCGAACCAAGCCGTTTCTGCCTTCTCCTGCCCAAGGGAAACGACGACGGCGAGCGCCAGCGCCGGCGACGGCGCCGTCGAGCATTGATGACGACGACGAAAACGACGACGACGACGACGACGACGACGACGACGACAACAACGAGAACGACACCGACCACGACGCCGACAACAGCGATAACATTAGTGGCGGCGGCGACGACATCAACGACGATACCAGTGATAACGACGGACAAAAAACGAGCAACGCCAGACGACAAATTACGAACGACGGAAGACGAACGACGCGGGCAACGGAGGGCGGACGACGGACAACTGGCGATGGGGACATCGACGACGACGGCAGATGGCATCGACGACGCCGCAGACGACGACGGTGTAAGACGACGGCGGGCAGGAACGACGAGGACGACCAATAACTACGACGACGACGGACGACGAACGACGGACGAAGAACGAAGGACGACGAACGACCCACAACGACGACTACGCCGGACGACGGACGACGGAAAGCGGACCACGACGACGACGACCGTGGTCATCGTCGTCGTCCTCGTCATCGTCGTCGTCCTCGTCGTCATCGTCATCGGCATCGTGGTCGTGGTCGTGGTCGTGGTCGTGGTCGTCGTCGTCGTCGTCGTCGCCGCCGTCGCCAGCGCCGCCGCCGCCGCCGTCGTCGTCCTCGTCGTGGTCGTCGTCATCGTTTTCGTCGTCGTCGTAGTCGTTGTCGTCGTCGGCGTCGTCGCCGTCGTCATCGCCGTCCTCGTCCTCGGCGTCGTCCTCGTCGTCGTCGCTGCCCGACGGCGCCGGCGACGGCGCCGGCGCTCGCCGTCAGCGGTTGCAGGGGAGGGGGGGCCCACCTGTTCAAACTCCTCCCATTCCAAAATTCAAAGGGGGGGGCGGGGCCAGTTCGAACCTCCCGGCTCGAACGCCCCCCCCCCCTGCGAGAGGGGCGGCCCCGCCCCCGGTTCGAACTCCCTCCCTTGCCATTCAAGGGGGGGGGCGCCGCCTCGTTCGAACCCCCCCCCTCCAAACGTCCACAGAACACGCTCTGTCAGACCCATCGACCCGCTCACCACGGCCAGCTTCTCATCCCGCATCGCTCTGGTAGACGGCCCCAACGGCTTTGATTCACCCTGGGGAGCAACGTGAGGGGAGAGGCGACAGCGGCTCGACGCATCCCCCCCTCGATCCTCATCCGCCCCTTAGGATGCTCCACTTCGAAGGGGGCTGGGAGGCCCAACCAGACGCTTCGTCCAAAGCGAGACCCATATCCGACTCTGCTATACCGTAGTAGCGGTAGCCCCAAGAGCAGGAGTGAGTCGCGGGAGCGACGGGCCATGTCAAGCGAAGATGTTGTCGGCCTCGACGGCGAATAGCGCGCCTCGCGACGAGGCACAGTCATGTCTTGGCGGCCGGCCGCTTGAGCCCAAGCGGCCGCGGAAAAACTCTCTCTACCTCTCGCTTTTGCCAAGCCCCCTTAGGAGTCGGGGGGGGGGGGGGGGGCGAAGCGCGAGTCCGCCGCCAGCTGCACAGCAGAAAACTCAGATACACAAGGTAGGCAGCAGCAGCCAGCTCAACAAGGCAGGTTGACCCGCGCGCAAGTTACTTCGCGCGCAAGTTACCTCGCAGGCAAGTTGCCCTGCGGATGGCTACTCCTCAGGCCGCTCAGACGATCTTGGCTGGCCAGCCCTGCATGGAGCGCGTCGTTTTAGGTGACGATTGAAGCATTGCGTTCCCCCCATGATTTGTAGGAGCATGTCTCTGTCGATGCTCCAAAATCATGTCGCGAGCGTCACGCCACTGCATAGTGCACGACACCTCGCTCCATCATTTGTCGCATCCAACTGATGCGCCCCACAAGTGCACACTCAGTCGGTTTCTTCTGGTCTTTGCTTGGCAAGGATTTGAAGACAGATTCAGCATCGATGGTCAAAGTGACCTTAATGCTCAGGTCGCACATCTCAAGTACATCCTTCAACTGAGCGGGTCTCAGCGGCCCCGCGTGGAGCTCGCGCAGAGAAACGCTCGTGGGATAGCAGTCCTCCGAGTTGTGGGCCGCTGCAAGTGCGTCCGCTGAGTGGCTCGAGCGGCCCTGCAAGCGATGGGACTTGCAGCGCGCGTCGACAGGATGGACGACGGGCATGCCAGCATGCGCGCGTCCGCGCCGCAGCACGTTTGGCCCGCGGACACCATGGCCTTCGACCCCATCATCGGCATCTCCGCTCAGACGCCGGTAGCCGGAGTCGCTGCGCAGGTCGACCTCGCCCGCTGGAGTCATCGCTCGATAGACGATCTTCTCGGGACAAGCCTGCAACTTCCTGGTCGTCGCGCTCCGTCGTCGCACTTGCATGTTGGTCGGTTCTTGGACACGTCGCAGTGATACAACATATACCATTAGCCACACTTGCGTGATAAGGGCGTAAGCCAAAGCGCCTCTGAGGCTGACAAACATGTCGGCAACCATCTTCGATGCCTCGGCCTCAGCGCCTGCGCCCGTGAGTCCGCGATGCTGGATAGGACGGAGCTGTTATATATTCGCTGTAAGCAAATGTAACATCACCGTCGCCGTCATTCGCGCACCTCACAGCACAGCTGGTGGATGCGTGTTCGTTGAGTTTTTATTCACCAAAGGTATCCTCAACACATTCGACGCACTTCTCAATAGTGCCCCCACTACCGGCCATGTCTATGTCATCAACATACTCGGCTGTAAGAACGCTGGAACTTGTCTCGAACTCCTCGTCGAAGAACGCGGGTTTAAGACCAAAACCTCTCGTGGTCTTCCTGAGCTTCAGTGAGAAGGCCCTCGGTGGATACTTGGTGCCAGCACCTGGTTTGAGTCCCTGTAGACGGTGCCTCGACTCATCGTTGCGCTGAGCACAGACGCTGGCCCAGGCGACGATGGCACACCACGCGTTCCTTTTCACCCCTTCAGAACGCCACGTTGACGTCAAGAAGCAATGGCCCCCTGCTTCCTGCACGCTGCCGCGCTGGCGAGTAGTCGCTGACTCGACCACCGCGCCGTTCCTGAGAACGCCTCCACACCGCAGGCTTCGAGGCCCATGACACCCCGAAGTACCAAGCGGAGTCTGATGGCACGTTCCATCTCGCCCTTCTCGATCTTGACGAACCTCCATTTATATGCGCATCTCCAAGTCACGATGTTTGACGCCTGGGATATATATATATATATATGTGTATATATATATGTACGTGTAAATTTAGAACTATATACATAGATATACACATATATGCATATATAAATTGCATGCTGAAGCACCCGTTGTCAAACCATGTCTTGAGTTCAGTGTAGAGGGCCTTCGACGCCTTGACTGGATTCGCCTGGATATCAGCCTTCGCGAGAAGGTCGGCCTCCTTGACGACTGCAGCTCGCTTAGCTGCATCGGTCACATACACTCGCATAGCGGCGCGCGGTCGCAGCCCAATAGCCTGCACTGTTGTTCTGGCAAGATTACCTTTGACATGTCTGCCGCGAAACAGAGTTCCACGCAATGTCCGCGCTCGTCAGAGTCCGATCCGCAACTACCATATTCGCCCGTGGAGCACAATGGAACGCGGCATGTCTCAGTCGCGCCTAGGCCCCGCGGGTTGCCCCGCGCAGGCAGGTGCCCCCGCTGTTCTTCAGCCACTGTGACCAGAGCGCTGTTGTCAGTGATCATGCGTGTACATACAGTATAGAGCTCGTCGATTGGAGTTGTCTCCAACAGTTCCCTGTCGTCTTGTAGTTCTGCGCACTACACTTCCATAGTGCGCGCCTCGGGGTCCGCCTCTGATTCCTCATAAATGGTGGGAAATCGCCCGTCCTCCTGCGGTGGTTCGATTCCTGGGGCCCCCCTGGCGTCGACGCCTTGCAGGGGCACGTCGGCCAGCTCCTCGGACTTCGCTATGTCTCGGCCGAAGCCCTCTTGAGGTTTGGTGGGCCTCAGGCACTGGGTGGCCCATGTACGCGATCCAATTGCGCCTTGCATGTCCATGGCAGCGCCTTCGGCTTCGCGGCAATCGAAGCCTGGATTCACGTCGTTGTCATAACGCACCAGGGCACAACTGTCAGTATACTTTACCGGAGGTAATCCGTGAAAACCCTCGGCCAACCTGACAGAAACTACGCTTTCAGCGCGGAAGAAGTTCCTGATAAGGCACTGAAGAGCTAAGTGTACCCTGGGAGATAGTCGGCTCGCAGTCGTCATCTGGAGCACTCCCATTTTGGTCGGGGGTATCAAAATGCCATGGAAGTCGCCCCAAAGGTAGACTGGCGATAAATGCCAACACAGTGGCAACGCCGCGCTGTCCGAGTCCATCTCTCGAGCGATCAAAGCTTCAATGCATCATGAATGCCGTGCGTCACCGCGCTGGACTTGCACATCGCGGGACCCCTTTTCCGGGATCATTTCGCACAACCGAGAAGGGTCCATTCCAGCCACCCCCGTCGTCTTTCGCAGTAGTGGGACGATGATAGTTAAACAAGTCTCCTTCGTCATAGTGGTGCTGACCAGTGATAATAGTTTTGGTCCGTAGTGCACGGTTCGTCTTCGCAACTGCAGTGGCTTGCGTGATAGCTCCCATTCTTACCAACCGAATAGTCTGTTCTCGAGCATGGTCGGAAGTTTCCGTCTGCTTTTCGTGGTCCAGAACAGGCAGGTCATGTAGCATCGCTGGTTGTCAGCCGAACAGTGCGTTGCATGAAGATACCTCATTGCAGAAGGTAAACGCACTGGCGGCAAAAAATGCTGCATGCAGTAGACGGGAGAAAAAAGTGGTACGTCTAACCTGTTGAATTCAGCCTCCATGACGTGAAGTAGGTGTCGTAGTATACCACTTCTGAACTACATGGTTGTAGCGTGTTGTCCACGCGCACGCATCCTCAGCTCAACGCCTTTAGCCTTAAGGACTGCCTGTTTTGCGGTGTCGTTATTGAGTGCACCTTCACCGTCCGAATAAAGTTCTTTGGCAGGGCCGAATTGCATCCAACACTGATGATACGCGTCTAAGATGCTGGTCATGATTTCGTCTGGTATCTCGACTCCAGCACCGAATGGAATGCAGCAATCGGTTCGTTTAAAAATGTTGTGCTCCTGTTTGTATGTAGAACATCAAATCGCACTCGACTTAATCATTAAACTTGCCAGGTGGTTCAGTTGACGGCACGACAGTGTGTCCAGGCTTTTCCCAAGCCCTGCATTCCTGGCATGTGTCACAAACACCTCTTTACCAAGTTTGGCCTAACGCTGTCCAGACCAGCCTTGGTTAAGACGAATATCATATTAGGCTCCTTGGCGTGGAACCACCGCAAGTGTAGTTTTCGTAACTCGCGTGTTACCACGCTTGGGTCAAGGCTACGCAAGTTCTGTATACTGATTTGTACCTTGATACTTTTGGAAGCCTTGGACGAGCAGCAGGGTCACCCGCAAGTGGTGGAGGTGGATCCCCTCCTTGCTGTCGCCCACGTCTGGCTATTATTTGTGGTAGTCGTCTGTGGTCGTCCGAACTGCCTGCTCCACTCGAAGTAGTTTGCCCCGCAGCCGGTTCAGCGGCATATCTACCCATTGTGATGTCGTGGCTGCTGGCGCCTGCTGTTGGTACCAGCTCTGGAGCCAGGTCTCGGAGCTCGTAGCCGCGCAACTTGTTTGGCGGCTGGTGCCTTGGAAGCAGCTGCCGCCGCAGGTGGTGTTGCGTGGGACGCAGCTGCCGCTTCGGCAGGGGCTGGAGATCCCTCCACCGAAAGCCACAGTGCCACTGTCCACATGCGTCCCCCCCACCCACTTCGGCACACCCCTCAAACATTTCGTGGCCCCATAGGGACTCCACCAAAGGCCCAAGTGCCATCTTCCACATGCGTCCCCCCACCCACTTCGGCACACCTCTCACACGTTTCGTGGCCCCATAGAGGGCTCCTTCGAAGATGATATTCACAACTGCGTTACTCACAACTGCACATGGTTGGGTCCTTCGCCAGGCTAATTGTCGTTCGTCGTTTTGTGATTCTATGGAGATGAAGGAGTGGACAGAGGGCTCCTAGACAACCCCATAGGGACCCTAGATGGTCAAGGGCGGACGGCCGCAAGAGAGCCCAAAGCTGGCCCAAGAAGATTTCCTCTGGAGCCCGAAGCGGCCTCTGACTCCCTCGACGGCTCACGATTGCCCAATGACCACACCAAGACAGCCGCAAGGGACACCACCCCAGGCAACCACGAGGGCCCACAGACAGCTCCAAAAAAACCCAAGAAGGCACGAAAAGGCCACAATGCTGCGGCCAACAGGACCCCCGAGACTGCCCCACGGGCGCAACGACTGAAGAAACAGAAGAACACTACGAAACCAACAAGAGGATCCCCGACACGACGCGACCGGCGTGTCACACGATACGGCTGTCCCAAGCCTCGAACAATCACTACCAAAAATGCTGGGGTGACGTTGTCGCGGGATTTCCCGCAGGCAGTTGGAGATGATAAAATGCGAAGCGGTTACGTACGATGCTACACGATGCGGCGCTATGACATGTAAGAATGTGACGTGTTGCAATACGGCGCGGCACACAATGCTGTGATACACTGTGTTGTGGCACCGATGGTGTGCCGTACCATGGCATGCCATACCATGATGTTCCATATTATGAAACACTATGCCATGCCTTGCAACGCCCCGCAATACAACGACATGCTGCGTTACTGCTTGACGAAGAACAAAATAATGGCGCGATGCGAGATTAACCCTTGTAGCGCGACGGTACGCCACATTGAAATGTCAGCTTGCGACAAACAAGAACAAGCGGGGCCCGTGATTCAATTACCCTGGCGAAAAACACAAACATCTGCACTTGTGAATACCGCAATTGTAGGCACCGTCTTCGGTGGAATCCCCTTTATGGGGCCACGAATCGCTGTACCAGGCGGGGGAAACGCATGCGGGCTGCGACAGTGGGACCTTCGGTGGAGCCCCCTTATGGGGCCACGAAACACTGCACTCGCTGGGGAAAACGCATGCGGGCTGCGCCACTGGGACCGTCGGTGGAACTCCCTGCGGGGCCACGAATCGCTGTACTGGGTGGGGGGACGCATGCGGGCTGCGCCCTTGGGACTTTCGGCGGAGCTCCCTACGAGACCACGAAACGCTGTACTGGGTGGGGGAGACGCATGCGGGCTGCGCCACTGAAACTTCCGGTGGAGCTCCGTACGGGGCCACAAACCGCAATCTTGGGTGCGGGTGACGCATGCGGAGTGGGCACTGGAACCTTCGGTGGAGTTCCCTATGGGGCCACGAAACGCTACACTGGGTGCGGGAAGCGCATGCGGGCTGCGCCACTGGGGCGTTCGGAAGAGATCCCTACGGGGCCACGAAACGCTGTGCTGGGTGGGGGGGGACGCATGCGGGTTGCGACACTAGCCTGCGGGTAAGCTCCCACTGGGGCCACGACGCGCTGTAGTGGGTGCGGGAGACGCATGCGGGCTGCGTCACTGGGACCTTAGGTGGAGTTCCCTGTGGAGTCACGAAACACTGCACTGGGTGCAGGTGATGCATGCGGACTGCGCCACTGGGACTGTACGTGAAGCTCCCGATGGGACCACGAAACGCTGTGCTGGGGTGGGAGACGCATGCGGGCTGCACCACTGGGACCTTCGGTGGAGTTCCCTATGGGGCCACGAATCGCTGTACTGGGCACTAGGGAAGAGGGAGGAGGGGGAGGAGGAAGGAAGGAGGGTTGCGGGGCGCTGCCTCTTCAAAACGAGGACCCAGCACCACAGGATGGTTGGGAATAATGATTCCCCTGCTCGGGTGAATCGCAGGGGGGGGCGCCCGCTAAATCGAAACACGCGGCGGCGCGCTGGTGATTAGCGCCGACACCCAGCTGACAGCAGGGGGGCGATATGCGCGACGCACGCGGCGCCGCTTCAGCGGAGGGGGGCAGCAACGCCTCCGCTATAGCGGGGCAAGTGGGCCAAAGTGGCTACAAGCAAGAGAGAAAGAGGAGGCGGGGGACAGAGGCGCCTCAGCTGGCGGGCAGTGCCGACATGGATACAAAGGAAAGAAGAGGAGGGAGGAGCGGCAGAGGCAGGCGAAAAGGGTTCCTCCTTCTCCTTATCCTTCTTCTCCCTCACCCCTCCACGAGACGACAGAGACGACGACGACGGCAACTCTTTGTGCTATGAATAGAGATCGTTGGTCGGAAATGTGAACTGCTTGCTGTCGTAGGAAGTGAGTTGCGGCACTGCGATATTCTTGATTGCGTGCTGTCTTTAGTTGTGCTGTCGTAGTAGACGCGAGCGGATCCCATGCTTCTGCTTGGCACAGGAGGAGGCAATTGGCAAATGTGTCCGCCAGGCGTATCTCAACGTCTGTCCTCAGATGGCTGTTTTTGTTGAAGTGGGTAAACCTTCATGGTGTTAGTGCTGCTCTTTGCTTAGTGATATGTTGTGTTGTGCGAACGGTGGTCGTACATACTGGGTTGAAGTGATTGCCGAGGTAGTCCTAGATGTGTGTGTGTGTGTGTGTTGGTGACACGCTGGCCCCATAAGGGGCAGTATATGGTAGGCTCTGGTTGTGTGAGTAGTCTCTGCTTAGCTTGGTCAGCGCCTTTGCCTGCTAGGGGCATAGTGAATGCTGACTTGCGCGGTTCATAGTTGAGTTTCAAGCCGTAGTTTGTGACTTCTGCATGCGTCGTAGTTGCTAGGCCGGCCATGTAGTACTCCAGGAGGCCATTGTCTCTGCACCGTACTAGAATGAGCGCGTCGTCTACGAATGCTATGCTGGTGGCGCAGTCCTCTTGCAATGTGCCCGTGGTTTGGTAGGTCGAGAGCAACGGTGCTGCTGGTATTGGTAGTTGGATTGCGTAGGGTTGTTCTGATATGTTGTTGGCCAAGTCGTTGAGTGGTCTCGGAAATGAGAGTTTGTAAACTGCATCTGCTAAGCTCTTGCCTGGTCTTGTGCCTTCTGTGGGCTGTGCTGTCATCTCGGGGTGCTTGCATATGAAGTTTGAGGCTTTGTACGATTCGATGACTTGTGTTGACAGGTGTTGATTGCATTGGTGTGTATCTAGCATGCCAGGTTGGCTGAGTATTGCTTCTGCTAGTGGTATCCGTGCAGGTGGGACGTATTGGTTATGGTAATGCTTTTCGTGGTCGTGTTGTGCTGCGTGGCCAAACACTGTCTCTCTTAATACCGCGCGGAAGGCTGCGGTGAGGTCGATGTCGAATCGTATCGTGGTGGTTTGGAACTTCAAATTATACCTGGTGATAAGTGTGGCTGCGTGCGCTGCAAATGACGTTGATCTGCCTGGAAGTCCCCCGCACTGCGTTGGTAGTAGGGCTTTGGTATGTAGCGTTGTAAAGCTCTGCCGGAGGTGTGTGTCGTGTAGTCTGGGGCTCTCTGATGTGAGTATGATTGACCTGTATTGAGCTGCCTTGCATGTTGTGCCTTGGCCTTTGTGTAAAGGTATTGCCGTGCCGTGCTTCCACAACAGATGTTCTTGTTGGGTGAGTGTGGCCTTGAGTAGTAGTGGGCGTACGTGCCTTGCAGTGCTCGCTGGTGCTGCTTTGAGCATGTCAGTCGTGATCCTGTCCAGTCCTGGCTGTTTGCGCCGCTTCCCGTTCTGAATGAGCGTCGTTGCCTTGGGCAGTGAGATCACGTAATCCAGCGTGGCTGGTGTGGTTGGTGTGTTGAGAATACTGTTGTAGTGCTGGAGAATGGCTTCGTCGTCGGTAAACGTGGCTCCCTCTTGTCGTGCAAAATTTCTTATAAGTTCGTCACCTTGTTGTCCGTCAGCTTCTAATACCTTCCCCATTGCGTCAGTGAATAATGCCACGGCTCGTGCACTGGCTACTCTATTCCTGGTGACTGGTCCATAACGTAGTGCAGCTTTCTCGCGTTGCCATGCTGCTCTGTGTTCGTGCATGTCGTGGAAGCGCTGGAATGTGTTGGGTAGCGCTGTGATGTGGTCGGCGCGGTCTTGCTTGAGTTGATGGGCCAATGGTGTTCTGGTTGCTGCTAGAAAATGCCGTACTGCTTGCTCTGCATCGTGGCGTCGGTCAGCCATGGCTGTGTATAGTGCAAGATAAAGCTTGCGCATGTGCTGGTCGGTTGATATTCCTGTTAGGTGCTGTGCAATGTCGTTGTTGAGCTTGTGCAGCATGGTAGTAGTGTTCGTATTCCTGCTCGGTCGTAGGACTGATGTAGCATGTCGCCTGAGTCGCATAAGCTGCATGGTCTCCGTAGTGATGTAGGCTTGACGAGGCGTGAAGTCGTCTGTAGGGAAACATTATGCCGCCGCTGCGTGAAGTATGTCGGTAGTCAACTGATGATGCTGGTTCATATGCGTGTCTCATGGTGGTAACGGCTGGGGGGTAGCTTTGAAGCCCCCCCCTTGGCAAACCAATCTCAGCTGCGAAAAAGAGGGGGAGGTAGTTTCCAAAGCCCCCCCCCCATTTGAAAGGGAACCCCGGGCTAACCTTTGGTCCCGGAAAGGGGGGGAGCTTCCAAGCCATCCCCCCCCCTTTAGCTAGGCCCCCCAGCTAAAAAAATGCCAACAAAAGGGAGCGGGAGGTAGCTTCGGAAGCCCCCCCTTTTCCAAGGGAGGGGGGGGGTAGCTTGAAGCTCGGGCCCCTCTTTTAGTGAGAAGTGCGCCACAAGCGCGCTCTTTCCAGGCCACTCCCCGGACCTTCCTGGGGTGCGTTCTGACCAGCATTTCGATACGAATCCAGCCGTAACGACGAGGGCCTCCCAGGAGGCCCCAAAAGGCGGAAACGATGAAAAGGTGATGGCATCGGTACGTGTTCCTCCTCTGAGGTCTATGTATGGTGTGCCCACAAAACAGGTCACTGCGGCGAAAGTAGACAAGCGCGCTCCGCTGGTCGCAAAGAAACTACTCGCAAATGGCCCACCTCCGCCGGGGGGATTTACGATCCATGTGTTTTTGTGCGGACGCCTGAGAGTTGGCACTTTGCGAGTAGTGGAACGACACACCCACGCGTGGCCGAGAGGAGGAGGAGGAGCCGCCGACGCCAGGCAGGGGCCCCAGCCGCGGCGGCGGCGGCGCCGCCTCGGGCCCTCTTCGCGGGTCGACCCAGCTCCTGGTGCGCAGAGGGAGCGCCTTGGTCCACCCCTGGCTCCTCCTGCTCCTCCTCCTCCTCCTCCTCGTCCTCCTCCTCCTCCTCCTCCTCCTCCTCCTCCTCCTCCTCGTCCTCCTCCTCCTCCTCCTCCTCCTCCTCCTCGTCCTCCTCCTCGTCCTCCTCGTCCTCCTCCTCGTCCTCCTCCTCCTCCTCCTCCTCCTCCTCCTCCTCCATTCCTGTCCCTTCTGAATAATTTTTCCCTGTCGCACCCCGAGGCCAGTTTTAGGGCGGGCCAGGCGTTTCGCCTGAGACTTCCTAACCACTCATGATTCCGAAACTTACAACTTGAAACAGCTTCACAAATGGAGGGCGGGTCGTGTTCAAAATGTGACTCTCGCCTTTAGCGCGACGCACATTCGCTTCAAAAAATGCAAGGGTTTCACGGATTGAGGGCGGGCCGTTTTCAAAATGTGGCTCTCGCCTAAGCGCCGCGCACATTCGTTTTCAAAATATGCATGAGTTTCACGGATCGGGAGCGGCTCCTTTTCAAAATGTGGCTCTCGCCTTAGCGCGACGCACATTCGTTTGAAAAAACGCAAGAGTTTCACGGATCGAGGGTGGTTCCTTTTCAAAATGTGGCTCTCGCCGTAGCGCCGCGCACATTCGTTTGCAAAAGTTGGAAGAGTTGCACGGGTTCCCACCATCAACGTACCAGAAATTATCTTGAAAGGATTGGGGGTTACGCACGCGGGCACAACAGTTACGTTGGCTCTCTGTGTTGAAGTCCCAGGAATGGCGTTCTAGCACAATTCTGAATCGTCAACACGCAATAGTAGGTTGATCCGTGGCGTTGAAATCCCGAGAACAATGCTTTGGCATGCTTCTGGGTCTTCAAGCGGTTGTCTTCCAACAAGGCAATTCCCTCAATAGAAATGAACCGTTGTAGGGGCCTATGAAGAGGGAGCTTGGAGGGTAGGTATATTCCAATATCGTTGATGACTCTTGGGTTTACACTGGTCCTCCTCCTCCTCCTCGTCCTCCTCATCCGCATCCTTGTCCTCGTTCTCCTCCTCCTCCTCCTCCTCATCATCATCATCATCATCATCATCATCATCATGATCATCATCAGCAGCAGCATCATCCTCATCATCATCATCATCAGCAGCAGCATAATCCTTCTTATCCTCGTCATCACCATCCGCGTCCTCCTCGTCTCCCTCGTCCTCGTCCTCGTCCTCCTCCTCCTCCTCGTCATCCTCCTCCGCGTCATCCTCCTCCTCCGCATCCTCGTCCTCATCCTCGTCCTCCTCCTCCTCCTCCTCCTCCTCATCATCCTCCTCTTCCTGCTCTTCCTCCTCCTCCTCCTCCTCCCCTTCACCTCTTTTGCTTCTATTTCTTAGCATTCTCATCAGAGAATGGATGGATTCGGTTTGTGTTCGGGATTCGGTTTTCTGCTATTTATGGGGCCAAGGAAGCCAGGCGGACAGCGACGACGACGACGAGCGCGACCAGGACGAGGGGGAGAAGGAAGAAGACGACGACGAGGGGCGGAGGCCCAGCACCCCCATCCGTCCTATCGGTCCAAGCCAAGAGCAAGGGCAGAAGGAAGAAACGCATCGGAGTCACATTGGAGCCATAGTGACGCAATACTGGGGTCAAAAAGGGGTCATCTTGGAGCAATCTCGAAGTCGTCTCGGGCTCATGGGGTCGTCCCGGGGCCACCTCGGAATAAGATCGGGGTCACGCGGAAGCCTTAGTTCAGTCGGAAGACAATGGAGTTCGTCTCGGTGTTCTCTTGAGGCCGCAGGGTCGCTCTGGGGTCATATTGGGGCCATTGCTTAGCAGGGGTGGGCATCTTGGGGCAACAGGGGTAATCTCGTGATCCTTTCAAAATCATTTTGGGTCCATCTTGGAATCGTATTTCCGTTGTTGCCTCTCGTTGCTGTTGCTACAGATGTTGCTGTTGTTGCTGGCGGTGGCGCTGCTGGTGCTGCATGGGCTGCCCGTGGTGCTTGTGCTGGTGCTGTGTTAAATTTCGGGCCCTCTTGGAGCCATCTCGGGGCCCTCTTGGGGCCCTCCTGGGCCTCTCGGGGCCCCAAGAATTCAACGCAATTTCAACACATACCGCCTCCTTTTTGGAGAGCGCCTTGTGCTAAATGTGTGTTGAATGTTTGGGCCCTCTTGGAGCCATCTTGAGGGCCTCTTGGGGCCCTCCTGGGCCCTCTTGGGGCCCCCTCTGTGGTCCCTAAGAAGGCTCCAAAAGGGCCAAAACAAATTTAAGACAAACCGCCTCCTTATTAGAGAGCGTCTTGTGTTCCATGTGTGTTAAATAAATTTCGTGCCCCCCTAGAAAGCCCCAAGAAGGCCCAAGAGAGACCCAAGAGGGCCCCAAGAGAGGGCCGTATTTTAGGTTCCACGCTGGGGGGTCACCATGTATCCGCTGTTTGTACACATGCTTCCTATTGCAGGGCTCGGCTTGAGGCCCGGAGGGCTTCAGGAGGCTTCAAGCCTGAGGTATCCAAAAACTTCGCGTGAGCTTCGAATGCGACTGCGCTGCTCTAAGAGGGCTCCGAGACGGCCCCAGAACGCTGCAAGGCGCTCACAATGGCTTCAAGACGTCCAAAGAGACCCTGCAGACGCCCCAGGGGGGCTCCAAGAGGACCCCCTCGGAGGCTCCAAGAGGCCAAAACCATAGTTTCCCCGTTCGTTTTTGACGGATCTTGGCATCCTCGCTTTTGCGGGGCTCCAACGCTCCAAGACGGCCCAAGAGGCCACCAGTATCACCCCAAGACGGCCCAAGAGGCTCCCGAAGAAGGCCCCAAGACGACCCACGAGGGCACCAACACGACCCGTGAGGCCCACAATGCGGCCCAGGAGGCCCCCAAGACGGCCAAGAGGGGACCCTTGGGGCCACCGGAGCTCACGTTGCGAGGCTTTGTCCATCAGGATCGCCTCTTGTGGAGCGGTGTGGGGGCATGCGGAGAGCCTTCGCAAGTAGACGCAGCGCCAGGGTCACCATGTATCCGAATATTGTACGAACTCGTACATGTCTGAGACGATCGCTGAGCCTCTTGGGAGCCCTTTGAGGGGCTGGAGGCATGCTGGGGGTTTCTTGGGGCCTGATAGGAGCCTCTTGGGCGCCTCTTGAGGTCTGTTGAAACTTCTTGGGGGCTTCTTGGGGCGTCTTGGGAGGCCCTTTGGTGGCCTCTTGGGGGCTTGCCGGGGCCCCAAGAGGGCCCCGAGAAGACTCCAAGAGGGTCCCAACAAGTCTCCAGGCTACCCGAAGATACTGCAAAACCATCTCACGGTGACCCAGAGACCTCTCGGGGCCCTCTTGGAGCTCTCTTGGGGGCTCCAGGACGGCTTGGGAGCGCTCCAAGAGGCTCCAAGAAGGCCCCGACAAGACTCCAAGAGGGTCCCGAAAAATCTCCGTGTCACCCAGGGATGCTGCAGAGCCATCTCCGGGTCACCCAGAGACCTCTCGGGTCCCTCTTGGAGCTTTCTCGGGGGCTGCAAGACGGCGGGGGTCAGGGCGGGAGAGGGGTTGGTGCTGCTGCTGTTGTTGCTGCTGCTGCTGATGTTGCTGTAGTTATTGCAGTTGTAGTTGTAGTTGTAGTTGTAGTTGCAGTTGTAGTTGTAGTTGTAATTGTAGTTGTTGATATAATTGGGGTTGTTGCTGCTGCTTGTATTGCTGTTGATGATGTTGGTGGTGGTGGTGGTGTTAGTGTTGTTGGTGTTAGTGTTGTTGGTGTTGATGATGCTGGTGTTGATGTTGTTATTGATGTTGTTGCTGTTGTTGTTGCTGTTGTTGATTACTGGTGTTGTTGTTGTTCCCCACATGTTTCGTGGGGTTATGGTTTTCTTCCCTGCCGCGTCGCACCCGCGTTCCTTCTCCTCCTCCTCCCTCTGCGTCTCGCGCCCACATGCCCACATACACATGAGACATACGCTCACCTACAGCCGCACACGTATTATACACATGACATTCGCCAGCAGACACACACCATACAACACTCGCACACACACACACACACACACACACACACACACACACACGCAAACACACACACACACACACACACACACACACACCGCACAACGCTAGTGCACGCCTGGCGTGTTAACTGCATCATACACTCAAGACGTATGCAAAATATACTGGGCACCCACACATGAGACACACGTCCCGATACGGCCGCACAAGCATCATTCATACGAGACGCACGCCTGCTTTTCTTCCCCCTTCTCCTCCCTCTCCTCCTCCTCCTCCTCCTCCTCCTCCTCCTCCTCCTCCTCCTCCTCCTCCTCCTCCTCCTCCTCCTCTTCCTCATCATCATCATCCCTTGTCTTCCTCCCAAAACGGCTGAACAGACACAGAGCCCAATGGCTTGGCCAGACTTCGGCCCAACGTCTGGCTACATGGGCGTCTCTCAAAGGCGTGGGGCGACGGTGGTAGGCGTATTAGACCCGCCGCCCCCGTAGCCTGCGAAGGGGCAACGGCGTGGCATGCGTTGGTCACCATGGTGGGAAAAAAAGTGGCCTGCGGCGGTCCAAGCCAACAAACTAAACTTCAGCGCCCGTGGGCTTTCCCCCGTCAAGAACGGCTCCAAGATTGCTCCATGAGGGTGGCAGAAATGGCTAAGATGGCCTCCGAGACGGCAAAGATGGCCTCCAAGTAGAATGGCATGTCTCCAAGAAAGATCACACGAACCCGGGATGGTCCAACATGGCCTCAAGGCGGCCCAAAATGACCCCAAGACGGCCCCAGGTGGCCTCAACAGGCCAGAAAGGTCCCCGATATGTACGACCCAAGGGGACTCCAAGAGGCTCCAAGAGGGCCCGAAGAGGTCAACATCATTGTTGAAGGAGGTGCAAGAGTCTCAAAGATGTCCGCGTTCTCGTCGTCTTGGGCCTCCGACAGCCTAAAATGGCCCCAAAAGCCTGCAAGATCGGCCCAGTACGGCCCAAGGCGCACCCCAACACAACCCACCGCAGCAAGGTCCCAGAGAGCCTCAGGACGGCCCGAGAGGCCCCAAAGACGGCCCCGAACAAGGCCCCAAGGTCCAGACAGGTCCGCAAGACGGCCTCCGAAGGCGTCAGACGGGGCAAGAAAGTCTTAAGGCTGCACAAGAGTCGGGGGCGCGCAAACATGGGTTAGCGATCCATGGATTTGGCGCGCGGTCGCCTCATCCATGGATCCCCAAAATGCGGCCGGTGCCGCCTCGCTCGGCGGCGGAAATCCGCGACTCCCCATGGAAACGGGAGCCGTCGCTAATCCACGCCCCCTTGATCCATGTTTGCGATCGCCTGAAAGAGGCTCCCAAGAGGCCACCAGGGGCCCACAGAGGCCCCCAAGAGGCACCCACCAGGCCCCCACCCCAAGAGGCCCCATCAGCCCCCAAGAGGCCCCCAAGAGGCCCCCATCCCAGCCAGGCCCCAAGAGGCCTCGAAGGAGCCCCCAGGAGGCCCAGAAAGGGCCCCAAACGCCTCCCGAGGCCAAACACCCAAGACTCCCCCGCCCTCCTCCTCCTCCTCCTCCTCCTCCTCCTCCTCCTCCTCCTCCTCCTCCTCCTCCTCCTCTTCCTCTTCCTCCTCCTCGTCCTCCTCCTCCTCCCCCTCCTCCTCCTCATCCTCCTCCCCTTCCTCCTCATCCTTATCGTCATCAGCATGACTGGCATCATCATCATCATCATCATCATCATCATCCTCATCATCATCATCAGCAGCAGCAGCAGCAGCAGCATCACCAGCATCATCGTCACCCATCATCAATTACCAACAGCATCAGCATCGTCGCCACCATCATAATCGTAAAGACCAAAAACTATAACAATAACAGCAGCAACAACAACAACAGCAGCAACAACAACAATAATGAGAGCAACAACAACAACAACAACCACAACAACAACAACAACAACCACCACCACCACCACCACCACAACAACAACAACAACAACAACAACAACAACAACAACAACAACAACAACAACAACAACAACAACAACAACAACAACAACAACAACAACAACAACAACAACAACAACAATAACAACAACAACAACAACAACAACAACAACAACAACAACGATAACGATAACGATAACGATGACAAGAACCATAACAATAACAACAACAACAGCAACAACAACAACAACATGCATGTTAAGACTGTTCGCTCTTCCCTGCCAGCGTGCCACTCAACACATCTATCCCAAACCATCGATACCCGCCCTCTTCGTCTTCAATCGTACCCCCTTCGGGGTGGATCTTTCTTACCTGCAACGTGTGCATTTCGTTCAGCACCTGAGGCAGGGAGAGAGAGGACGGATGGAAGGAAGGGACAAAGGGGAGGGAGGAAGATGGAGCACGAGAAAATAGCAGGAGGGGTGCTAGGAGCAGAAAACACGTGGCAGGACCGGACGGGCAGATCGGGCGTGTGGACCCTAACGGGCGGGTCGGGAAGGCGTGCCTAGACGGCCAGGTCGAGCAGGCGGGTTGCTAAAGCGTGCGCCCTGCATGAGTCGCAAAGTCTCGAGCGATAGAGCGATTCCACAATACATCACGAAGAAATCCACAGCGAGAGCGTGATTCCTGAGTGTCGAGGGCGTGGCGTCTGAATAAGCTGCAAGGATGTCCTATGCGAAAGCGCGATTCCTGCATTAGATTATGAAGAAGTCCATCGCGAGAGCGCGATTTGGGAATAAGTTGTGGGGGGAATAGCAGGCGGGAGCGGTTGTTGTTGTAAACCGGGGGCCAGGGGTACAGATTGAGCAAGAGACCTGGGAGGGGCACTTCAATTGAAAAAAAACACTTCTGTTACGCCAACGCGTGAGTCCTGCATAATTCGCCAGAAGTCTCGCGCGAGCGCGCGATTCCTGAGTGAATTACGGGTAAGTCCCAGGCGAGAGCGCGATTCCTGAATGGCGAGGGCGTGGCGCCTGAATAAAGTGCGAGGAATTCACCAGCAAGGGCGCGATTCTTGGGTAAATCCCACCGGCCCTCTGGGCGTAGATGGTTTATCGCGCTTCCTCCTCCCACCCCTCCCTCTTCCCCTTCGGGGAGGGGTTGACCCCGCCTCCTTACCCCCCCCTCTGGACCTGGACGGGGCGACTCGCGGGTCGTTGGAGCGTCCAAGATGGTCCAAAATGGCCCCAAGAGGGCCTCGGAGAGGCCAAGATGACCTCCACGATTGCCCAGAATATGCCAAGGTGCGTCAGGATGGCTCCCAAGATGCTCCCAGAGGCCCCAAGACCGCTTCAAGACTGCTCCGAGCGGCCCCGGAGCCTCCCCAGGAGGCCGCAAAGAAGCCAAAATCATTCAAAACCCTCAGGAAAGCACTGAATTGTGCCTTCTCGCCTTTTCGCTTCCGATGGCCTTCCGAAGCCTCCAGACAGCCTCAAGAGGGTCCATGAGGGCCCAAGAGAGGCCCCAGAGCCCCAAGACGGCCCCAAGAGCGCTTAAGAGCGCTCCAAGAGCGCGCCAAAAGGGGCCCAAGAAGTGATTTTGAGGGCTCCCGAGGGGGAGGCTTAATTAAGGAATCCCCCTTCTTTAATCGATCTCCTCCAAGATGGCCCCAAGAAGCGCCCAGGAGGCCCCAAGAGGCCCCAAGATGGCCCCAAGAGGCCCCCAAGAGGCCCCAAAAAAAAACCCAAGCGGCCCCAAGAGGCCCCGCCGAGGCACCCAAGACGCCCAAGAGCCCCCCAGGACCGCCGAGAGACCCCCAAGACGTCCAAAGAGGCCTTCAAGAAGCGCCCAAGAAATATCCCAAGAGGCTCCGAGAGGCATCCGGCCTTTCTGCTTGCCCTCCTCCTCCTCCTGCTATTCCTTCCTCCTCCTGCTCCTTCTCTTCTTCCTCCTCCTCCTCATCATCCTCATCCTATTGATATTCCTTCTCCCCACTCCCTCATCTATCCATCCAGCCTCCTCCTTTCCTTATCGTCCTCCCTCCTTCGCACGGTTCGGCCGTCCACCTCTTTGCTCCCGCACTTCCCTGATCACCTCAACTCGCCTGGGCATCGTTTCTGGATGGGCTGGTGGGGATTTTTTTGTTTTACAGCCGCAGGCGGAAGCGCCAGCGGCGGGAGGTCGCGAACGGGCCGCGGACGCGACTAAATTACCTAACGCGCGCGGGGCCGCGGACCAGGCGGCTCACGAAAGCGTCCAGGGCGGCGACGATGCAATCCAGGAGCCAGAGACAGCCCCTGAACGGGCATGCAGCGGTGCGTCCAACGGGCCTGAGGTAGGCACCGAGGAGACCAAGCGCAGCCAAAATGGCGCGAGAGACGTTCCAACGTCCAGGTGGTGGGGATACGCAAAGCGTCTAGAATTGCAAGGAAGTCTCTAGCGAGAGCGCAATTCCTCAGTAAACTGCGGGGAATTATCAGGCGGGAGCCGTTGTTGTTGTTGTAGTCTGGGTGGCCAACAACGCAGTTCGAGGAGGAAGACTTTCCCTGATGAAAAACTGGGTGCGAACCCTGGGAGGGACACTTCACTTGAAAATAAAACAACAACACAAAATGTGTTATCGGGGGGGATCAGCAATCATATTTCTTCAGGAGTGAGAGTCCAAGCAGCAGCAACAATAACAGCAACAATAACAGCAAAAGCAGCAGCAACAACAACAACAACAACAGCAACAACGACAACCACCACCACAACCACAACAACAACGCCAACATCAGAATCGTCATCATCCGAATCAGCATCGTCATCGTCATCATCATCATCATCATCATCATCAGTACCCTCAGCATCAGCAGCAGCATCGCAATCGCCATCGCCATCATCAGCAACATCATCATTAGCAT
>CAUYUJ010022591.1:0-121440 GCA_963575745.1 Prorocentrum cordatum | reverse complement strand
CCTGCACCGGGGCCTCCTGCGCCGCCAGCTCGCTCGTGTCGGCGCGCTCCAAGATCTGGAACTTGACGACGCGCGCCGGGGAGCTCAGGCGCTCAAAGTGGGCACGCGCCGCCCCCGCGCGCAGGCAGAATGCGCCGTCGAACCGCGCCCCCCACCGCCCGGCCCGGGCCGGCATGTCGGAATCAGCGATCGCATTGAGGGGCCCGCGACGACGCTCGTCAATCCTGAGGCCTCCTTCTTCGAAGCCTTCGCAGCGGTAAGTCCAGGCCCGCGCCGCTAAGGCGAGCCGGGCCAGATCGGCCAGCCCGCCCGCCAATTCAAAACGCGAAGGACGTCGAAGCTGCGCGGGCAAAACTCAACCCTGCGGGCCGGGCAAAAGCCTGCCAATGACCTTCCTGTCGGCGGCCCCCCGCTCCTCCGGCGGCTGCAGGAGCTGCGCCGCGAAGCGCGCCGCGGAGGCGATGAACACTCGCGCCGCGAGGGGGGGGGCCTGCGCGCCTCCCCCGACATCGCCCCGCGCAGACGCGCTGTCGACCATTTTCGCCAGGGGGCGCGCCCCAGACTTCCGCCCGCTAGTCGGCCCCAGGACGAAGCCGAGGCATTCCGCGCCCGTCTGAATATTCATGGCCGCCCACCCACGCATGCGCGAGACTGTTCCGCATGGAAGCGCCCGACGCACCCCGGGAAAAGAGGAACGACCACTGACTTCCTGAGGTGCAGGCGCAGGCCAGAGAGCCGGGCGCACTCCTCGAACATCTTCTCGAGCACGGCGGCGTCGGACAACGGCTGGTCTGAAACCGAAGCCAAATCGCCCGCGTGCGCGCGAACCAGCGCCTCGGGGAAGACGCGGGTCAGGCGGCGAAGCAGCAGGTCCGCCGCGATAGCAAAGATGACCGACGACAGCGGGTCGCCCTGCCGCGCCCCAGCGGTCGCCGAAAACATCGGAAACGTCTGCCATCCACTACCGTGTGTACCAAGTTGCCCTCATAGACGTTGGAAATAAAACGAACGAGGGGGTCGGGAAAAGCCCCGAATGGCGCGGCAGGTCCAGGACGAACGCCTGGTCGACCGGGAGGATTGCGGCCTTGAAATCGAAAAAGAACGAGGCGCCCTTCTCACTCCTGAGCGCGACCTCCATCATCCGCCGCTCGATGTCCAGCGCGTTTGCCAACGGCGACCGCCCGCCCACGTAGCCCCGCTGCGAACGGGGGGGGGGGGGGGGGGGGGGGGGGGGGGGGGAATTTTTCGAGCGGGAGATCCACCCGCAACTGGACAGCCTGCGACAGGATCCCCCCGTCGAATTTGGTCACGCTGAGCGGCCGCGCGCGCGGCGGATCGTAAAAGATGCCATGCGCCGCGTCCGTGCCAGCCTCCTTCTCGGGATGAAGAACATGAGGGCAGCGTTGAACTCGGGGTCGCGGCGCGCCCGTAGCTCGTTGCCCACTGAGGACATCAAGCAGAGGGGCGCTCCGTGAAGCACTCCCTCCGCCGGCCCTCGAAGGGCGCGATGAGCCACCGCTGGGGCCCCGTCCAGCCCTGGGACAAAGTTGCCAGAACGTTGATTGGCTCGCCGAACTTCCCGGATCGTTGGGGCCCAAAGACTGGATGAAACAAACGGCAGCGAAGCTCGAGCAGCACTCGGAAGATCTTCGCCCAGCCAACGCTGACGGAGGGCCTGGTTCGACGGCGATCGCCGGAACACAGACTCCCAATGCGAAGGTAAATCCTGTGCGATGTCCTCTGGCTGGACGCGCGCCTCGCCATCGCCGCCGCGCATCGCCAGCATGTTCTCCCCTCTCCCCGGCGAGGGCCGCGCCGGCAGCCAGGTGTCCCGGGCGCGCGCGAACTTGGCCTCCTGCCCCATCCATATTGGGCGCCTCCTCCTGGAATCGGGTCAGCTCGCTGATGGCGCGCTCCCGCGCCAGCTCCAAGGCGCGTCGACGGGCGGCGGACAGGGCGCGGCCCTCCGCGAGCCCCGGCGAAAAAAAGGTTAACCACCATGCCGCATAAAGAAAGGCACTTCTCCAGGGCCCGGGAAATCGCCGGGGGGGAGCGGGTTTCCACAAGGCGAAAAACAAACATCGCGGCACCTGGCTTGCCTTCCGGTGACTCCGCAAGAAAATTTGCACACTCGTGAACCGTGGACTGCGAGACCTCCCGGATCGCCTGCTTCAGCAACACCAGTTCGTGGAAGTCGTCGTCTGGCTGGATCTCACCCCTGAGCTCAAAATACCTCAGCGAGACCCTGCGCGGCCACTCGGGGCGATTGGTCACGCGGGGCGCGATCGGCCGCGCCCCATGGGGCTCGGCTGCTGGGGGGCGCCGGCCGAGGAAGACGGGCCCGCGGTTCGACACATCGGAACTCCAATGCCCAGCCCCAACGAAGATCTCCCGGCCCAGCAGGTCGGCGGCCTCAGAGTCGGCGTAGAACCGGCGCGGCCGTGAACGTGCAAGGGCTGAGCTATGAGTCATCGCGCCTTGGTGGATCTCGGTGAAGCCGGGCAGAAGACGGGCCCAGTGGGGCCCCTCTGGGCGGTCGCGCTGACCTGCATGAGAACCATCGGCTAGCGCAATCCTGCCACGAGCCCTCGCGACCCACTTGAAGTCGCCGCCAATGACCGCGAGGGGCGCCTCAGCAGGGCGGACGCCGCGAGCCATCGCTGCCCATGGAACGCGGCGTTGAGCCCCAGGGCTCAGCCGGGCCCCGCTGGCTGCTTCGCCTCCTCGCGGGAAGCTATGCCTCGGGGCCCCCGTCGGAAAATAAAATGCCACCAGGTCCAGCGAACCCGCGGGGCCGCCCAAACGAAGAACTCCCGCTCGACCTGGGCGGGGCTGAAACCACCGTCGACGCGGAAAGCACTCGAGAAATCTTTCGGAGATGACGATCCCCACCCCGCCCGTGGGAAGTCCCCGGGGGGGACCGCCGCGCCTGCGCCCCATGAGGGGGCGCGGCGAATGCGAGGCCCTCGGCCGCCCCGCGCGTCTCCGCGAGAAGAATCGCGCCATTTTGTCGGAGTAGTCGCCCCAATAGACGCCATTCCCCGGCGTGCTTCGCGACGTCGGCAGCGAGGAGGGCCTTCGCATTCCGCGCAGCAATCTTGAAGTCCCCCCTGAAGGGGTGGCAAGGGCAGCGGGCGCCGGCCAGCGCCGGCGGCGCCAGGAGCGCGCGGGGCGCCACAATCAGCAGAGACATTCGCCGAAGGAACAACTTCGAGGGCTCCGCGGGCCCGACCTCGCTGTAGCTGTAGAACCTGAAAGGGCATGTCATTATCGACGCGAGCGATGGCCGCGAACTCGCCCATGGAAGGTGGATAGCAACAACGGAGGGGGGCAGAGCGGAGGGGAACAGCATCATCAACAGCACCAGCAGTAATCAAACTCTCTCCAACGCCGACGCCGGTCGCAGAGCGCGAGGAGACCTGCGCGCCCAGGAGGCCCACGATCACGTCGACGACGAAGGTCGCGAAGCCTGAGCCCGACCCAGCTCAGGCGACCACCCCAGTCTGAGCGGATAGTCAGCGCCGGCGCGCCTGCGCCGCCCCGGAATCCAGGAGACCGTTGAAAACCTGCGCGGTGGACGTGTCGCTGCCGACCTGGACCGCCTCGTTGCGCAGGGTGGCCCGCGCGCGCGCCATCCCGTCCCCACCTGCCACAAAATCATCGCGAGCGCCCCGAGGAAGCGCTCGGATCTCGCCCGGCCAACCGCGCCCGCGCGCCTGGCCCGCAATCGGCGCCGCAGCCCTCCCGGGGCTGACGGCCAGCCTGAGTGCACAAGTGGGTAATCAATGTCTGGATCACCTCCTTCTCGTCTGCCACGAGGCGCCCCCGGAGCTCAACCTCCGTCACCGCCCGAAAAAGAAAAGAGAAAACAAAAATGCCCGCTGACAGCGTTCTGGGAGCGGCGCGCGGCGGCGATCTGCGCAGAAGTCGCCGAAGGAGACGCGAAGGGGTGGCCTCCTTGACGCGACAAGCGCCACTTGACCATATAGATCGCCCCCTCGGGGTCGTCTTTGATGGCCTGATCCATGGCGCTGGTCGAAGTGCCTTCGGACGCGTCGCGGACGACCAATAGGCGCTCCGAAGAGAGGAACAGGATCCCTGAGCATAGTGGCCAGGCGCAAAATGCAGCGCAGGCATGGCCGATCTCCACGAGCAAGGTGGACGGGCCCGCGAACAGAGACTGCGAGCCGCGCACCGTCCCGGCCGGGAAGAGCAGGCGCATCTGGCGGAACATCAACTCCTGCGAAAGCATGCTGGCACCGACAGGGGACGCACCTCCACCATGGCCCTCGGCTGCTTATCCGTGTAGCCCGCGCTACGCCTGACCTGGCCAGCCGTCATGCTCCCGCCGCCATTGGCGCGGAGCACGTTCAGCACCTGCTGGGTGGGCTCGGCGAGAAAATCAACATAAAACGCGGGCTGCATGTCGACCGTGGAGAGAAGGGCCACCGGCTACACCACGCGCGGAAGTCGACGGGGGAGAGACGCCGAAAGCGCGAAGACGACCAGACCCTTAAGATCCTGTCGAAGGGCGACCCGCCCGGGCACGACCATCTCGAAGGGCTGTGAGTAAATGTCCACGGCGCGGACATTCGAAGCCCACCGCTCTCGAAGAATGGAAAGATGCCGAAGATCCCGAATAGCATCGAAAGAGTCGCACCCAAAGAAAACCTGCATCGGGACCACCATCTTGAGGTACGGCGGCATGTTGGGTCGCCAGAAAAGTTCAGGAACGAATCCCGCAGCCTCCCGAGAGCGGATCGGTCTAAGGGAGCCCATCTGACAAGTGGCTCCCCCGGTATCCCAGAGCTTCTGGTCACGCTTTTCCGCCAGATCCGCCACCAGGCGCGTCTCCCCAAGCGGCAGCACGCAGGACCCCGATTCTGTGAGGGAGGGCCATTGCGTCGCGAAGGGTTCCCGGGGGTCCATGCGGTGGCGGATGAGCGCGGCCAGAGCCTCCCCCCCAACTCCTTCCAGAGCGGGAGCTTGCATGGCTTCATGCGCTTGCGAGCCGCTCGTCTGTCGTCAAAGCGGGCGCAACACTCCGTGGTACCGCCGTCGAGGAGGGAGACCAGTCGCTTGCCCTTGGTTCGGACCTCCGCTGGACAAGCAGCACTGTCGATCGCCGAGCCGAGGACGGCGAATCGCCTCCGGGACTCGATGGTCCCAAGCGTCAGGTCCGGGCCCTCCAAAGGGGCAAGCCCCAGCTTGGCCCAGCAGTCGCCCTTGTCCGGGAAGTCGGCCAGAGCGTTGAAAATGCCCACGAAGTCTGCCAATGAAGCGACCATCATCGAGACCGTGATCGAGCCAGCCACCGCCGCGTGCGCCTGGACCCAATCGAAGTGCTTCAGCATCTCCTGCTCCAGAAGCTCCGCAAGCGGCTGCGAACCCTAGGGGAACTCCGGGAGAGACGCCGGAAGTCCAGGGGGTGCGGCGACGACGCCGCCCGCTGGCAGCGCAGAGAATGCACTTCCCTCGTCGACCTCGATGTCGTCGACCTCGATGTCGTCGACCTCGATGTTGGAGACGCCGATCGCGAGGTTCCCCGTGTCCTGGGTCAGGCCCGTGCCATCGGCAGGCGGAGCATCGGCGGACCCCGACGGGGAGTGAACGGCCGCTATCGCAACCGAGCTCGCTCCCCCGGCAGCCCCGCTCGCCGCAGCACTGTGGCCTGGGAGCAGTTAGCCGCAGCGCCTGCAGCGGCCCATCTAGTCGGCCGAAGCGGGGAGGGCGCCAAAGAGCGGGCAGGCCGCGTGCGTACACGCCATGGAAAGCAGAAGTGGCGCAAGTGAAAAATGGGAGATGGTGGAGAGAAATAGGACAAGACGGCGCGGCCCTGAGCTTGGGCGGCCTTGAGCCGAGGCGGCCTTGATGAGGATATAGAAATAGAGGAGGAGGAGGAGGAGGAGGAGGAGGAGGAGGCGGAGAAGCAGGAGGAGGAGGAGGAGGAGGAGGAGGAAATGGAGTAGGGGGGGGAGCGAAAAAGGAGGGTTTAGAAGGTGGGAGGGGTCTGAAGTTTGTACGGGCGCTCCGTTTCCCCAACGGAGTTGCCCTCCTGGTGATGGAGGTGGCGACACGCCCAGGCGCCGCCGCAGAAGGGTGCTGAGGGGGACGACATTTTTGGTGGCTGGCTTCGTTCACCGGGGGCCCTCACCAAGCCCTGGGGCCGCCAAAAAACAGCTCGGGACTCAAAACCGTCTGCGAAACGTCGCGACGTAAGACTTCTGCGGAGGAGGAGATTGGGGGGGAGGGGCAGGAGGCGCGGGCACGGGGGTTGCCCTTGGACTTGCTTTCGGCCTTCCGTCAGCCCAAGAGGGTCCCAAGATCGCCCCAAGATGGGTCCGAAAGCCTCCAGGATGACCCCATAACGGCCCAAGAAGCCCTCAAGACGGCCTCGAGACGCGCCCATGGTGGCCTCGAAGACGGCCCTGCAGCGCCCGAAGAGGGCCCAAAGTCGGTCCAGAGACCTCCCAAGACGGCTTCCGACAGCGTCAGACGGGCCAGGAACGCCCTAAGATAGCCAAAGAGGCCCCCAAGAAGCCCCAAGAGGCCCCCAAGAGGTCCAAGGAGGCTTTTGAGAGGCCTCCGAGAGGCCCACACGAGGCTCCCGGAAGGCCCCCAGAGTCCTCCTCCTCCTCCTCAGCCTCCTCTTCCTCCACATCATTATCCTCCTATCTATGTGTCCTCCCTCTCTTCTGCCACTTCTTTCTCCCCCGCGTGTTCCCCGAAAGGTTTCCACAACGGCTGGGGGGGCACATGGTCGGTCAGCTTGGCAGAGCACTGGCCACAGCGTTCGGCCACATGGGCGATTCCAAAAGGCAGGGGGCCGAGAGGCCCACATGAAACTCCCAGAAAGCCCCGACGAGCACTCCTCCTCCTCAGCCTCACCCGCCTCCTCTTCCTTCTCGTCCTCATCCTCCTCTCTATTTGTCCCTCGTATCCTCCACTTCTTCTTTCTCCCGCGTTTTCCCCGAAAAGTTTCCACAACGGCTGGGCGAACACACGGTCGGATAGCTTGGCAGAGCTCAGGCCACATCGTTCGGCCACATGGGTGATTCCATCCCAAAAGAAGGGATGGGTCGGCGGTGATTCGCCGCATGCGTCTCCGACAGCTTATACTACGCAGCTTGCACCACACATAGCTCCCACCACATAGCTTGCACCACATGGCTTACACACCCACGGTGCAATAACTCACCGTTTGGGGCCCACGACGGCAGACACTGTGCGTGTTGGATCTTCGCGAGGTGGCAGGGGGCAGTGGCAATCTGGCCTAGCTTGGAATGAAAATCTGGTATACTCCTGGGAGAACCCACCAGTCCTAACAACCCTCAGCCGCTCCCAGCGAAGATCTCCCAGGAGCGCACGCACGAGGCCAAGCATCCATGGGGACGTGTAGGCTGAGAAGGGGTGCACAGTGGTAACAACAGGGGGTGTCGACCCCTATGTCCCAGGTTTTGGGAGGCTTTCGACTGGACCAAACTTTGGAGCTCAAGCCTGAGACATGCGATGGGGGGGGCGTCCATCCTCGATAAGGGAGAACGGGGTGTTCTGGGAGCCCCCTCGGGGGGAACAAGTTCAACATGTGGGTGGGGCCCCTTCTGGTCGTCGACGCCGTCGTAAGCGTATCGCCGCACAACGGATCCGCCGTCGAAGGGCTTATATTGCGGACCCGCTACAAAAACATTCAACATGTAGATCGGCCGCAAAAACAATGTGTAAACGCGCTAGACAAATGAGCACGTACACCCGACACAATAAGGAATAAACATGCAAACCCACCACACAAGGAATAAACCCGCAAATCCGCCACAGCATGAATAAGTGTGTAAATCCGCCACAAGAAAATTAGTTTGTAAACCAGTCCTTTACAAAAGAGGTCTTGTTGAAATCCTGGACAAAAGGACTCCCATTGAAACCCTCGACAAAAAGGAGCCCTGCTGACATTCTGTACCAAAAGAATCCGAGCGACACCCATTACAAAAAGGGATCCTCACGGAATCCTTCTACAATGCGAATTTTGACAAAAGGAGCCCGGCTGAAATCCTTTACAAAAAGGGCAGATATGGAAATCCGGAACATAAAATAATATTACCGAAATTCACAAAAAAAAGAAATCGATCGAAACCCTCTACCAACGGAATGTGCCTCATCAGGAACCCACTAGCATCTCGTCTCCTATACGTTAAATTTGGATTTTGCTTGAAACAATATATCTATCCAGGTTGCGCTTGCGACGCCTTCAATGATTTGTAAATCCAATGGTTTCGGCCGGCGTGCGTTTCCAAAGAGTATCAAGCGAAACTTGTGACTTGTTCAAGAACCAGTGACACCCTCTGCAAAAATGACACCCGCCGAAATCATTGGATTTAAAAACATCCAGAAGGAGTCACAACGGAAACCTTTTTTCCGGTTCTGGTAAAATTCGGATGAGGCCCACCACAAAAAGAAACGTTTTGAAATTCCCTGCACCTATGAAAATCATCGACAAATAAGAATCAAATCGAAACCCTCTTCGCATCAACTATCAAGCGAAACGTGCTTTATCAAAAACAATGTGTTTAAACAAAAAACGGACACCATAATTTCGCTCGATGCTCTTTGAAAATGCACACCAACACAAATCGTCGGATTTAGAAAATTCACAGGGGGTCACCGGCAAAACCAAGTTCTCCGGTTTTTTAAGTTGTACTTCTACTTGTGATTATTATTGTATCAGAAAGGACAGAATGATAACAAGTGGGGAAGAACACTATGATGGACTGCGGATGGGGCCCACCACGCAAAAAAAACGCATCGGCATCCCCTACACAAGGAAATGCGATTGAAGTCACCTGCAAAAAAGTTATATGGAAGTCCTCTTCAAAAAAAAAAAAAAAAACTCCGATCGAAACCCTCTGCGAAACGGATAATTATAGTGAGCTCCACAACACAAATGGATTCGATCGAAACCCTCAACAAGAGGAGCCCGATCGAAATCCGTCCCATAAGGGAACGGATTGATACCCATACGACCACCTTTCGGGTGATAAGGAGGTTCGGGGGGGGAACCAACGCCTAACTCGATCGGTCTCACGATCGATCTCACGATCGGTCTTGGAAATCGATCTCACCGGATCGATCTCAAAGTCGATCTCACCCGATCTATGTCATCCGATCGTTCTCACAACCGATCTGACAATCGATCCCACTATCGATATCACTCTCGATCTCACAATCGAACTCACATTCGGTATCAGTATCGATCTCCCCATCGATATCACAATCGAAAGCACAATCAACTTCATCAGCATCAACATCATCGACATAAACGCCATCAACATCACCATCATCACCAACGGGAAACCACCATCATCATGATCTCAGAACCATCATCATCAACATCATCATCATCATCATCATCATCATCATCATCATCGGGACACCATCATTACCACCACCATCATCACCAACATCATCATCACCGGGGCACCATCATCATCAGCAACATCGGAATACCAGCATCATCATCATCATCCTCATTTTCAAATCAATACCATCATGAACAACAACATCAACATCACTATCGGAGCACAATCATCATCAACAACAACATCGTCATCATCATCATCATCATCGGGACACCGTCATAATCGTCGCCATCATCATCACCACTATCATCGTCATCATCGGGACACCATCATCATCAACATCCGCATCAGCACCATTATCGGGCTACCATCAACAAAATCATCATCATAACCTCATCGCCATCCTCATCATCCTCATCATCATCGGGACACCATCATCGTCATCATCAACATTAACATCATCATCCTCATCATCGGGACACCAACATCATCACCTTCATCATCGCGATCAGCAGCATCATCATAAACCTCATCATCACCATCATCATCGGGACACCATCGTCATCTTCTTCATCACCACCATATCATCATCTCATCATCATCAACATCATCAGGATCACCAACATCATCATCATCGGGCCACCATCATCATCATCAGCAGCAACATGATCACGATCAACATCGTCATCCTCGGGACACCATCATCATCACCACCACGGGCATCATCATCACTACCATCATCAACAACATCGCCGACATCATCATCATCATGGGGACACCGTCATCATCGTCACCATCATCATCACCACTATCAACATCATCATCGACATCATCATCCTCGGGACACCGGCGCTGCACCGGCCCCCGGAAACGAAACATCTGGTCCGGCCGCGCCCCAGCCGGAGGCGGGACACCGGCGGGACACCGCGCGGCACCGGCCCCCGGAGAGGAATCATTTGGTCTGGCCGCGCCTCAGCCAGAGGAGACTTTCTTTTCGCCCAGCCAGGCAGCTTCGCCTCGCCCGCACGCGCGGCGCGCACGAAAACGAAACCGAAACAGATTTCCCGGTAGAGGGGCTCTCCGTTCCACTTCGCTGTCATCCCCTCACCTCCGACCCTGCACACAAGGAGTGCAAGCGAAACCTCCTTCACAAATGGAATTGTGGTGAAACTGTCTACAGCAGGAATTCGATTGAAACCCTCTACATAATAAATCCACTCGAAACCCTCTACAAAAGGAATTCGATTGAAATCCCTGTCAAAAGGTATCCCATTGACATTCTCGACAGAAAGGAATCCACTTGAAATCTCGTGCAAAAGGAAGCGTGTCGAAATCCTTCGCACACATGAATCATATTGAAACCATAGGAAGAGACTATCGCAGAAACCCACTACAAAAGGAATTATATTGAAACGCTGTACAGAAGGAGTTTACTTGACACCCTTGTATTTCACCGCGGAGATCATTCCTCCCAAAACCTCGACGCTTCCATTGGAGAAATATGTGTTCGATCTCCCACGGCAGCACTACTCCTATGCCGACGCCGCTGCTCTTTTATGGCCAAGAAGCTGGTTGTGGTGGGCGTGGTAATGGATTCGGCCCTTCTTGTCACCCCCGAGGCTCACTTCTGCCAGTGCTTCTACTCACGCTGCAGCAGATGCCGCCACGCCTCCACCACCACCAGCGCTACTCCACAGCCAAGACTACGCCGCCACCGCAACCACCAGTTCTCAGCCAGGGTGACGGTGGCGGCGGCGATGCCGGAGGCGTTGGCGGGGGCGCCCCCGACGTCACCACCACCGACGCCTCCGCATTCTACGAAATGATACACGCACGACTGCCAAACACCACCACTCACTCCCACAACGGTCGTTAGCAACCATGCTACACCACCACTGCCGCTAGAACCATTGCACCACCACCAACGGTGCTCCACCGCCACCGCCGCTACCCGTTCCAGGTCAATAATGGAGACGGCGGCGGCGTTGCAAATCCTTCCAACACCACGAACGCCAACACCTGTCGACACTTATGGGGCGGATGAAACCACCGCCAGCACAATGTCCTGCGCCGCCGCGCATCCGACCCCGCCACCAACACCAATGCCCCTTCTGAATGAAGGGAGTGGCGGTGGTGAAGGCCGCGGTGGTGGATGCGATCCCCCCCGCCACTACCGCCAGCATCGTCATCGAGGGAAGTGGATGGCCAGCAGGAAGAGAAAGGTGGGGGGGATGAGAATGAGGCTGCGCATTTGCGACAGCTTCTACTGTTGGTGCCACCGCCGCAACTGCATCGACCACCACCACGACCTTGCCCGATCGCCACCGCCGCTACCCTTTCTTGGCCAAGGACAGCGGCCGCAGCAGTGGATGCGATGGCGGATGCGACGCCATCCAGCCAACGCGAAAACTCAAGTCCACGAGCGCCTTTGCTAACAGCGTAACAACCCGCCGCCGCGGCCATCGCCTCCGTCGCCGCAGCCGCCTCGCCATCACCACTACTCCGCTGCCACCGTCACCGCCCGTTCTGGGTAAGGGGGCGGCGGCTGTGGCGAGGGGAATGGTTGCGGTGGTGGCGGTGCCCCCACTGCCACCACCACCACCACCAAATTATACGAATACGAGTGCGGCTAGTTCCCCCACCACCGCCACCGCCATCATCTACATCACATCACCGAACTTCGAGCACATGGGGGATGGCAGTGGTGGCTGTGGTGGTGGTCGAGGCGCCTCCTCTCCAGTCGCCACCATCGCACCACCAACGTCTGCGAATGCGTCCACTGCTGTCGTTTGCGCCGCCACCACCACCTCCGCCACCACCATTGCTGCCCCCTCCCCCCCTCCCCTCTCCCTACGCGGCCAGCTCTGCCTTTGGCAGGCGACGGTCGCGGTGGTGCTGCAGGCGATGCCCAAGTACCACTACCGCCACATCCGCCAAACCCCGTTAATACTTCCACGGTTGCTTCTACCGCCAACTTAGATACTCCGACGACCCCCCGGTACCCTTTCAAAGTCTTTGGGGGCGGCGCAACTGGTTGCGACGAGTGCGAGCGCGACCCAATCAGCATATAGTGGATGCTATTGTTATTGCTGCTATCACCACCAGCACATCCACCATCACCACCACCGCCAATACCTTTTCCTTCGCCACTGGGTAATGTGCGTGGCGGTGATGCTGGGGCCCCCGCTTCTACCACCGCAACCGCCACATCCAACACGTCATACTGTGTTCATCAAGCCGTAATTCTTTAAGCCAGAATCAAAGCCACGAATCAAAATCCGAAGCCCAGTCCACAAAGCAAACCACATCGGTAGGTACAACTATGGTTATTGTCCACACAGGGGGGGGGGGCTCGGGGACCTCGTGGGCCGTCTTGGGACGTCGGGTCGCCGAAAAGGCATGACAAGGCAAAAAGGAGAATTCAATGAATGGGGTGGGGGAGGAATAGAGAGAAATAGAGAGATATCAGGAGGATGAGGAGGACGACGACGACGCCGAGGAGGGGCGGGAGGGGGGAGGACGAGGAAGCGTATGGGGAGAAAGTTTGAGAAAGACGAGGAAAGGAATACAACTGGTGATGCGGGGAAAACGGAAGAGGAGGGAGAGAAAGGGTGAGGATGGCTGGAGGGGGAGGGGGGGGGAGAGGGCCGAAGAAGCGGAAGAGGAGGAGGAAGAGGAAAGGACTAGGAGGAGTAGGAGGAGGAGCATATGAAGCGGCAAGAGGAGGAAGAGGAGGATGGTGGATCGGACGAGGAGCAGCAGCGGGAAGAGAAGGATGGAGAGATGCAGAAGGAAGCGGGTGGCGAGAAGGAAGAGGCGAGGATGCCCCCCCTTCCCCGTCAGTAGCATGCGCGTGTGCATGCTTACGGTTATGCATGTATAAGTAGACGTGTATGTAGAGCGACATCATCTACATATCCATTGATGCTAAAAGGTCAGACGTTTTCTGGTCATCTGACGTGTCATTCTGATACGGCCTGTGCGGCAGAGGGGACTCCCAGAACACCCCGGCCTCGAGAACGGGGTGCGTCCGAACAGCCCCCGGGGGGTATATCCCAGTGTTCCCCCCCTCTTTCTCTGGACGGCCAAACTTATCGGGCGGAACTTGGGGGCTGGGGGAGAAACATCGCCTGCGAGGCATCTCTCCGAGCAGGGCGGCTATCAAGGCACCCCAAAGGCACCAGAGGGGAAGAAGGATCGGGGATCTTCTGACCCGGGTCAACCCAAGCCCGGGTCAGTCAGGCCTTGCAGAATCCTGCAAGATCCTCCAAGACCCTGCACCCAAGCCCGAATCAACGCGAAAGATCCTGCAGAATCCTGCGCCTAAGCCTGGGTCAGTGCGACCGTGGCCCTGCTGGATCCTTCAAGATCGGGCGTTCTGGCTGACCCCCGTTTGCATTGACCCCCGTCTAGCGAGCGGGGCTGGCGCGGCGGCGGGGATCTGCAGGGCCCGCTCCGCTCCCCTCGCGCGAAGCGCGAGCACACGCCTCTCGTCCTGCCGCGCGCGCGGTCGTCGGGTCTGCCGTCGGCTGCCAGAAGGGCGAGACGGAGGCCTGGACGCTAGGAGGAGGAGGAGCTCCAACATCCCCCCCAAAGTCCCGCAGGTCCAAGATTTGTTGGAGGGTCGAATCTCTGTGTTTGGGAGGCCTGGACGCTAGGAGGAGGAGGGGGAGGAGGAGACCCTGGGCCTCCCATCTGCTCCGACCCCATCTGGGAGGCTGGACGGTGAGGCCGACGTGGGCAGGCAGGCACGGAGGCGCGCGGCCGGGGTTGGCCCCGCTGGAGCACAGGGTCGGGGGTTGCTAGAGTCGGGGGCGGCCGAGAGGGGGGTGTCCGAGAGGCGGGGGCGCAGATCATGGCGAGCGGCATGCGCGCGGCACAGGGGGAGGGCCAGGGACGCACTGAAATGAGAAGAGGCGCCACGAGATCTGGGGAAGCATCATGGCCCCCGCCACGATATCCCCCCCCCCGTCATCACCCCCCTCTCTGCCGCCCCCGATGGAAGTGCCCCTGGCCCAAGGTGCCATCCGGGATGTCCGAGGAGGCCCCCGCGCGGCCCCCAGCGCACCCCTCGCGAGGCCCAGAGGGGGCCCCAAAGGGCTCCAGCGTGGAGCGAAAAGCTGGGGGCACCTTGGGCCAGGGGCACCTCCAGCAACCCCCACTAAGGTGACCCTGCTGGAGCACATAAACAGAAGAAGGAAGAACGACACAAACTCAAACTTTTGGCGCTCCGCGCGGATTTCTTGGATCTGCGCCAGGTCCCCTCTCTGTCGCGCGGAGCGCGCCCAGGGGCGGCGCCGGAGGCGCCGCCGGGGAGACCCAGCGCGGATCTAAGAAATCCGCGCGGAGCGCCAACAGTTTATATGTATGTTTTGTTCCTATTCATGTGTCCCAGCAGGGCCATCCCAGCAGGGGTTGCCAAATCCATGGATCGGGCGATGTGCCCTCCCCAAAATGCGGCCAGGGCTGCCTCGCTCGGCGGCGGAAATTTGCCATTTCCCAGCAAACGGGACCCGATGCTAATCCACGCCCCCTTGATCCATGTTTGCGATCGCCTGAACCTCTAGCAACTCCCGATGAAATGGCCCCGGTGGAGCACAGTAAATCACAGTCTCAGCGAGTCAACCTGGAGACTTGCTGCGCATTCGCCGCCGACCCGCCCTCACGGGCGTGTCCGAGCACCCCAGGCACTCACGCGAATTCGACGGCCGGAGCCCCAGAGGTTGGCACCGACATCAGCTTGCATTCTTCTCCTGCTCCTCCTCCTCCTCCTCCTCCTCCTCCTCCTCCTCCTCCTCTCCCCCATCCTCCTCCTCCTGCTCCTCCTGCTCCTCCTCCTCCTGCTCCTCCTCCTCCTCCTCCTCCTCCTCCGTCTCCTCCTCCTCCTCCTCCTCTTCCCCCTCCTCCCGCTCCTCCTCCTCTTCCTCCTCCCTCTCCGCCTGTTCCTCCTCCTCCTCTTCCTCCTCCTTCCCCTCCTCGTATTCCTCTTCTTCCTGTGGCGCAGGCCCGTCATGCTCCGACTGCATTCGGCGTCCTGCCTGAGGGAACGTCGAAAAAGGAACGGCGAGACTCGGCGTCGAGTAGATTCCCCCACCTAGATTCAAAGAGCGGCCCGAAAACCACAGCCTTTCCTGAGCTCAAAATAATCCTTATTGCAGCGTCTTGATTATATTCCGCAGGTGTCGGCTCTTCATATTGAGATGTGTTTGACAGCCCCAGACACCGAAAACGCAAATGCAAGAAAGCAAAAGCCCGGTAATTACCATCGGGGGTCGCCCCCACCTGGGAAGGCGATCCCCGCAGCAGTGTGAGCTCTCGCCTGGCTTCAAGACTACCACCAGCACCGAATCCCCAGCAGAGGCGCCCCCTGGATGCTACCAACAAATGCCTGCCACGAAAACTCCGGTTCTGGTTTCTGACGCTGCGCGACCCTCTCCCCTTTGAACGATGTGACAATTTTTTTGCTCATCGTCGGCGAGGTGGAAGCGATCCGCACCAACGTCGGGCTAACCGGGGGCACCGATCGCAAATTGCCCGGCGTGCAAGAGATGGGGGGGGAGGGGGGGCGGCCGCGCCGGGGTGAGGAAGATGCGTTCAGAAGCGGAAGACTTCCGCTGTGAGCGGGCCCTCCCTTGAATTGGCGGCGGGCGAAGGGGGGAAATGAGAAGGAGAAGGCCTTCTCAGAAGGCGGCGGGAGTTCTCAGAAGGCCCCCCGGCCCTTCCGAGGCGCTCTCTGTGTCTTCGGGGCAAGCGAGCGAGCAAACCGTGCACGTCCAGGGCGCATTGGAAGTGAAACGTGCGAGGCTATGCTCGCGCCGGCGCGTGAAAGCAGAAGCGCCAGGCAACCGTGCACCACGCGTGCGCAGACCTAGCCAGCACCTGTTGTAGAGCTGGTTGTCCGCAAGCTGCTTGGCATGCCGAATCGTGCACGCACCGGTTCCAAATGTTTCTGGGCGGCCGCGCTTGCGGGGGCCCCGTGGGCGGGCTAAGGTGCAACTCCCTGGCGGGAAGACGCAGCGCCTCACTGCGGTGCCATATGGTTGCCGGGCGACGTTTCCCATCAGGAACATCTGTCTGCACGCCAGCAAAGAACTCAGCTTGCCACAGCCACAGGTGGCGCGCACGGACTCCTCACCTACGAATGCCCTGTGCCAACCACTCTTCGGAGGCACCGTGCTTGGAAGGCGTCCAGCTTGTTTGTCTCGGCCTTGTGGAGCTATACACGGTGCGCGCGCAATGCGTGAGTTTGGATGCAAGGCATGCTTCAAATTCTGCACCTTCCTTCGCAATGGAATATCGCAGCGCTTCCAAACCTTCCAGGGCGCGTGCTGAAATCTGCCGCTCCCATGCCCAAGCGTCTGCTCAGCTCGGGGCCGCTCCCGCCGCTGGCAGATAAGAGGCCGCCCAAATCAACCATGCTCTCCTTGCGCGGCGCCACTGCGCCGCAGGATTGTGCAAGCGCGGTCTGGCACCGAACAGGCAGGGCCTCTTTCTTGCTCCAGTCATACGTCAATCCGCAATGCTGCCCTGCCTCCTGGATGCATGTCATGAGCGCGCCCACGAACTCGTCGTTGGTGCCCGCCGCGAGCGCGTCGTCCGCGCGCATTAGCTCGCTGACCAGGAGCTGCCCATATTGCGCAAATCCCTGCAACCTGAAAACCGCCGTTTCGTCGCGCATCGAGATTGCAATTACGATGGACCACCGATGCGGCGATTGCGGGCAGCCCTGTGAGACGCCGTACTCTTGCGGCGAAGATGCGGACGCTGCTCCGGCCTCTCGTGCCCGAAACGATCTATCCGCGTAGATTGATCTCGCGCATTCTGCAAGTGGCGCTGGCACGCCGAAGTGGAGTGGAACTTGCAGTGGGCCCTCTGGCGACGCACTGTCGAATCTCGAAGGCCTTCGCCCAATCCAGCGCAATGGAGATCAGCCTGTCGGAGCGGGGCTCCAAAATGGCATCGATCATCCTCCGGGCGACAAGCAAGGCGTCTGATGCACCCAGGCTGCTCCTGAAAACGCTCTGCATGTCCCAGATGCGACGATCTGCTCCTGCGCCCTTCAGCCGAGCAAGCAACATCATGGCGTAGAGTTTGTGCCCAATCGGTTGCAGAGAGATGGGTCTGTAGTTGGCGCAATCCGCAACGTCGCCCGTCTTGTAGATCCCTGCTACCAGAGATTCGCGCCACTCTGAAAGGGCGGACTGTTCGGCCGAGCACCTGTTGCACAACGCCGCTGCCCATTCCACTGCCGGGGCATCTGGCGCGCAGATCGTCTCCCAGAATTCCGCGGGGACGTCGCCGCGACCAGGGGTTCTGTTCCGCTTGAGCTTGCGGGCTACCTTGCGCGCCTCCCCCGCGCTGATTCGACCGCGCCCAACAGGCAGCGCAGGGTCAATGGGGGAGCGGTCGTCAACGACAGTCGTCGGCCGCGCGGCCCATTGAATCGCGGGGAAATACTCCGCCAGAGTTTCGGCTCTCTTGTCGCTGTCCACTTGCTGCCCGCCTGAGTCTCGCATCCGTCCCTGTTGCACTCGGGTGCCCTTCCTGAGCTTTCTGATATCCGCCCAGTCACCAGAGGCCAACATCTCGTCAAGCCCTTTGCCACGGTCGGCTTTCGCAGCAACTTTCAGCAACTTTGCTCCCGCCGCGCAGTCGTTCCTCAGCCTCGCGGTCGCCGCGTTGTCGCGCCTGTCCACGCGAGGCAATCAGCTCGAGGGTGGCGTCGCTGATCCACGGCCTGCTCTCGGCGCCGCCAGCCCCCGGCAAGCGCTTCCGCGCAGCATCGGTGGATGCGTCCACCGTGGAACCGTTTAGCCGATCGAATGCGCCCCCCAAAGGGCCCCGGCCCCCCATGCGATCCACGAATGCACGCTGGAACGCCGACGCAAAAGGGCCCTGCGACAGCGCTGGGATATCCAGCCGGGCCGCGCGCTGCCGGGCAGCTCTCTGGATGTTCGGGCGCGCGCAGCACTGAGAGAGAAAGTGCCGAGGTGCAAAGACGGCGCCCCGCGCCGAATAGACATCGCAAACGTGTTCTCGCACTTGGCGCGATCGCGCGAAGAAGCCGACCTGCCCAAAATGCCTCGCCGGCCCGGCTGGGTCTGATAGCCGGGGGCCCCCGCTGCAGCGTGCAATTTGCTCTTCCGGCACGCGGTCGAAGAAGAGCGCGCTGCTGAGCGCCCGATCGCGAGACGCACAAAATTCCCGCATGGATCTCGCGTTCGACTCCTGTATGAACCCCGTTCCAGGGTCGCCGAACATGCACGGGCCCAGATGTTCCCCCTCGGAAAGAAACGCCGGTGAATCCTCGCGCTGAAATCCCCCGGCAATCACCTGCCTCCACCCCCGCGCGCGGTACGAACAATCACGTGCGATGAATAGTAGAACGCACGTCTGTCTGTCTATGGGGCGCGCATACACTGAACATTGATTTTGGCGACAGCGACCCTGGATGATATCATGCGGAATCCAATGGGGCTCTCACGAACACGTGGAAAAAAGACACCCACTCCAGCTACATCTAGGTATTCGTGGTCCCCCGATAGCACCAATAGGCAAACCTGGCCGGTGGTAGTATACGAAGGCTCGCTCTTGCGCGTTTCCTGGAGCGCCAAAACATCGATGCCCCGACTTCGCATAATAATGTGCACCTCCTCCAGCTTCGCTTCCGTCACCCCCTCGATTTTGTTTCAAGGGCCCACGGCGACGCCATCAGTGCAGGGGTGTATTGGACCCCCTCTTCATGTAACACACCATATCATGTACTCCTGAGTGTGGTACGTGTACTTGCACTTGTACTCAGCGCGCGCAGGCTGCGCGGATGATTTCTCAAACGATGGTTCAGAAGCGCAGTGTTGCCGACTGCGGGCGAAAGCTCACTGATGAAATGCGTTTGTCAATCATATGGGCCGTTCCCCTTGGCACCTCCTTTTGCACTCCACTTCAGAGGCCCTGGGCAGCGCGAGCCACAAGGTCGTCCGTTTTTTTGTTCGCCCACTCCTCCATCTTCGGATGATTTTGGAGCTCCGCCCAAGTAGACGAAGCGCCTTGCGATTGGTAGGCCACGCTTGTGGTCGACAATCTTCGCTGTCAGTGCGTGCTCGCCCCACGCGGTCACCACGTACGGGGCTTCCTCGCTGACAGAGATACTGTAGCCGATCTGCCACTCGTCCTTCAAAAGGCCTTTGAGCCCGAGGCAGGAGTTCCGGGCAGCACGGTCCGTTGCTGAACGGTCCTGGGGGGCCCAGACCTTCTTGTCCTCTGCGGTGTAGCCCGCGGCGTGGAGAAACTCAACGCTGTGTCCCGCGAGCTCATGTTGGAAAAGTCAACGGACACGATTATTGTGAAGGTCCCGTTGGAATGAATTTTCGCTGGGGGAGACGCTGAGAGTGTCTTCAACCTCGCGTAACCACTCGGAGGCCGTCGACAAACCGCCAACGCAGTCCAAATTCCCGACCGCCATCGTAACGAAGCGTTTATTGGCGGGCTGATGTTAGGAGGGGATGGAGCCGTGTAGGGGGGGTCCTTGCTCGCCATAGCCATCTTGATGCGATCGTCGACGATCTTACCTATCTCATCGCTGGTCATGGGCATTGTCTTCAGCATTTCCTCCATATTGTCAGTGCGCAGACCGGTATCGATGACGCGAGCCTCGATGTTCTCCAGGTGGCTAGTCTGAGTCTCGCTCAAGGACGTGACCTTGATGTCCAGCTTCCCGAAATCCCTCCCCAGAGCGTCCACGATGGAGGTCATGGGGGCCAACTGCTGCTTCAGGAGGGCTACAATGCCGCCCATCGTCACGGGTTCCGTGTCCACGGTAGCGGCGTCGGCACCCGAAAAGTCGGGTTGCCGGAAAGGATTCGCGAACTGATCCTTCACCTCGCGGTCCGAGTCACCGGCCGTTTCCTGAAGTGGGTTCCTGAGGCAAGCCCGCTTGTCGGCGGGTGTGTCAAGGGCCACAATAACCGGCGCTGCAACGGAGGACGTCCCACCTAGAGCTTCACGCACAGAAGTGCCCGGCTGACGAGAGTGGACTGGCATGACGGACGATCGAAGGAGGCAAGAACAACGTATGTGCGTACTGGCGCCCCAACAATACACGAGTTGTTGTGTGAAGGTAAATCCGTGCTTGAGCCAAGACGGCTTGAGCCTTGAGCCAGGAAAAGCTTCTCGGAAGGCCAGAAGCTTCTCTGTCGTCGGGGAGGGCCTGGAACAGCTTCTGGGAAAGCCGGGGGACTTCCGAGCCTTCTGAGGAGGCCCTCTCCTTCCCACTTCCCCGGGGCTCGCCGCCGACTCAACGATCTCTCCAGAAGGCTCTCGATCCCGTCCTTCCTATGGACTTCGCGCCGTGGGCTGCCTCCTGTGGGCCCAGTGTGGACCGCGGCGGGCCTCTGGAGGGCGCTCCACCCGCAGCCCCCGCACCAAACAAGACGCCGCTGCGTCGGGGCGCCACGCGCCTGCCATTATGTCGGGCGTGCCCCCGCCTACAGGCGGACTCCGGAGGAAAAGTAACCCAGTACAATTGAGAAATCATGGGAACATCGTCCCCCGACCATGGTTTGCCTGCTCTGGAAGATTTCCCCCGTAGAGGGACATGCCCGACTTAAGCCTGCCGTGTCGTGTTGGTGTGCCGGTGCCGACTGCCGAGCCTCCCGGACGAGCAGGCCGCGGCCGCCATCAGCTGGGCCATCGGCCACGCCAGAGGCGTGCCATGGTCCGCACGCCTCGGGGCACGCTGACTTACATGCACGCGCACGCATCCCAACCCCAGAGGTTGGAATTGTTGCAGTCGCCCCGCATCACAAGGATGCGCGATAAGGTTGCAAGGGCCGTGGAAGGCCATTCCGACGTTTTTCGAGCGGGGCGCGGCCAGGGACAGTGGCCAACGATGGACCGAGGTTGGCAAGGATGCAAGGGTACCCCTGGGAAGAGTGCCCGTCCTTGCTATGCGGGTTGACTACACGTATACACATCCCAACCCAAGATGTTGTCGGTGCTATTGAGGGATGGAATAACGCCTGTACCCTAGGTAACGAGTGCGTGGTCTGTGAACCTCCTGGGAGCTCCCGAAGGTCAGAGAACCGCCAGGACGCCGCGCGACACGCGCGATACGCAGGGTTTACCCTGTCAGCCAACAGAAGGTTCAGCGCACAGCGCCTCGTAATCAAGGGTAAGGGCGCTCCCCATGCATGAGATTTCAAAAAACAAACCCCTTTCCCGCCTCGCCGGCCCTGCATGCCGCGTCCGCCCATCCGGGTGATCCCTGGGCGCGTCACCCCTCGCCCTCCCTGCACGCCGCGGCCGCTGGGGCCCAGTAGTCCGGGCGATCCCAGGACATCCAGCCTCGCCCGCCCTCCGTGCGGACCTTCGAACGTTTATGCCCAGGTATCCGACGCTCCAAAAAAACTGGGGCGACGGAACTTTGGCGGTTTTTCCGCCTCTGGGGGCCCTCGCCAGGCCTCGGGGGCGTCACAAAACGACTCGGGACGAAAAACCAGCCCCGGGGAAGTGGTCCGGACCTCCGGAGCCCACGCATCAAAATTATCCTGGCGAAAGACCCAACCATATGCAGTTGTGAATACCGCAATTGTGAATACCATCTTCGCCCGCGCTCCCTATGTGGCCACGGCTTCCCGCCGGAGCCCGACATGCTCAGGGACACGTTCGTGGCCGTCTTCGCGGGCGCCGACGACGACAAGGACGGCGTCCCTCTCACCGAGGAGCAGAAGCAGGAAAGGGCCTTGAGAGCCATGAGGGAGGAGGTGGCGTTGCACGTCGACAAGGCGGAGTACGACGCCCAGGCGCGGTTGTTGAAGCAGCACAACTATGGGGCCACGATCCTCGTGAGGGGTGTGCTAAATGGCCCGGGGCCCCCATGCGAACCCTGCCACTGGCGCCTTCGGTGGAGCTCCAGTGGGGCCACGGTCCTCGTGAGGGGTGTGCCGAAATGGCCCGAGGCCGCCATGCGAACCCTGCCACTGGGGCCTTCGGTGGAGCTCCCTATGGGGCCACGATCCTCGTGAGGGGTGTGCCGAAATGGCCCGAGGCCGCCATGCGAACCCTGCCACTGGCGCCTTCGGTGGAGCTCCCTATGGGGCCACGATCCTCGTGAGGGGTGTGCCGAAATGGCCCGAGGCCGCCATGCGACCCTGCCACTGGCGCCTTCAGTGGAGCTCCCTATGGGGCCACGATCCTCGTGAGGGGTGTGCCGAAATGGCCCGAGGCCGCCATGCGAACCCTGCCACTGGGCCTTCGGTGGAGCTCCCTATGGGGCCACGATCCTCGTGAGGGGTGTGCCGAAATGGCCCGAGGCCGCCATGCGAACCCTGCCACTGGGGGCAGTCGGTGGAGCTCCCTATGGGGCCACGATCCTCGTGAGGGGTGTGCCGAAATGGCCCGAGGCCGCCATGCGAACCCTGCCACTGGCGCCTTCGGTGGAGCTCCCTATGGGGCCACGATCCTCGTGAGGGGTGTGCCGAAATGGCCCGAGGCCGCCATGCGAACCCTGCCACTGGCGCCTTCGGTGGAGCTCCCTTTATGGGGCCACGATCGTCGTGAGGGGTGTGCCGAAATGGCCCGAGGCCGCCATGCGAACCCTGCCACTGGCGCCTTCGGTGGAGCTCCCTATGGGGCCACGATCCTCGTGAGGGGTGTGCCGAAATGGCCCGAGGCCGCCATGCGAACCCTGCCACTGGCGCCTTCGGTGGAGCTCCCTTATGGGTCTACGATCGTCGTGAGGGGTGTGCCGAAATGGCCCGAGGCCGCCATGCGAACCCTGCCACTGGCGCCTTCGGTGGAGCTCCCTATGGGGCCACGATCCTCGTGAGGGGTGTGCCGAAATGGCCCGAGGCCGCCATGCGAACCCTGCCACTGGCGCCTTCGGTGGAGCTCCCTATGGGGCCACGATCCTCGTGAGGGGTGTGCCGAAATGGCCCGAGGCCGCCATGCGAACCCTGCCACTGGAGCCTTCGGTGGAGCTCCCTATGGGGCTACGAAACGCTGTGCTGGGTGGGTGAAACGCAAGGAGGAGGGGGAGGAGGAGAGGAGGAGAGGACACGCGGGCCACCGTCTCTTCAAAACGAGGACCCAACACCACAGGATGGTTGGGAAAAATTGAAGCAGCCCGATGTCTGGGTGTTCATGCCGCTGCTCATTTTTCGAGAGATACAAACTGCAGGTGTTGGCAGCAATCTCTCCGCCAGCCCCATGAACCCTTTCCACACCCGTGAGCGGGGTCTTCGTCCTCACCCCCAGAGCGCTTCGCGCGCGGGGGAGGCAGGCGGGAGAAAAGCACAACCAAGATGTCTGCGCCGGTGGTGGAGTCGAACAAACAGCCACGAGAACGCAGCCCTTTCGCAGAGTGACGCAGACCACATGGAGATACCCACGGTGCGCGTAAGGTGGAGGGCCCAAGCATGAAGAACGGAAGGACACCCCGAGGCTTGCGCATGCCGCCAAGAGCCACTCGGGACGCCTCTTGGGGGCATCTTGGAGCTCTCCTGGGGGCTTCTTGGGAGCTTTTACGGGCCTCTCGGGGCCCTCCTCGGCGCTGGGTGCCTCTGGGGCGGCTCCTGGGAGCTCGTTGGGGCCTGCTCGGAGCGTCTTCGGGGCCTCGATGGTGCCCCTTCGAGCGTCATGGAAACATCGTTTGTGGCCTCGATCGGGTGTTGCTAGAAGTACGCCTGGCCCAAGGTGCCCCCAGCTTGCCGCTCCATTTTGGAACCCCTGGGGCCCTCTGGGCCTCATGAGGGGTGCTCTGGAGGCCGCTTGGGCTACCCCGAGAATCCTGGGGGCACCTTGGCCCAGGGGCATTTTTAGCAACACCCGAACCGAGACGACGCCCTCAGGCAGACCCGGACCCCCGGACCCCAGCCCACCAGTCACCGCCTCTGCGGCGCTGCTGCGAGAAGGGCCCCGCCCGGGCACCTCGGGTATATGCACATCAGAAGGGGCCGAACAGTCATTTCTTGTCCCTGGGTGCGTGGCTGAATAGGGAATTCGTGGTGAGAGTTCTGTTTGTTGCTGTTGTTGTTGATGTTGTTTGTTGTTGTCGTCATCCCACCCGCGACCCACCCGCGACCCACTCCGCGACTCACCCCGCGAACCCCCCCGCGTCCCCCCCGCGACCCACCCCGTGAGCCACCCGCGACCCGACCCGCGACCCACCCCGCGACCCACCCCGCGACCCCCACCCGCGACCCACCTGCGACCCACCCCGCGACCCATCCACGACCCACCCGCAACCCACCCCGCGACCCACCTGCGACCCTCCCCACGACACACCCTCATGGGAGGAAAATTCACCCGGACCCGACAATTGACGTTTACTAAACGGCCGTGGGGGTTTACTAAACAACCCTGCCCTGCTCGATTCATTCCTTGTGGGCGTTTGCTAAACGGCTGCGCTTGTCGGTGTGATTATTATGGAGTGAATTTTCTGCCCTGTGCACCCGCGACCCACTCGCGACCCACCCGCGACTCAACAGCGACCCAACCGCGACCCATTTGCGATCCACCCGCGACCTACCCACATTGGTTTAACGAAAAATCGGCGCCTGCGGTTGGCTCGTTGTATAATGTGTGAACCTTTGTTGCCTGTGGCGGCCTTCTCCAGAGTCTCGCAAACTGCCGACGTCCCCACGGCCCCCTCACTCTTATCCGCATCTGCGGGGTGCTACGATAACCGCAGTCCTACACTCCTGGGGCTGGCTGGAGTCACTCCTCCTCCTCCTGCTCCTCCTCCTCCTCGTCCTCCTCGTCCTCCCTCCTCCCTCCTCCCTCCTCCTCCTCCTCCTCCCTCCTCCATCCTCCTTCCTACCTCCTCCCTCCGCCCTCCTCCCCCCTCATCCTTCCTCCTCCTCCCGCTTCTCCTCCTCTTCCTCCTCCTCCTCCTCCTTCCTGCTCCTCCTCCTATCCCGCCCCCCCCTCCTCCTCCTCCTCCTCCTCCTCCTCCTCCTCCTCCTCCTCCTCCTCCTCCTCCTCCTCCTCCTCCTCCTCCTCCTCCTCCTCCTCCTCCTCCTCCTCCCCGTGCCGAAGATTCCCGCAGCTTGTGGGGTCGTGCTTGTGAGGGACGCACGGGGCGCTGGTAAGATAGTGCGATTATTGCACTTTCGATGAACACCCTCACGAGCACCCCGCAGGTTAGGGAACCGGGGCGACACCAGCAATCCATCTTTCTGGCTGTCGGTGGGTGTGCCTTCCACCTGGTCTGCCCGCGGGCAGCGAGTTGCATTCCCATTCGTTTATGGCTGTCGGTGGGGTGCCATCCACCTTGTCAAAGGCCCCTTAAAGGGGGCGGAGGGGGATGTGGGACCCAGGCCCCGTCGCGTCGTTGTCCATGGCTGTCGGTGGGTGGGCCTTCCACCGTTCTGGACCCAGGAGGGACTCCACGCGTGGGGCGCCTGGGGCGGTGCTCGGGGAGGTGCCCAAGGGTGCACCCACTGTGGTGCCCAAGGTGGTGCACAGGCCGATTGGGGGGGGACCCTAGGTGGCGCCCGAGGTACCCAGGGAGGTACCCGAGGTGCCCGTTGGTTTCATGCACATGCTTATTGGGCGGAGTACCCGTGGCACCCATGGAGGCACCCGAGGTACCCAGGGAGGTACCCGAGGTGCCCAAATTGACGCCATGCACATGCTTATTGGGCGGAGTACCCGTGGCACCCATGGAGGCACCCGAGGTACCCAGGGAGGTACCCGAGGTGCCCAAATTGACGCCATGCACATGCTTATAGGGAGGGGTACCCGAGGGACCCAAGGAGGCACCCGAGGTACCCAGGGAGGTACCCGAGGTGCCCAATGGCTGTCATGCACATGCTTAGTTGTCATGCACATGCTTATTGGGAGTGGTACCCGAGGTACCCAAGGAGGCACCCGAGGTACCCAGGGAGGTACCCGAGGTGCCCAAGTTGTCATGCACATGCTTATTGGGAGGGGTACCCGAGGGACCCAATACCCAAGGTGCTCAATAGTTGTCATGCACATGCTTATTGGGAGTGGTACCCGAGGTACCCAAGGAGGCACCCGAGGTACCCAGGGAGGTACCCGAGGTGCCCAATTGTTGTCATGCACATGCTTATTGGGAGGGGTACCCGAGGGACCCAAGGAGGCACCCGAGGTACCCAGGGAGGTACCCGAGGTGCCCAATGGCTGTCATGCACATGCTTAGTTGTCATGCACATGCTTATTGGGAGTGGTACCCGAGGTACCCAAGGAGGCACCCGAGGTACCCAGGGAGGTACCCGAGGTGAGGTCACCCTTATTGGGAGGGGTACCCGAGGGAATAGTTGTCATGCACGTAGAGGTGCACCCGATGCACCCAGGGAGGTACCCGAGGTGCCCGAGTGTTGGCGAGGGACCCAATACCCAAGGTGCTCAATAGGTGTCATGCACATGCTTATTGGGAGTGGTACCCGAGGTACCCAAGGAGGCACCCGAGGTACCCAGGGAGGTACCCGAGGTGCCCAATTGTTGTCATGCACATGCTTATTGGGAGGGGTACCCGAGGGACCCAAGGAGGCACCCGAGGTACCCAGGGAGGTACCCGAGGTGCCCAATGGCTGTCATGCACATGCTTAGTTGTCATGCACATGCTTATTGGGAGTGGTACCCGAGGTACCCGAGGAGGCACCCGAGGTACCCAGGGAGGTACCCGAGGTGCCCAAGTGTTGTCATGCACATGCTTATTGGGAGGGGTACCCGAGGGACCCAATACCCAAGGTGCTCAATAGTTGTCATGCACATGCTTATTGGGAGTGGTACCCGAGGTACCCAAGGAGGCACCCGAGGTACCCAGGGAGGTACCCGAGGTGCCCAATTGTTGTCATGCACATGCTTATTGGGAGGGGTACCCGAGGGACCCAATACCCAAGGTGCTCAATAGTTGTCATGCACATGCTTGTTGGGAGTGGTACCCGAGGTACCCAAGGAGGCACCCGAGGTACCCAGGGAGGTACCCGAGGTGCCCAATTCTTGTCATGCACATGCTTATTGGGAGGGGTACCCGAGGGACCCAAGGAGGCACCCGAGGTACCCAGGGAGGTACCCGAGGTGCCCAATGGCTGTCATGCACATGCTTAGTTGTCATGCCATGCTTATTGGAGGTGGTACCCGAGGAGGCACCCGAGGTACCCAGGGAGGTACCCGAGGTGCCCAAGTGTGTCATGCACATGCTTATTGGGAGGGGTACCCGAGGGACCCAATACCCAAGGTGCTCAATAGTTGTCATGCACATGCTTATTGGGAGTGGTACCCGAGGTACCCAAGGAGGCACCCGAGGTACCCAGGGAGGTACCCGAGGTGCCCAAGTGTTGTCATGCACATGCTTATTGGGAGGGGTACCCGAGGGACCCAATACCCAAGGTGCTCAATAGTTGTCATGCACATGCTTATTGGGAGTGGTACCCGAGGTACCCAAGGAGGCACCCGAGGTACCCAGGGAGGTACCCGAGGTGCCCAATTGTTGTCATGCACATGCTTATTGGGAGGGGTACCCGAGGGACCCAAGGAGGCACCCGAGGTACCCAGGGAGGTACCCGAGGTGCCCAATGGCTGTCATGCACATGCTTAGTTGTCATGCACATGCTTATTGGGAGTGGTACCCGAGGTACCCAAGGAGGCACCCGAGGTACCCAGGGAGGTACCCGAGGTGCCCAAGTGTTGTCATGCACATGCTTATTGGGAGGGGTACCCGAGGGACCCAATACCCAAGGTGCTCAATAGTTGTCATGCACATGCTTATTGGGAGTGGTACCCGAGGTACCCAAGGAGGCACCCGAGGTACCCAGGGAGGTACCCGAGGTGCCCAAGTGTTGTCATGCACATGCTTATTGGGAGGGGTACCCGAGGGACCCAATACCCAAGGTGCTCAATAGTTGTCATGCACATGCTTATTGGGAGTGGTACCCGAGGTACCCAAGGAGGCACCCGAGGTACCCAGGGAGGTACCCGAGGTGCCCAATTGTTGTCATGCACATGCTTATTGGGAGGGGTACCCGAGGGACCCAAGGAGGCACCCGAGGTACCCAGGGAGGTACCCGAGGTGCCCAATGGCTGTCATGCACATGCTTAGTTGTCATGCACATGCTTATTGGGAGTGGTACCCGAGGTACCCAAGGAGGCACCCGAGGTACCCAGGGAGGTATCCGAGATGCCCAATTGTTGTCCGGCTGCCGGCGACCGGCGACCGGCGACCGGCTGGCCGGCGACCAACGTCCGGCGCCCGGCGACCGGCGGCCCCATGCGGGGGACCGGCTTCCTCCTCCTCCTCCTCCTCCTCCTTTCGGGTCGTCCGTCGGCCTGTCGGCCGCGCTTCGGCGCATGCACCCTTACCCTTACCCTTACCCTCCTCCTCCTCCTTCCCCTCCTCCCCCTCCTCCTCCTCCTCCTCCTCTCCTCCTCCTCCTCCTCCTCCTCCTCCTCCTCCTCCTCCTCCTCGTCCTCCTCCTCCACACTCCTCCTCCTCCTCCTCCTCCTCCTCCTCCTCCTCCTCCTCCTCCTCCTCCTCCTCCTCCGCCTCCTCGTACGAGGTGGCTTCGGGCTGTGAGCGAGCGGGCGGGGCGGAAGGAGGGGGGGAGCAGACGACGAGGGGACAGGAAACGCCAACAAGACCACGAAGGATGGACTACCCCTGGTCTGGCTTGGTCCGACTATCCTCCGGACTCGCACAAGCATTAAGTCGGGCTCGTCCCTCTACAGGGGGACGATTCAAAAACAAAAAAATAGCCTCGGGACGATGTTTCGATTATTGTTTGACGTTTTTTTGTTTTATAATGTTCGGGGTATTTGTCATTTTTCACCTAATTTCCGCCTGTAGGGGGACATGCCCGACCTAACACAAGCGCCAACGTGTGCTTGTCCACCAAGGCCCTGGCACACGACGCACGCGGCGCAATTCGTAAGGGCCGATGCAGGGTGCGTGCTACGGGTGGAGCTGCTGACAGGGGGAACACGCACACTGTGGCCAACACCCGCCCTCCGCATCCGCCCGAAAAGTTTGTATACTGTGCCCAGAAGCCCAAGGGGGTGGGCGAGGGTCCTGGCCGTGGGCTTGGTATGCAAGATTCCCTCCCTTGGGCGTGGCCTTAGTATGCTGACCGTGGCCCCGTGGGGTGGAGTCTGACTGGGGTGGGTAGGGTAGGTCTGGTCCCCTTCCCTGGGGCCAGCTTTTCATCCCGAATCGTTTTTTGACGGCCACGAGGACCAGTGAAAGGCCCCAGATGCGGAAAATAGCACAACAAAAAGCTCCCGTCGCGATTTCTTCATGACTCGAGGTGGTCCGTGCCGATCATCAACTGGTATAGGCCCCCAGGCCCCCAGGCCTCGAACACACCGGCGTCATGAGCGGCCCGTCGTGCACCGGGTCCGGGGACTTGCCGCGGATGCGCCGCCTCCTCTAGAGGCCCCCTAGATGGGGACCGAGTAGATGGGGTCGGAGGATCGCGCTGCATCGATGATGCATCGACGATACATCGGCGATGCATCGGCGATGCACTGGCGACGTCGGCGATGCATCGGCGACGTCGGCGTGGAGAAAATTTGACCCCACATCGGGCCGCATCGCCAATGCATCGCCAATGCATCGGCGTTGCGGCGCGATCCTCCGACCCCATCTGCTCGGACCCTATCTGGGAGGCCTAGATTTAGGTCGGGCCTGTCCCCCTAAAGGCGGATCTTGGGCGAAAAAATCCGCCGACCCTGTCGGCGTGTGGAATGGGTTGTTCTTCTCGTCCGTGCCTCCTTCCCTTTCCCACCTTCTCCGTCTCCTTCTCGTTCGTCTCCTCCTCCTCCTCCTCCTCCTCCTCCTCCTCCTCCTCCTCCTCCTCCTCTCCCTGCTCCTTCATCTCTTCCTCCTGGACTCGAAGGGTTTCCCCTTCCCTTTCTTCCCTTCCCCGGCCGGGGAGGGGGGGTCCCGGGGGGGGGGTCCTGGGGGGGTCCTGGGGGGGGTCCCCGGGTCAGAATACCACCTCCCTCCTCCTCCTCCTCCTCCTCCTCCTCCTCCTCCTCCTCCTCCTCCTCCTCCTCCTGAGCGTCTTTTGCCACCTCCTCCATCTCCTTTTCGTTTGTCTCCCCTCCTCCTCCTCCTCCTTCTCCTCCTCCTCCTCCTCCTCCTGACACACTTCCTCCGCCTACCCTGTCACGTTGTCCTTTAGCTCCTTCATGTGATCACACATCCCGTCGCCATCGACGGCCAAAATGTTCAGGGTCGGCGACACCGGCCGTAAGGCCTTCACAATAAAAATACTCAAAAAATACCCCAAGATGGCCAAAAGATACTCAAAACATCGTCCCCAGAGTGTTTTGACTATTTTTGAATAATCCTCCTGCAGAGGGGCACGCCCGACTTTAGCCTAGATCCTCGGCGACCGGGAGCGCGTGGGCGCCGGGCTATAGCCCCAGCGGGGGCAGCCGCGCCTGCCACACTGGCCGGAGGAAGGGCGACGGCGGCGACGGCGACGGCGGCGACGACGGCGACGGCGACGACGACGGCGACGGCGACGACGACGGCGACGACGACGACGACGGAGACGACGACGACGACGACGACGACGACGGCGACGGCGACGGCGACGACGACGGCGGCGGCGACGACGACGGCGGCGACGACGGCGACGACGGCGACGACGACGGGAGGCCGCACTGGCCGTTGTGAAAAATCAGGAAGTCTATGTCTAGTAAATACAAGCTCCTCCCCCTACCGTGGCAAATCCCGAACCCGACCTGACCCAGGCCCTGTCGACACTGCGCCGAAGCTAACCTGACCCGTTAGAGCTAACATGGCCGAGGCAAGCGTATCGCCAGAATGCAGGTGTTACGCCCATTCCGCGCGGGCCAGGCTCGGTGTCACCGAAGTCTGGGTTACGTTAGGTGGGTTGTCCACGTGAGGGGGGGTGTAGTTTTCATCCTCCAGGGGCCCCCACTTGCAGATCTGGATCGGAGCAAGCCTGAGCATGGAGATTCGAGAGTGCAAGGAGTGCGAGTGAGGTGACGTGCGGGGCCCGTCTATATGGTCCCGGTCTCTGGGCCCACGGTAAGACGAAGCCGGGATCGGGGCAAAGTTTGAACGGGATAAAAATCATGTTCGGTTTTTCAAATCACCGGGGGCGCCGCCGAACGGGCCTGCCACGCCTTGGGCGCCATCGGCTTCGCGAGGGAAGGAATGCGCCCCGGCGCAGATGGGGCCACGGCGCGTATTTGGCCACGCGCGCGCCCGAGGGAATTCAGCGCCAAGCGCCTTTCACTCCAGAAGACCCGACGTCAGCAAAACAAACTTGAGGCCCCAAGGGGGCCCCAAAGAGGCGGACCGCCAAAACAATCACGCAACCAACGCAACGAAAAACACGTGTAAATGTCAAAAAGCGCAGTACTCAGTGACCTCTTCGGCCACGCACACGCAACACCGCGAGAATGCCCGAGAAGGCATTGGAAAAAGAGCCCGCGCGCGGCCTGGCGACTTCCCCGAGCCGCCCCCAGGTTCCCGAAGCGCGCCGAAATAACCGTAAAGAAAACCCCGGAAAGTCTTTGGAAGGCCCCCGCACCATGCAATCAATATCCGCCACCGAGTAATCTCGCGGACACCTAGCGCACGCGCGGGCGTCCACCATGGATGCCCAACTCCGGTTTCGGAGACAATCGCGCGCAACCGCCCGGGGGCTTCGGCAACCTCGCGATTGGCCCAGGGGCCCGCGGGCCCCAGGGAATCGAGGACCGAGTTCGCGACTCCGGAAGCATCGGGCGCGGCGCCAGCCAGTCGCTCGTCTCTGGCTGACAGTGGGGCGCCTGGAGATCCGGTAAAACCTGAGGAACCGCTTTTCAGATATTCACAGAACCAGAAAACGGGGCGCGCCAAATTCTCGCGTCCGAACTTCTCTGAGAATCTCTGAAAATCTCTGAACTAGACACCCCGCGTGAAACATTCCCATAAACCCAAAACCTCGGAGCTGGCCGAAACTCTCTGAGAGTTTTTCGGCCCGCGAAATTTAGCGCGCCCGGATTTCCCGTTCCGAGATTCTCTGAAATCGGCCTGCGGCGGCGCCCAGCAGGTCCTCACGCGCCGAGGGTGGGGGCCGTGGACATCGCAGGCCGCGATGGTCCCGACCACGAGGTCCTTCCTCCTGCCCCTCGACGAGTCCACGCTCATGGACACGCTCTCTGCGCTGAGCGTGGACCGCGCCATCCGCCGGTACTTCTGCGCGACGACAGCCAACTGGCCGCCGACAGACGAGGCGATTCTTCTCCGAGCTGCGCGTGCCACCGAAAACGTCCAATGGCCCCGGGCTCGGGGAGAAACACTTTCGATGCATTTTCAGGCCGCCAGCGTCGTGGCCGCCGACCCGCCGCGCGCCGACCGCGAGACTCGCTGGGCCCACTACGTCCACGGCGGCGGGCGGGCGCCCAAGAGAGCTGTCGCGACGTTGCGCGCGGCGGGGCGCCCGCCCCACTGCAACCGCACATGCGGCCTCCATGGCGCCACAGGCGTAATATGTGCGACGCACTCTCGGGCCCCCCATCAACGCATCGGCCAGCGCCCAAGCCCCTGAAAGGCAAACCTACTGCGCCCCCCGTGCAAGCCGCGCACCCGCTCCCAATGCTCGTGCACACCAGCTTTTCTGCCCGCCCTCAACAGTTTAATTGAGCGCCCATCCTCTACTTGGGCTCCTCAAGCCCCCGAAAAGTCCTTGGGGAACTTCTGCGAATGCGCGCGCTGCGCTCCGCAATTCGGCGTTCTATTTTTCTTTGGAACTCTCCCAGAATCTCTGGTTCCGATTTGTCCCGATCTTCCGCTCAACTGACACGGGCCCCCCCCCCAGATGGTATGGTCCCAGGAGTCCTCGGGCCCCCCCCCCAAAAGGTATGGTCCCAGAGACGACGGCGAGGCGACGACGACGACGACGACGACGACGACGACGGCGACGGCGACGACTACGACGACGGCGACGACGACGACGACGACGACGACCACGACGACGACGACGATGGCTGCGGCGGCGACGACGCCGGCGGCGGCGGCGACGACGACGATGACGACGATGACGACGGCGACGACGACGATGACGACGACGACGACGATGACGACGACGAGGACGACGAGGACGACGAGGACGACAAGGACGACGAGGACGACGACGACGACGACGACGACCTCTGAACCACCACAGCACCACACCACATCCACCGGGGGGGGGAGGGGGGCACCGCAGCGCAGCACCACGCCACGCCCACCTCTGAACCACCACATCACCACACCACATCCACAGGGGAGGGGGGGGGGGCACCGCAGCGCAGCACCACGCCACGCCCACAGGGGGGGGCGGGGGGGACCATCGCGCGGGGGGGGGGGGCAATGGCATCAGCATTGGGGGAGGGACACCATATATATACTATTGCCCGTTTTGGCTCAAGCGCCCCCTCGCTTGCGCTTAGAGGCGTGGAGACGCCCGATGGGTCGGGTTTGAGCTTTTGGAGTTCAGGAAGAGTTAGAGAAGATCGATACCGCTGCGCGATTCCGCCTATTACTTGCATGGTAGCAGGAGCACGTGGTTGACACGGAGTTCCGCGATGAGCGAAGATCATCGAGGGAAGGTGCCAAGTTGGGATGGAGATCCGAAGACTTGGCAGACATACAGGCGGAAGGCCCTCCAGTACCAGGAGGGCACCAAACGTGAGGAACGAAACCTATGCGGCCCGCGGCTCGAGGCGAATCTCACGTGCCGGGCCGAAATGGCGGTGGAGCGCTGCAAGCCCGGGTGGCTCTCCCGGGCGGACGGCGTGGAGAGGCTCCTGGCGTGGCTCGAGCGACGCTGCTCGCGCGAAGACGTCCCGGACGTCGGCCAGGAGCTCGAGACGTCGTTCTCGATTAAAATGAAGCGTTAGAGGCTGGATTTCATGCAGTAGTGGATCGACCACTTCGAGACAGACTACCAGTATTGAGGCGCGCACTGGCGCGCGCGCTGGGACACGCGGTCACAGTTCCGAGTTCATCGCCAGGAAGGAAGCCAGAGAGACAATTCAAGCGGATCCAGGTCGAGAGGGGCTGGCCATGGGACGGACTAGAATGGACATGGGAATACACCGACGGCCTGCCTGACGACGCGACAGAAGCATCCCACCGTTGGAGTGCTGCCGATCCAAACGCTGAGGTCGAGGAGGAGCTCGGGGACATGCCGGAGGTCTTCCATGCGATAGTCCTCGGCTGGCTGATGTTGGTGCGATCGGGCCTTGACTCACGCGAGCGTGCGGCGATCATGACCGCCACTGGTGGCTCGCTGGACGTCAGCCTGATCCGCGAGAAGCTGATCTCGAGCTGGGAGGACGACGACTTGGCGGAGAGAGACGGGCACTCCAAGTCCCCGAGGGCGTACGTGGCCCATCTCGGAGAGGACGATCGCACGTGGCTAGACGGCGAGGAGGACGGACCAGATGCGAGCAGCTTCGCAGCTGGCCGTGAGCAGCCGGAGCCGCGCGAGGAGGAACCCGACCAGACGGAGGCCAACGACGAGGACATCGAGGCGTACTTGGCAGCGCAGTACGAGGAGACGGAGGCGCTATCGGCGATCCACGCCGCCCAGCGCGCCCTCCGCCAAGCCCGCGAGGCGCAGGCGGACAGCCGCCTGAGCAGGGGCTTCTACCGCGGAGGCCGGCCCGAGGGCAAGGGAGCTGGCCGAGGATTCCCAGCGGGATCCCGTCGGCCGATGCCTCCCCAGTACGGCGCCAGGGGCCAGGTCTTGCCGCCGAACAAGGGCCATGAGAAGTGTGCGAAGTGGGGCGGCGCGCACTGGGTGCAGGACTGCCAGGATCGTCAAGACTCCCGGCTCAAGCCAGGGGCGACGGGACCGCCGGAGGCGAGCGCGAAGGTGGCGAACTGCAGGAAGGAGCTGAAGTTCAACCTGGTGGCGTCGATGGTCGCCGAGCTGGAGTCTGGGGACTCGAAGTGCGAGGAGATGTTCGCGGACCAGGCCATCCGAGAGGGCAAGGGGATTGTCGACCTAGGCTGCACGGGCGCCATGGGTGGCGAGCGTGCGCTCGACATCGTGGCCCGCAAGAACATGGAGAAGTACGGCGACGCGAGGCTGCGGGAGGTGAACCTGGACTACCAGCCGGTCTACAGCTTCGGGAATGGCGAGAAGGAGCGCGCCTACGGCCAGGTGAAGTTCGGGATCACCAGCGCGGGCATGGAGGGCGACATCGCCATCAACGGTTTCGCGAAGGACGTCCCGATCCTCGTGTCCAAGAAGGTGCTGAAGAAGCTGGGGGCCGTCGTCGACTGCGACGCCGGAGTCGTGGTGTTCGTAAAGCTGGCCCCGGGGATCCCCGTCCAGCTGGAGGAATCACCAGACGGCGGGCACTACTGCATGAGCCTGGTGGGCGACCTGCTCGAGCAAAGGGTCCAGGACCCGGCCAATCTGCAGAACTTCACGACGATCTGCAACCACCTCTCTGAGTGGAGCAGGGCGAGCGTGGCCACGTGCCAGGGCTCAGACCTCGGCCCAGACGAGCGCGCAGAGCGAGGCGAGTCATGCATGGATCGATCTTCGTCTGCTCATCTCGTCGACGTCACTCCCTGCTCTCCTCAGAACGGCCCTCGGAGCACGCAGGAAGATCACGGGCACATCCGCAGCCGTTCAGGCTCGAGCCAGGTGAGACCTTCTGCGTCCAACGCGAACGGTCACTTTCAACAACCAGAAGGTCCTGATCCTCCTGATCCTACATGTACTAGGCCAGAGGCCGTCGATGGCAGAACGATGCGCTGGGGCAGCATCCTCCGCGGGGCCGTGCCACTCGCCTGCGTCGGGGCTGCCTGTGACTCGGGCGTTCACGATGCCAACGTCACGCGGTGCGGTGCAGGGGCTCCACAAGGCGGAGGTCTCGCAGCTGCTTCAGGAGTTTTGCCTACCTACAGCCCAGCCTGGAGCGTGGACTAGCTGAAGCAGGTCCTCAAGGAGAATATGTTCCCGAAGGCGGAGACGGCCGCGCAGATCGAGATGAAGGGCCTCAACTCGATGAAGAAGGCCCAGCTGCTCGCGAAGGCGACGGAGATCGGAGCCCACGCGACGCCGGGCATGACCAACCCTTCGCTCAAGCTGACGATCCACAAGACAATCCTCCAGAGGCACGCGCCGGAGCCGACCGACTACACGGCTTCGGGAAGCACGGAGCCCTGACGTACCAGCAGGTCCTGAGCCAGCACCCCACCTACGCGACCTGGTGCCAGACGGAGGTGAACGCCGGGAGCAGCTGGGAGCTGGCCAGGTTTGTCTCATGGCTCAACGAGCAGGAGGTGGTCCGCACGAGGGAGGAGATGACCAGGGACCCCGGGGAGGCGCCGAAGGGGCCGCCGAAGGCTCGAGGGGGCGCGAGGTCATCCCGCCGAAGGACGACGGACGTGATGATGGGGGACGAGCTCGAGGAGCAGGAGAAGCTGGATGCCGCAGCCCAGGAGGAGAAGAACACCACGCTTAGCCAGCTCAGCTAGCGACTGCAGAAGCTCGAGGGGCAGCCAAGCTCAACGAGCTCCACCGCCGAGAGCTTCGTTCCAATCAGGCCGAGGCCTGAACTACACGAAGGAGCTGGACCCCTGGAAGCAGCGCTGGCTCGCAAAGTGAATCAAGGAGACAGGCCACACTGAGGACTTCGAAGCGCTGCTAGCCCATGGAGGGATCAAGCTCATGGAGGTGGCGCGCAGCCCGGCCTCCACCCTGAGCACCAAGATGGCGGAGAAGTTCGGAGGAGACGCCGTTCGGCGAGTCAGCGCCTGGAATGGCCACAAGCTCGGGACCCCAGCTGGGAATCAGAAGACCAGGGAGGCACGCGATGACGCTGAGCCTGACCACCTGTGGGTCAGCATGCGGCGTGGGCCCCTGTCCAACCTCACCCTTGGTTTCAACGGCACCAACCCTCTGAGGGCCGAGGCCACCAGGAAGCGCAGGCTCCAGGCGATCAAGGAGTACAAGGCCGCGGTGCAGCTGGTGTACGACCAGGTGGCGCAGGGCAAGCACGCGCACTGGGAGTGGCCCATCAAATGCGAGGGCTGGGGCAACGCGATGATCAGGCAGATGGTCGAGGACTGCTCGATGACGGTGGTTAAGGTCGCGGGATGCCAGCTTGAGGTGAAGAACGAGAAGGGTCAGCCGCTGCTCGAGGGGTGGCTGATCGCCACAACGTCCCCGAAGATGGCGGCGAGGATGTCCCTGGAGTGCCCGGGGGATCACCGGCATGGCGAGCTCACTGGGGGCGGGCTCACAGCAGCCACGAGCTACTACACGGACGAGTTCACGAAGAGGGCGGTCCGGGCGATGATCGAGGAGGTCTCCCCAGACTACCACGAGTTCCTGAGGTGCTTGGCGGGGCCCGAGGAGCCAGAAGGACAGGCGCTAGCCGCTGGAAGAGAAGAGACGTCAACAGGCTCGGACCACAACTCAAAGGAGTACCAGCAGATCATGCGCTGGCTGACCTCGGTGCACCGGGGATCGGGCCACAGCTCCAAGACCGCCATGCTGAACGCACTCAGGCGGAAGGGCGCGAGCCCACTGGTGCTGCAGGTGGCCCAGGACTTTCACTGCGACGCGCGCGCGGAGGCGAAGCAGCACCGCCCCACGCATCCGCTGGTCAGCCTCGAGGTCATCCCCCCGAAGTGGAAGCGCATCCAGGCCGACCAGTTCGAGTGGGAGCACCCTCACAAGACGACAAAGTCAAAGTTCTCGCTGATCATCGACGAGAACTGCAGGGTGCGGGTCAGCAAACTGATCTACCACATGGTGGGCGAAGACCGGCACCGCAACCCAATCTGGGCCGACCTCAAGAGCTTCTACGAGGAGCGCTGGGTGCCGTACTTTGGCAAAGCCCAGACGGTGAAGGTGGACCCCGAGGGCTCGTGGATGCAGACCGCTGACTACTTCGACCCCGACTCCGTCGGATACGAGCCGATTCCGGGGCAAGCCCATTGGCGCATCTCTCTCACAGAGGAGGCGATCCAGGCCACAAAAGGGACGATGGACCAGCTAGTCGCGGAGAACCCCGAGATGCCCACCGAGGAGGCCCTGGCCAGGGCGGTCGCAGCCGGGAACGCTCGCGAAGATGTCCGAGGCCACTCCCCTCTTCAACATGCTCTGGGAAGTGCACCCGACGTGGATGGCCACTTCTTCGAGAGCGACTTCGACGAACTGCCCTGCGTCGAGGCCCAGCGCGTCGACAAGGAGAACGGCGAGAACTACGCGAGGATGTACGCGGCGGAGCAGGAGTACCTGAGGCAGGTCTACATGCGGCGCATCAGCCGGGCCGAGAACGCGAAGAACCAGACACTGACGTCCGTGGCGCCAGGCATGTGGGTGCGCTACTTCCGCAAGGAGAAGGGCGAGACCAAGGGCCGCTTCAAGGGGCTCGCGAGGGTGCTGGCCACAAAGACTGCTCGTCCGGTGGACGGCGACCTGGGGCAGAACGAGACCCTGCACCCGGGATGCCCTGGGTCAGTGGTCTGGCTGGTTCGGGCAGGCCGCATCATCAAGGTGGACCTGTGCCAGATCTGGGCCGCATCTGCCCGCGAGATCGCGTGCGCCGAGCTCATGGGAGGCAAGGACACCCCCTGGACCGTCAACACCTTCATGAACCAAGCGATGCGGCAGGTGTACCTGGACTTCACCGGGCACGACCCCACGGAGCACGACGTGGAGTTCGCCACCTGGGAGGGGGTGCCTGACCCAGCACCACCTCTGAAGAGAGCTCGGACGACTGAGCCAGCCGAGAGCGAGGGCCCCCAGGAGCCACCAAGGGACCGGCCTGCCCCTCCAGTGCGGAAGCATATCCACAAGAAGGCACCGCGGACCGGGCCAGAACGTCGAGGGCAGCAGTCGCCGAGAAGAACCTGGAGGAGCAGGCTGCGCCCATGGCCAAGGCGACCCCCAGTGCCCGGGCCTTTTGGGCGCGGCAGGGGACATCCCTGGAGGTCTCGACGGAGCTCCCCCTCGCCGGAAAGGCCCAGAAGCAGGCCACGAGGCACATGAGTACCTACATGGCGAGTCAGCTGAGGAAGGGCAAGCGCGAGATCTCAGAGCGGACCCTCACCCCGGACGAGTTGAAGAGGTTCCACGGAGAGAAGGCCACTGAGGTGAACAACTGCGTCATATCCTCGGTCCTCGAGGCCCTGCCGCCCGGACTCACGCCGCCGCACGAGGAGGTCATGCGGATGAGGTGGATCCTGGAGCGGAAGATCGACGAGAGCACGGGCGACAAGAAAGCGAAGGCGCAGATCGTGGTCTTGGGCTACATGGACCCAGAAAACGAGCAACGCCCGACAACAGCCCCGTCGATGACACGAACTTCCACGCACCTGGTGCGGCAGATGATGGCGTGGCTCGGCTTCAAGGGCTAGAAGGCTGACGTGACCGGAACATTCACCCAGAACCGCGAGATCCAGCACAACCTGTTCGTGATGCCCGTGAAAGAGTTGGCCGCGGCGCTCGGGATCCCCGAGCGTGTCGCCATGGGCTCGTCGAGGCAGCCATCGAGTGGTTCATGACGGTGAGCGAGGCGCTCGAGGAGTTCGGCTGGACCCAGATGAAGATGGATCCGTGCGTCTGGGTGCTGTACGGCGACGCGCACGGCCGGGCCAACAGCTTCACCAAGGAGGCGCTGCAGGGTTTCACTGACCCCGAGGTGCTCAACGAGCTGATCGCGGCGAAGGGCGACCTCGACATCGTGGCGATTGCCGGGTCACACGTGGACGACTTCCTGCTGGGCGGCAAGGACCCCGACCCGCAATGGGTCAAGGCTCGAGAGCAGATCCAGGGGCGCTTCAAATGAAGACGTGGGAGACCGAGGAGTTCATGCAGACCGGAGTGCGGATCAAGCAGCAGCCCGACAGGAGCTTCCGCATGGACCAGAGCGAGTACGTCAAGACCATCGAGAAGGCCTTCCTGACCCCAGAGCGCAAGAGGAACAAGGACGCGGAGACCACCGACAAGGAGAAGGGCCAGCTCAGGGCAATCCTGGGCGCCGTCGGCTGGCGCTCCGAGCAGTCTGGCCCGATGCACTCCGCCGACACAAGCCTGCTGCTGAGCACGATCCCCTAGTCAACGGTGCAGACCATCAACGAGACGAACAGGCTGGTCGACCGGGTGCGGGAGTGCGCTGACCTGCCCGTGGTGATCCACCGCCATTCACCGGCGCAGGTGCTGGTGCCAATTGAGTGGTCTGACTCATCCGAGTCGAATCGGCCCGACGGGAAGTCCACCAAGGGCCTGGTCGCAGGCATGGCCCCGCTGAAGATCCTGAAGGGTGACGAGACCGACGTGAGCCTGGTGTCGTGGAAGTCCGGCAAGATCGACCGAGGCTGCCGCAGCTCCGTCGCATGTGAGACGCGGTCCGCGATGGACGCGGAGAACGAGCTGTTCGGAATCAAGCTGCAGTGGCTCGAGATGCTCGGCAACTCCATCGACTGGCGCAACCCGGAGGCTACACTCTTCAAGCTGCCCGAGGCCGTCGTGGTGGACGCCAAGGGCCTGTACGACAAGCTCCAGACCACGGTCTACACCTTCCGTGGAAAGGAGAAGCGGACTGACGTGGAGGCGATGACGCGTAAGGAGCGAACCCAGGCCGCCAACAACTGGTTGCTCTGGGTCCACGGTGATGCCCAACTGGCTAACTCGCTGACCAAAGGGCACGAGCCGGGGCAGCTGAGGATGTACTTCAACAGCGGCCACCGCTGGAAGCTGGTCTACGACGCCAAGTACCAGAGCGCACGGAAGAGGAAGGCTGCGGGGATCCTTTCATTAGAGAACGTTCCGCAGGAGATCGTAAAGAGCTCGGAGTTATCACGGGAGCCAGCCGCTGGAGCTGCAAAGAAGGACTTTCTGGACTACGAGGCCCTCTCGAGTGACGATTCAGATGAAGATAATATGCTCAGCTTGGAGGACCCTTATCCGTGCAGATCTGCATCGGAGCAAGCCTGAGCATGGAGATTCGAGTGCAAGGAGTGCGAGTGAGGTGACGTGCGGGGCCCGTCCATATATGTTAGATTGCCCGTTTTGGCTCTAGCGCCCCCTCGCTTGCGCTTAGAGGCGTGGAGAGAGAAGAAGCCCGATGGGTCGGCTTTGAGCTTTTGGAGTTCAGGAAAAATTAGAGAAGATCGATACCGCTGCGCGATTCCGCCTATTACTTGCACCACTGGGCCTGGGGATCGTCAAAAAAACAACTCAGGGTGAAAGATTGGTTCCTGGGAAGGGGTCAAGGCCTCTGGGGAGCCGCGTTGTAAACAAATCGCGACGTCGGATGTCTGGGAAATGGGGCCAACGTAGATGGGCTGGTGGATCGCTCGGCGTCGCCGATGCTTCGGCGATGCATCGGCAACGTCGGGAGAAGAAACTCGCGCTCTCAATCGCGCCAGATCCAAATCGCCGATTCGTAGATGATGCGGCCCGATCCTCGGACCCCATCTACTATGGTCCTACTTGGGAGGCCTGGCAACAGACCCCAGACCTCCCGCAAATTGTTGTCCTTCGATCCCAACGTGTTTTCCGTGCTCCGGCCTGTCGAGGACGACCCGGGCTTGTTTCTTACACCGCGTGGATCGCTCCGGGACTGATGCGGACGCGGCTTGCTGCAAGCACTGATGTTCGGCCATCGGCCGACTGCAAACGACTAGCGGCACCCAGCCTTGAACGCCCAGGCTGGGATCGCCGCCGCGTCAACGCGGCGCAGACCTGCTGCAGGACAAGCTTCCACGCACGTGCCGAGCGACTACTTCACTGCAGTCGAAATCCGCCGACATGGTCGGCGTGCGTGAGGCAGAGATCTGGGCCGGTCGCGTCGGCGTGGTCCTGGGAGACGCTCTTTGAGTCAACACTTGCTCTCCCATCCCAACGGCCACCTTTGCCCTCCAACCTCGCTAACCCGAGGCGGGGTGGTGTCCTAGGCAGAGACAAATATTGAGGTTATTTCCGGAATGGCGCGAAAAGTGGAAAAGTGTCATGGTGAACCTCCAACGTGGAAAAGAGAAACGTAGAAACCAGCGTTGACCACATACACTAAGCTAGTGCACTGTAGACGTGTAAGCTATGTGGTGTAAGCTATGAGGTGCAAGCTCTGTGATGCAATTTACGTGGTGAAAACTATGCCTTGCAAGATTGTGGTGACGCAGCAAGAAGGCGGTAACATAGGGAATCCTCGGCGGACCCCCCCAGCGACAACGAGGCGGCAACGGGTGGCGGCAACGTGGTGAATCCCCGGCGAACGCCCCGAGTGGTAACGAGGCGGCCACGGACGGCAACGAGTGGCAACGCGGCGAATCCTCGACGGATCCACCCCCAAGCGGCATCGATGCGGCAACGGGCGGCAACGCAGCGAATCCCAGGCGGACCCCTCGAGTGGCATCGATGCGGCAACGGGCGGCAGCGTGGCAAGGCTTCGGCGGACACCCCCAGCAGCGAGGCGGCCACTGGCGGCAGCGCGGCGCGAATCCTCGGCGGATCCCCCAGGTGGCAGCGAGGTGGCAGCGGGCGGCAACGGGCAGCAGCGTGGCGGCCACGAGGTGGCCACGGGGCGGCCACGGGCGGCGACGCGGCGAACCTTCGGCGGACCCGACCGATACGGTAGGAGCTCGACCACAAGAGACCTTCCGCAAGAAACCCAGCCCCGAGCCCCCAGGACGTCAATTGACTTTTGTGTGTGGGAAGGTCACGCTTTCCACAGCAACGCCGTCGAAGCCCAAGAATCCCACGGCACGCTGGAGGCAAGCAGGGTGAGTCTTGGCATGCGCTGCCACTGTAGAGTGGGCGGCACCGAGGCGGCCACGAGGCGAAACCTCGGCGGACCCCAATAATGTGGGCGGCGACGAGGCGAGAACGGAAAAGCGCCCACGGGCGGCGGCGCGGCCACAACTCGGCGGTCCCATCTCCTCAATGAAGGAAGTAAGAACCCCCAAGTGCGAGAACGGTTTCGGGAAAAGGCGGAAAAAAGTGAGGTCTGATGAACGGCAAGCGAGGCGAAGCCTAGAGAGCACAGAGAGGCACATGCTCATCATCCCTGCTCGCCCTCGTTCTCCCTCCCCCGCTCATCCGCCTCCCTCCCTCCCTCCCCTCCTCAATCCCCCTCGACCTCATCCTCCTCCTCCTCTAACGGGGGAGTATGTCGACCCACATCCCAGGCTTGGGGAAGTTTTCGACTGGACCAACAATTTGGAGCCGAACCCTGGGATACACGATGGGAGGCGTCCATCCTCGACAGGATTGCGTCCCAGGGTGTTCCCCCCTTTCCCTGAGCGGGCAAACTTTTCAGGCGGCGGCACTCGGGGATCAGGGCGGGGAAATTGCCTGCGATCCTCCTTCTCCTCCTCCTCCTCCTCCTCCTCCTCCTCCTATCCTTTTCCTCCTCCTCCTCCTCCTCCCCCTCCTCCCCTCCTCCCCCTCCGCCTTCTCCGCCTTCTCCGCCTCCTTCGCCCAACCACCTCCGCCCTCATACCTCTCCAGCATTCCTCCCTGGTGCATCGTGCAACTCCTCTCCCTCTACCTCTCGTCCTCGAGGGCGCTCTCTCGCTCTCTGTCATCTCCGTCCTCTCTTTTCGGCTACACGCAAGAGCGACCCTGGGTAAGAATGACCTTTGGTGCGCGGCTTTTTGACTGCCGCAGGGGGGCCAAACACAAGCGCGCAAGACGCTACTATCGCATCGCGTTCGGCGATCGGGGGACTCTAATGGGTCCGCACCTGAGGTCGCTCCAGCGAATTGTCACTCTTACGTCTAGTCGATCCTTGGCGGCGCGCACACGGGGATGTGGGGAGGGGGGGAGGCTTCTTGGGAGGCTGCTTCTTAGAAGGCTGGCCTCGCATCTATAGATCAGACGCGCCTTCTAAGAAGCAGGGGTGCTCCTCAGAAGCCCTCCCCCCTCCCCCATTGCCCCCCTTGTGCGCGTGGCTCTCGCCCGTCCTCCCTACCCCTTGAGCAGGGCGGCGGGCCTGCCGCATGGGGAACGCAGCGGCCCCGTTGGAGATGCGACGTGGTCCCTGCCAGGGAGGCTCCGATCGCCCCCCCACCCCAGCACCTGCAGAGGCCTCCTAGGCGGGGTCAGAATAGGTGGGGCCGGAAGATCGCACCGCCGATGCATCGACGATGCATCGACGACGTCGGCGCGAAGCAAACCAGGCTCCGCACCAGGCCGCATCGTCGATACATCGGCGATGCGGCGCGGATTGCCCGGCCCCGTCTACTTCGACCCCAGCTGGGAGGCCCAGCGCGTCCCCTGCCACCGCTCTGACGCCCGTTTCCCGTGTACTCTGCGGTACCGTGTGTGCTCACTTCTGCTCGTTGACGCGGTCTGCTCCTCGATGCTCCCCGCCCAAGGCACGCGTCTGAGCGATGCCCCGGCGACTCCCGTCTCGGCCCTCCTGGGGTCCTGGAGGCTGCGCCGGCTTCGGGCCCCCGGGGGCCCCCCCGCGGGCCCCGGGGCAGTCAACAGAGACACCCAGGAAGATCAGCCGGTTCCAAACCAACTCGCCATCGCTCGGACGTCCATCCCCCGTGTACGTGTCGTTTTCGCGCGTTGTTTTGGGGGCAGCATGATCCAGAATGCTCCTCGATGGTCCTCGACAAGAAAAAATGCACACGTCCGAGCGATGCTAACCAAAGGAGGGGTCGAGAGCCCCAGGGGCCGGCGACTCGGAACAAGAAAGGAACGCTGGATGATCGCGCCGCGCCGCCATCCTTTCCTCCTCTTCCACTTGCCTGCCCACCTGCTGCCACACCTCGACGTCACATCTTCATCCCCGATCATGCCATCCTTTATCCTAGCTCCCGTCGTCACGTGTACGCTCGTCATCCAAATAATGATCGGTTTCGTTGTGATCGTCTCCCCCTCTGGTTCCAGAGCTTCCCAATGCGGCCGTGGCTGCTGCTAGTGTCTCTGCTGAATAGCTCGAGCGGGCCTGCAAGCGGTGAGACTTGCAGTGCGCGTCGATCAGGTGAACGACCGCCTTGCCAGATGGCGTGCTTCCACGCCGTAGCAGGTTTGCCCCGCGAATACCATAGCCTTTGACTTCGCCATCGGCATCTCCACTCAGGCGTCGGTAACCTGAGTCGCTGTGCAAGTCAATCTCGTCCGTGGGGGCCATCGCCCGGTAGGCGATCTTCTTAGAGTAGGCCTGCGATTTCCTGGTAATCGGGTTCAGCGGTCGCACTTGTATATGGGTCGGTTCTTGGGCACGCTGTAGAGAAACAACATAGACCACCAACCACATGTGAATGGTTAGTGCATACGCCAATGCGCCTCTAAGGCTGACGAACATGTCTGCGAACATCTTGGATGTTTGGGCGTCAGCGTCGGCGCCTGCAAGTTCAGGATGGTGTATGGGACGGAGCTGCTTGATGTATTCATATTGGTCCAAAGTAACACTGCCGTCCTCATCCTCTGTATATCTCACAACACAATTGCCGCATGTGTGATTGTTGAGTTTACACTTACCAAAGGTGTCTCCTACGCACTTGACGCACTTGGCGCCCTTGACGTTTACATTTACCAAAGGTGTCAATGGTGTCCTCTGTGCCGGGCATATTGATGTCATCAACATGTTTGGCCGTGAGCAGGTTGCTGCTCGTCTCGAACTCCTCGTCGTAGGACGTGGGTCTGAGACAGACGCCTCTCGCGGTCCTTCTGAGCTTAAGGCGCTGCACTCAGTGCTTAGACTAGTCGTGGCGTTCGAATCCTGGAGAAGCTCGAAGCGCCGCAGCCGATCCAGGCGGCAGAGTAAAACGCACCACGCGTTCTTGTTTCACCAGTTGCCTCAGCAAGTTCCTGGTAGATCAACCCTTTCAGGAAGGCCATGTCGATGTCGAGGGAATGAATGGCCCATTGCTTCTTGCACGCTGCCGCGCTCGCGAGTAGCCCCTGGATTGCCCCCGAAAAAAAGCTCCCACGTCAAAGGCTTCGAGGTCCATGGAGCCTCGAAGCACCAAGCGTAATCGGATGGCACGCCCCATCTCGCCCTTCTCGTTCTTCACAAACTTCAAGTTGCACGCGTGCCTCGAAGTCATGATGTTTGACGCTTTAGATATATCTTGCAGTTTGAAGCACTTGTTGCCAAACCATGTCTTGAGTTCAGTGCGTAGGACTTTCGGCGCTTTCTCGGGATTCGCCCGGATGTCAGCCTTCGCGAGGAGGTCGCCTTCCTTGACGACCGCAGCTCGCTATGCATCGGCGGCAACATTTACTCGCATGGTGGTGGCGCGGTCGGCATCTAATACCCTGCGCTGTTGTTCGGACAGGACTACCTTTGACATTTCTGCCGTGAAGCAAATTTCTACAGATTGTCCATCTTCGTCTGAGTCCATTCCGTAACTGCAATCTTCGACCGTGGAGCACAATGGGACATGATGCGTCTCCACGATGTCGGAGTAGCGTGGGTGCCCCCACTTAGGCAGGTGCCCCCACTGTTTCAGCTACAATGATCAGCACACAGGTATGGAATCATCTGTGTGAGCGCTGTGAAAAGATCCTCTAGTGGAGTTGCCTCCAGTAGTCATCTTTCATCTTGTAGTTCTGTAAATCACACTTCCATAGCGCGTGCTTCGAGGTCAGCCTCCGATTCCACATTGACCGCGGGAAGCCGTCCATCGTCCTATGATGGTTCGGCTGCTGGGGCTTCTCTTGCGGTTCTGTCCGGCGTCGGTGCATCCGCCAATTCCTCAAATGTTGTCATATCCTGGTCAAAGCCCGCTTGAGGTTTGGAGGACTTCAGGCACTGGATGATCCTTGAATGCGCTGACCCACTTATATCCTGAATGTTAAGAGCGGTGCCCTCTGCTTAAAGCCAGGGAAATCCTGGATTCACATCGTTGTCATAATGGGCCACAGTGTGCAACTGTCAGCGTAAGCCACCGAAGATTGCTTGTCGATACTCTTGGCCAACCTGACCTACGTCCTCACTGCGGAAGAAGATTCGAATAAAGGTATTGTAAAGCCAGATGTACCTTAGGAGATAGTCGGATTGCACTTGTCATCTGGAGCATCCCCTTCTTGGTCGGGACATAAGGTAAACTGGCCACGAGCGTCAACGCTGTCTGTAGCGCAGTGTTGTCGGAACCAATCTCTGGCAATCAAAGCTTCAATATACAGCGAATGTCGTGCATCGCCGCATTGTACCTGAACGTCGCGGCTTCCCACTCGAATGATGACTTGGCCCCTCTCGGGATCGTTTCTTGCGACTGGGAATGGGCCATTCCAGCCTCCCCAGTCGTCCTCCGCGGTTGTGGGGCGATGGTAATCAACTAAGTTTCCATCATCGTAGTAATGCTGACAGGTGGTAGTTATCTTAGTGCGTAATGCACGATTGGTCTTGGCAACTGCAGCGGCCTGTGATGTAGCTTCAATGCGTGCCTTGCGCATCATCTGTTCACGAGACTGATCCGACGTTTCCGTAGGCTGTTCGTGATCCAGGATAGGCAAGTCAGGGAGCATTGCCGGTTGCCGTCTGCACAGGGCGTTGCATGGATACACCTCACTATAGAAGGTGAATGCGACGGCGGCACACAAGGCCTCACGCAGCAGTCGCGTGAACACAAGATGTATGTCTAACCTGTTGAGTTGAGCTTCCATGACATGAAGTAGATGGCGCAATCTGCCATTTGTGGCTTCGATCGTCGGAGCGCGTTGTCCACGCGCACGCATCCTTAGTTCAGTGACCTCTACCTTAAGGAGTGCTTTCGCAGTGTCGTTGTTGAGGGCGCCCTCTCCATCGGCGCAGAGTGCCTTTGCAGGTCCAAACATCATCCAGCACTGACGGCACGCACCCAGGATACTGGCCATCGTCTTGTCTGGTATCTCCATTGCAGTAGCATGGCGAATACAACGATCGATGATCTGAAATATGTGATGTTCTTGTTTGCAGAAAGTATAGTCAAATCCCACTTCTTCGTTGAACTTGCCAGGCAGTACAGTAGATGGCATAACCGCATGCCCAGACTTGTCCCAAGCCCTGTGCTCCCGACGTGCGTCGCAAACACCTTTTATCAGGTTAAGTCAGTCTGGCATTGTCCCGACCTATCTTGGTTAAGATGAGTCTCATCTCCGGCTATTTGGCGTAGAACCAACGCAAGTGTAACTTCCGCAGCTCGCGTGTTACCACGCGTGGGTCAAGGCTTCGTAAGTTTTGTTGACTGATTTGCACGTCGAACATTGACCAGTCTGGAAGTCGTGGTCGTGCAGCAGGGTTACCCGCTGGTGGCGGTGGAGGTGGATCTCGCCCTTGCTGTCGGCCACGTCCGACTCTGACCTGTGGCAGTCGGATGTGGCCATCCGAACTCCCAGGTCCACTCGGGGCAGCTTGCCCTGCAGCAGGTTCAGCAGCATGTCTGCCCTGCTATAATGTCGTGGCTGCTGGCACCCGCTGTGGGTCCGGCTCTGGAGCCGGGTCTTGGTGCCCGTAGCTGCACAAGTGGTGCGGCTTGCGCCTCGGGTGGTGACGCTGCTGGTTCGGCAGGAGCCGGTGGTGCCTGTCCGCGAGCGTCGGGCAGCATCCAAGGTTTGGCAAAATTGTATTTGCCAGGTTTCCGTACATGCCCGGGCTTGTTCTGGCCGTAGTTCTTCTTGCAGCTCGGACATTCCCAATGGTAGTCTTCCTTATCATACCACCTGCAATGTTTGGGGTTTCTGTCATGTGAGGGAGAGCGTAGGTTAACATTATCCGAGCATGCAGGACATCCTAGCCCTCCCGAGGGCGGTCTCGTGATCGAACCGTCGGGCTGCCGAGGGATAGTTGGATCGTCCAAATCCTACCCTCTCACGCTGGTGACTAGCACGGTGGAAGAATGAGGGGAACCATGAAAGCAATCATGGTGTACCTGGAACTGATCGTGCGCGATCTGAACTGCGTCGACGAAAAGAGACTGCATCTTTGAAGTGCAATGTGCAGCCATGGACAGTTCTTTGTTACATACCGACGCATGTTGACGATGACCGGCGCATCGTCTTCGTTCAAAAGATGTAAGTAGAAGGCGGTGGTTGGCCATGATCTCGGTCGGTTTTCGTATTGGTACCCCATGGGAATCACGTGAGCTGGTAGTCCACTGGTCCATATTCACTGTGCAAGTGCCCTTGCATGTGGCCAATGTGGTCCATGGTGGTATCTGATCCACCCAAATACCCACAGCTTGTTCTCGTAAGTAAGACCGTCGAGGATCGTTCTGACGCATGGCCACCTGACCACAGAACTTGATATGTGGAGTATCTTCTTTGTGATGTTCATGCCAAGTGCCAAAATTGACTTGGGACTTGAAATGTGAAGGTAGCCCAGTCGTTCTGCAGTTGGGGTGTAGTATACCAACATAGACGAAGTACGCGTCTAGGTAGTGCATCACTGCATCCTAGACATCCTTGTTTCCAAGGTCAACGCATGAGCGTTTGTCTATGTTTTCCCCCAGAAGACAAATCGCGGATGATAGCTTGCTGCGATATGCCTCCACTTCCTCCACAAAATTCCAACATGTCGACCTTGTTGTGTCGTCCATAGCATAACGTTGGGATCATGGAGAGCACATATGCGTAGGATCCAGCAAGTAGCCCCGCAAACAGTGTGATGAAGGTCCTCTCTTCATCGCTTTCCGTGTCGGAGTCAAGCTGGGCGTCGGCGCAGTACGCACTACATCCGAGACCTTCGAGGTCATCCCCGCAGTCGGCGTTGCCTTCTTCGACTACCTTGGGTATCTCGCGTGACTTGATGCCCGCTTCTTTGTCGGCTTGCTGTTTTTCTTTTTGTTTGGTTCGGGCATCGGTCGGTCGTGCTGTCGTTCAATATCAGGTGAACTTAGCGTCGGGAAGTCGGGAATAGCGCGGGGCACGCGGCCACGCTCAATCGAGGGGGGAAGGAGACGATCGTCATCGACAAACGCAACTCGCTTTGGGCGTGGACGCAGGTCCTCCTGTCCGATGAGAGCCGTTTCTGGCGGATCCCAGTATAACCGAGTACGAACGTTTGTTAGCATTGCAATTGCACCCGACTGGCTGGCCCTGGATCTTGATGTCTTGTATAATATGTTCGTCGCCCAGATTCATAGTTGCCCGTCTTGCGACATGGTCCTATTCAGGGCCGTTTTCGGAGACTGCACGTAAGTTCGAGCTCCATTATCCACTCGTGTGTGAATGCTAAGGTGTACAGCACTCGTGTGGTTTCCCTTTGTAATTTGTACATCCATTTGATCAATGAATCTCGCGGTCATGAAAAGCCAATGTTTCGTTGCGCCGTTCTGCCTTCTGAGCGCCTTGGCCATGCCAGTCCAATTCATGCTCAGTAAGTCGGGCAGGTTCCCCTGCAGTTTGACACGTGCATCTCCACAAGTTGGTTGGGATGCGCGTGTAGGTAGTTCCCACTTGAAGATATGATCCGTTAGGCAACTTACTTGACCGGTCGTATTTCAAACCGAAATGGCAGCATCGCATACGTATGACCTGCAAGTCGAGATCTTCAATGGCTGTCGTAAGGACCCTGTTTCAAGAAATAACCTGGCGGTCCCACAGGTACAATAGACATACGCAGAGCCCGAGCCTCAGTCATCAAATTTTGGATGCGTTGATAATGTGGCCCTGCCCGCTTTCCAGGCGACCTAACGTGCCAGTCAGCGGGCGTTGCCACCCGCGACAATTGATAATCCCCCGAAATTGCAGCACCCAAATACTATGTACCAGTGGAGGTCATAATCCGCGCCGGCCGACCAGGACTTCGCCTTGCGCAACTTGCAGGCGAAGGTCTATCAGGCCACCTACGAGGAGGGCAATAAGTGGACGCCGCCCGACGCGAAGGCAGGGGCACCTGCGGATGAGGATGCTGCCGCCGAGAAGTTTGATATTTTTACTTCGAGCAGCGTCTCTGCAGCGCAACATTGCACGGGCATTTGGACGCCCCCGCCGCGTGAAACAAGTGACGGGGGCAGGCGCGCGCCACGGCCGCCCGCGCTTGCTCCAGCAGGCCGAACACTCAGGTTCCGTTATCTAGCGCGGGGAAACCTGCATTATTTTCTCAGGCGCCGGCTATGCGCGCCAGGGACATGGGCAAGCCCGGCTGTGCCGCTGCCAAGGACAGCAGTGGGCCCGTCTGGCATCATTATCATTCTCGTGCACTTGTCATTCTGGACATGCGGACAGCTTGCGCTGAACTCCGATTCCCGTGGTTACATGTGTCTGAGGTGCCAGGAATATTCGGAGAACGCCATGGACTGGCCCTGGCCGCGAACAGTGGGACCATGGTGGATGGAATGCTGACAATCCTTCTGGACATCGGCAGAAACATCAACATCGTTGCTCTAAAAACGGCGCAGACATTTGAACGGGCACCCCGCTCCCACGGACACGACATCAAGAAGCTGAACCTGACGAAGAGGCTCTACGTGTCGGGAGTGGGACACGGTGCCGCTGTATGCGACAAGTCCTTGCACTGCCAAATTGCGCGCAAGGGAAAAAGGAGATCCGGCGGGGACACCTGCTGCGCCGAGACTTGATACCTACTCATCTAACGTGGCTGAGGGTTCAGCGGGAAATATCCCTGCTATCCTGGGTCTGGGGAATCTGTCTAACATGGGGACGATCCCGATCCTTGAGCAGGGGCACGAGAATATGGCCATCCCCTGCTCTGACATGCATGAGCTCTTCCTTGGAAAGGGTGCCAGAGCACTTGGTTTGATGAAAACGCCCCCCGGGCACCTGGCGCTCAAGGTCGACGAGTGCGGGTCCGCAGCTGAGGATAAAAGGTCGATGTCGTTACTATCAAGGCCAACCCTCACAGCGTGGATGCCCCGCTGCTCGTCAGAGAGGCAGTTAGCGCAAAGCCAGCTGCGGGGCAACCTGATTCATGCGGTGCGGGGACACCTGCTACGAACGATGCCCAAACATATATGATGTCACAGGATGCCGAGGGCATCAGCATCTCCATTAATGAGGAGACGCTTGCTTTTTACGATCCAGTCTGCTCCACCGCCCAATCGCTCATTGTCAGAAGCGTGAAGAGGTTCATGTATCCACGGGCCTCCTCCTCCGTAGTGGGGCTCTTCTCGGAAATCCAGGCCGTTGGATACTCGTCATGCATGTGCGGGCGCGGTGCAGATGCGAGCGGCATGTTCATGAACATATCCTCGTCGGCGCGCATGCCCATCTGGCCACCTGTGTTCACCATAAACACAGTGTGTAGCACGTTTCGCTCCGATATCGCACTGATGCCGCTGCGCGCGCTCGCCGGGCTCTCCGTCCTGCGCTGGCTGCGCGGGCGGTTGTCTCGCCCATATGGCACGTAGGTATGTGGAGCTTGAGGCCACTGAGCGCTCCTCTCGGTGGCTCTCTCCAGGCGCCTCAGCCACGTGTCGTTGGCCCGCAGCGCGGCAGGTGCAGTCGTAGCAGGTGTCCCTGCATGGTTGGCTGGTTCCGCGATCAATGGCATAGGCGCATCCAGAGCAGGCGCGGTAGCTTCCGTCGCCTGCGCTGCATTGGTTGATGAAGGACTGCCGTGTTGTGCATCATCATCATCGCCGTGATGCGGTTAAGCTCTTCGCGAAGGTCCCTGAACTCGCTGGCCCCTCGGAGCATTTCCCCATGACGATTTACTGCGTCCTGATATCCAGCAAGGGCATCATGACACCCAGCTGTGATTAGACCAACGCCCCTGCAAATAGCGCAGGGCACCTCAGTTAAAACACCTTCCATAGTGCCAGCCAACTGTCTGTCCACATGAGCGTGCGCAACTCGGTCCCAGCACGGTGCATGGAATATGTGACCACACGGAAGCCTCCAGACCTTGTCGTGATGTACTAAGTGGCCCAAGCATATGACATACTTGTTAAAGTCACCGTCGCTGATGACCCGCGGTGTTGCCGATGGCCTGATACGCGTCTGGCGCTCCAGAGTAGTTTCGCCAACCTCATACTGGATCGGTGGAACTGACGGTGGCTGCATGGATGCAAGTGCTGCCAGGTTAAAAGCCGGTGCCCCTGCTGCGATTGGAGTAGCAGATTGCCCCGCGCGACCCAGCATCCCGTTCGCTTGGCGCTCGCGATTGCAACGCTGGCGAGCCAATTGTATTGAGAGGTTGGCCTGCTGCGCCTCATGAATGGCCATTATCTCTGGGCGCAGCACCCCCATGGATGATGGCGCTACCAGGCCGGGGGCCTGCTGAGTCACATTTAAGTACATAGGGGTAGCAAAATATCCATAATGAGGAATCTGGCCCGGCACACCTGACGTGTAACCAGAGCCGCGTGTCAACTGAGACTGATAGAAGTCGTCGGCTGTCGCCCGTGCATGCGGATTCTCCGGCTGCGTTCCCGCGCGAGGGTTGCCCGTCACCTGGGCATGGTAGTCAGGATATAATGGACAGTCTACCGGTGGAGCTGTAGGGCGCTCTGCAGCTGTCGGATCGCATGACGGATGGCTGAAAAATGCTGGCACGTATCCGTGCCTATTGGAGTTGACCGGTGATGGATATGGGTCCGTAACATACTCCCAAGGCGGCGCCCACCTAGCGCTCAGGAGGTCGATGCCGCCCATGCGCATGCTCTGTGCGGTTTCGCGCATTTGCCGGTACATCCACTCTTGCTTGCCAACCAAACTCTCGGTCCTCTGTGCAGCGTGGTGGTCAGGGAAATCAGGTTGCCCCGCATGTGGACGCGGCGATGCGAACGTTGATGTCGCCTGCAAAGCCTGGTAGAGCTGCGGGTCCATCCGGATGCGTTGGAGCCTTGCCTGTAGGCAGTTGGTGCTCCCAGCGCTCTGGAGTCCCAAATGGAGTTGCGGCCTACTCATAGGTGCAAACGACGCAGGTTGCCCTGCAGGCACTGGCAGCTGCTGCACCTGGGCGCGCCACGGATCGTTGGTGCACAGCATGTCGGTGGGAGTAATTCCGCTCGATGCCATACCAGACACGTCCGCTCTCTGGGCCTGCAGGTGTCCCCCTGCAGGTGCCCCCGCTTGGTGCCCTTCTTGCAGCGTGAATACCGTAGAGAACTCGACCTCCTGGATGGGCGCCGGTTCGGGACACTTCAAAGTGTAGGGGCTTCTGGAATAAACCAATCTTTCAACGATGATGCATCATTTTGGAATCCGAACATATCTCGATGGAAAGATCACACCTCGGATATATATATACATATATATATGTGACCGTTGTCCCACAGGTACAAAAAAATGATCCATGCATGTCCCACGCGGTTGTACATGCACTTATCGTTGGGCAGAATGCTCATGAGCTGGACAATGTGTGTCGGAGGAATTTTGCCGTTCCGACCTGCCCGCATTACAATATCATTTGCTGAGCGCCATATAGCCATATTAGCACGAAGCAGATACTTCAGACTAACCATGAAAAATACTTCGGAGTCGACGCGCAGGACAGACTGGATTATGTTGTCACCCGGTAAATATGGGCAAGCATGAACAAACTGTCTGCGCATGCTCTCGATGGTGTCGTCGGCGCGCATGGCAGCCCCATGCGAAGTATGTTCTGGATATTTTCCCATTGAGTACCATAAATGAAACAACAGGGTGCACCTGGAATAGTCAAATCCGTTATCCTCATATACAGTGGTTCAAGGCATTTGCTCCCAGGGCTGCTGCGTCCATTACTTGGGCGTATGAAGTATGTCTCGTACATCTCAGTAGCGTACTTGCACTACTTGATCTGGGGCCTGTGTTTCTGAATCCCAGCGTTGTCGACCACGCCAATGAAGTTCAGCACAATTAATGCTTGATCTGCCCAATGGCGGTTGCTGAGATAACGCGGGACAATCTCCAGGTGTTTGGGGTGGTGACGATCACATCCCTCAGGTGGCCACTGGTTCAGCAGCTCTGAGAGCTCCACCCATCCATCGAATTCGTCGAAAGCCGGTACTGCTCTCAGAAACCTACCAGAGAGGTAATTGGTATGAAATGGTTTGTGACGAGTAGAAGTAGTAAGCCATTCAAAGCAGCAGCGCTGCTCCTCATAGGTCAAGTTTGGACCAACAACTCTTTCCGCTTTCAGGATCCCCATCAAGTCGGACTTCTGACAGATACGTGAGCGCCAGGCGCCCACGCAATATATTACGCACAACTTGGCGTGCATGAGCGTCCTTATGTCGCATTCCACCACGATGTATCGATCAGACCCGTCATCAGAATAGGGGTGATATGCTGGGTTGATCTTCGCGCGCCCGGCAGTGCGCATACAATCCCAATACTCCGGGCATTCAACGGGCATTTCCAAAGCAAGAGCAGGTTGCCCCGCAGAACTCTGATCTGCCGCCGATGCTGCGGGTGTGCGGGCACCCGCCGATGGCGAGGCAGCGCTTGCGGATCCCCTGGGCGTCCGATGGGGTCCTTGGCGGGGTACTGATGTCGAAATTCTGGCGTTGCTTTTCACTGACGCTGTAGTACTCGCACTTCTTATATTTGGGAGCTGCCCCTGAAGCCTTCGACGCAGTTTCCAATAGTCTCGTATCAGCACCACGCCGCGATGAAGAAGCATTCTTTGATGATCCCTCCAGTGTCGGCGTCCAGCCAGTCCTGCGTGTCCGGCGAGGTGTAGGGCCGCGACGTGGTACAGGAGCCTTCGGAGTAGGCGCGCTGGCGCCTTGAAATGCAGCTGCTGCGGCGGCCGCTGCTGGTCCTCTGGATCGACGTCGATCAGCAGGTTACCCCGCAGGTCGTTGTTGCTTGCTATCTCCAGGATTGGGGTCATCTGGGCTGTTCCTCTTCTTCTGTCCAGGCGGTGGTCTGTGCTGATCAGGTCCGAGTGACCTAGACTGACTCGACAATTCCGAAGATGGAGAAATATCACTCGGCGGGTCTGTCTTCGGTTTGGGAGGAGGTGCTTTCGGCGTTGCCTCTGCGGGTATCCATGGCCCATATCGCACGGGCCCTCTGCCAGGGCTAAGGTCCACACCATCCGGCTTTCTGGATGCCATATTACCGATAGTGTCCTATCCCCTCACGGTCAGGTTATAATTGTCAAAGCTAAGCCTGTTTTAAAACGATCGGCGACCCATCTTTTTGGGGGGCGACCCACGTCTTGAGTGACGACGGGGTGTCCGCATCGTAAGTGGCGTCCGTGACAGTAGAGAGGGCTTCGGAGTAATCCGAGGCGCACCCTTCAAGAGCTGCTGCCGTAGGGTCTACCGCTTCGGCCATATTATTCTTGCTGGTCGTTTTCTTCTGGTTTGGGCGAGGCAGGCTTCCCCGCGTTGTAACCGCGGCTGAATACCGTTAAATCGTGAATAGGTGTAAGATTCCTCCATATCTCAATAGATTGGGGTATTTCTTGGGCTGTAGCTTGCTCGTAGTCGTCTTCCGCCAACTGCTCGTAGTATGGCGCTGTAGTTGGATCGGTGCAGCAACCCCGACCATTACCGTGAGACTAGACCCGCGGTGTCTTGCGGAAGTTGTGGCCCCTTGATGGGCGTCCTGGGGCAGCAGGGCCCGCGGTCGGTACACTCGAAGCATGCGCAGAGAACGCCTCTGTGAAGTTGCCGTTCCTCGACGATGGCCCTCTCGAGGTCGCGCTGTATAAGGGGTTCTTGTGTTTTGATTGCCCTGGTCGTTTTTTTTTTCCAGCGAATGACCTTGACTGTTTCAACTCGAGCAATCTTGCGAAGAGAATGCCAGTGGCGAATCTGGCGCCCAGTCCAAACCTTGCCCAACCATTGTTGCATTGCATCTGGGCCTGTGTGCTCACAAGACAATCCAGCGCCCGAGTAGCCAGCGCGGCGCTGCATTTCGTCTTCTGGATATGTTTCGCAAGGTTCTTCCCCTTGAGGCGGGCGCCCCCGCAGACGCCCCCTCCTCGGGGGAGCGCATGGTCTATTGGCCATTCATGGAGGGGCCTTTGGCCCCCCCGCGCCAGGAGGATGAGGGCGCTGAAGCCCGCCAGAGCAAGCGGCGCTGGAGCGCGCGCGCGCGGTCGGGTGAGCCGCAGCGGACCCCGCCGCGACGTGCCTGACGAGCGTCATTTTCAAATTCTTCGCCATCGTCGTAGGCCCGATACTTGCGTCGTCAGGACCGGCGGCTTGCCAATCGCTCCTGGCGTTTCATGGAGCGGCCCGGCGCTACGAATGCATGTTGAAATCGCTCGCCGTGGCCGAGCTTATACTGAATTCGCTCAGACAGATCGCAAACATCTCGCGGGTTCCCCCGCATAGGGTCATCTTCACTCAGTTCTATGTTTGTCGGATTCCCACTAACCCGAAGATAATGCATCAACTGCATTTCCACCTCTGCGGCAAGAATAGTGGCTTCTGAATCCGCGGGTGCCCCCGCCATTTCGTCATCTCCTTCGGCGGGGATATGAAAGTTCTCGACGCATTTAATATCAGCAGTCTGCCCCGCGATGGGTGTGCCCAGCCAGTCTGCCAGATCAATATCATTGAGGCCAGCTAGTAGCTCCTCGAATCGCACGTCGGCGCAATTCTCGAAGGACATATTGGCACTCGAATATCTGGCAGCCACGAAGTTAACGACTGCAACTGAGCTATCGGCAGGGTCGGCCAGAAGTGACTCCCAGTCAACATACTGCATATCCGAGTCAGTTTGAGCCAGATGCATCGACGGACCTCTGCCTCTCCCATCGCCCTGAGCGCATTCGCGGCGAATGTGCTGTGTGCTATGGCATGTGTCACACTCCAGTTTTTTCGTTGGTATCCTTCGGGTTTCCCCGACGTCCCCTATCTTTTCCTGATGCATGCCGAAGTTTCCTGCCTGCTCCTAGGAATATCCGCGCGGGCTTCGCCCCCTGCCGCCGGCCCCCTCTCTCGGAGAATGGGCCATGGAAGAGCTAAAAGAATGAAGCTTTGGCGTTGTCGCGCAGCAGTATCGGAACTTCATGCGAGGCCGATTCGCAATCGGCAAAACCAACTGATCACAAGAGGGGTTACCGCACAGGGCGATTGGTAAGACGTGTATGGTTTACGGGCTTGGTTACCACACCTTGGGATTAAAGAGCCGAAAGAGTACTCGCAGTTTGGGTTGCCACGCCTTGCGATGGACGTCCGTGAGGGGCGGCACCGAATTTCAGAAATGTTGCAAACCCCCTGTGTTTTTGGACCCTGACCCCGCGGATCTGCGTGAGGGGTGGCGCCGAATTTCAGACGTGTGGCAAATCCCATGTGTTTTTTTGACCCTGACCCCGCGGATCTGCGTGAGGGGTGGCACCGGATTTCAGAAATGTGGCAAATCCGATGTGTTCTTGGGCCCTGACCCCGCGGATCTGCGTGAGGGGTGGGACCGAATTTCAGAAACGTTGCAAATCCCATGTGTTTCTGGACCCTGACCCCGCGGATCTGCGTGAGGGGTGGCACCGAATTTCAGAAATGTAACAAATCCCAAATGTTTTTGGACCCTGACCCCGCGGATCTGCGTGAGGGGTGGCACCGAATTTCAGATATGTGGCAAATCTCATTTTTTTTTGGACCCTGACCCCGCGGATCTGCGCGAGGGGTGGCACAGAATTTCTGAAATGCAGCAATTCCCATGTGTTTTTTGGCCCTGACCCCGCGGATCTGCGTGAGGGGTGGCACCGGATTTCAGAAATGTTGCAAATCCCATGTATTTGTGGACCCTGACCCCGCGGATCTGCGTGAGGGGTGGCACCGAATTTCAGAAATGTTGCGAATCCTTTGTGTTTTTTGACCCTGACCCCGCTGATCTGCGTGAGGGGTGGCACCGAATTGCAGAAATGATGCAAATCCCTTATGTTCTTGGATCCTGACCCCGCGGATCTGCGTGAGGGGTGGCACCGAATTTCAGAAATGCGGCAAATCCCATGTGTTTTTGGACCCTGACCCCGCGGATCTGCGTGAGGGTTGTCGATTTTGAGCCCCCCCCAGCAATTCAGACAACGCGCCCAGGGGGTGCAAAAAAAATGCAGTTTGCCCCCCACCCCCCCCCCCCCCCCCCCCCCCCCCCCGCACCCCTCGCGCGGTCAATCAACTAGTTGCAGTAACCAGCAAGAAGCAGAACTGTAACACTGGAAACTACAAGCTACAACTGGCACTGGAAACTGCGAACCCGTGCCTACAGCCTGGTGGCCCCCACAAGGGGGCCGGCGGATCTCTTCAGATTGTGGAATGGTACGGGATGCTAGGAATGCTAGCGTGCCTCTGCCATGCAATCGCCGCCGCTTACCTTTACCCTTACCTCGACCCTTGCCTTTTCCCCTTGAACGCCCGTCGGACGATGCGCCGTACTTTACAAACTGGCTTCTTTGTAAATCGCCTCCACCTGCGTTTATGTTTGTGGCACCCTGAGAATAACCATTGGGCCTGTTGTTCTTCCGCGAGGTCCGTTGGCATATCGGAATTGTCAAGGGCAGCGGCCTCGTCGTCCGAAGACGCGTCGGTGTCGGCGCCGGAGTCGAAGTCGGACTCGGCAAGTTGCCCCGCTGAGCCCAGTAGCGCTGCGGCTCGCGCAGGGGGCGCCGCGCGGGGCGGCCCCCGAAACCTGGCCCGGGAGTCTTGCGACCCCGAAGCATGACCACCGTTCTGAGCCAGTCGTGCAGTGGTCTCAGTTGGTTGCGGAACGTCATTCCGGACGTTCTTAGCAGGTTGCCCTGCGTTCGCCTCAACGTGGAAGGTCTCGGCTCGGTGGCCGCGACTAGAAATGCCACCAACATTGCCAGGGGATCCCCCAGCAACGTGAGCATATGACCTCGCGCGTTCAAGTAGAGAGTCACACTGGCGCTGGTCCCTCGGCGTGCGGCGGTTGCGTGGCTGCAGGAGTTGCTATGCACTCGATGTCCCTTCTCCAAGGGCCCATGAATAAAATATATGTTAGAATTTGGAAGTTGGGGATGTTAAAGCCTGCCGTTTCAGCTTCATAGCGGGCTACTTCGAAGCGCGCCAAAGCCTGGGCGATCCATTCTCCCGCATGGACCCGGGAGTCAATGGGAGCTGCACCAAAGAGTTGGATTGGCGTTCCTCTTCTAGGTTCTCGAACTTCGTACTTAAGAAAACGTGATGTAGGTGACGCCATCGGTATGGCGGCCACCTATGTTAACACCGAAAGTGATAATTGCTGGGGGGGCTCTCATGGCTATGGTCCGTGCGAGGCCTCCCACACCTCGCTGCAAGGCTGCAGCTTGTTGGGAGGGCGTCACGTTGCCTGCGGTCACGTTGATCCAGGCATGCACCTCGAGGGCGAAGTCGCGGAAAAAGACTTGACAGGACTGGTCCCAATGGGGGCCGGTCAGTCTTGTGTCGTCTCCGCCACGCATATGTCCTACCGCGCACCCGATAGCGACGCATGTGTATCCACAGATACGTATACAAATCCAATGGCCTCGCAGGTCGTAGTCGGATGTAGTCGGCTGGGGTTTGCGGTATGTGGTCGTAAGCCTGCGTGTGGGTGGAGGCGGCACAATGTCGTACCGCATGCTTACATGCATTATGTGTTCGAAGATGTAGGACGCAGGTAAGAGGCCTCCGCGTATGCAGAAGTGTCACTGGAAGTTTCCATGCCATGTCGCGTAATTGTATACATTCCTCCGCGCAAACCCACTGCACCCTGATGTTCCACCGCGTCAGTAGTCCACCAGATAGTACCGTGGATGGTGAGGAGTAGAGCTAGAGCTGACCACCATAGACCAGCCCCGCTACCAAGTTTGAAAGGGGCTGGGAGGCCCAACCAGCAGCTTCGCCTTAGGCGAAGCCCAGCTCCCGCTCTGTTGTACCGTAGCAACGATAATCCCAGTAGTAGGGGCGAGCCATCTCAAGCAATTTTGGTATCGATGGTCAATGGTACACCTCGCACTGAGGTGTAGTCAGATCTGGGCGGCCGGCCGCTTTGAGCCAAGCAGCCGCGGATGCACGCTCGTTCCCACTCACATGCAACACCCAGCTCACTTTAGAGTCAAAGGAGCCCCAATACAGTCCGAGAGACCCCGACGACGGCCCCTAGATCGCCCTCTGAGGGCCTCAGAGGACGGGCCCAAGCGGCCCACGAGACTGCCCCCCAAAGGCGTCAAAGGGGCCAAGAGCGCCCCAAGACGGCCAAAGAGGGCCCAAAAGACCCCCCCGAAGCCCCCGAGTGTCCCCTTTCAGAAGCCACCCCTCCAGGCCCTCTGGAGGCCCCCAGGGGCTGGCCCCCCTCCGAAACCCGACCTCGGCCTCCGTTCCGAAACTTTGAAAGCAGGGGAACTCTTTTTCGGAGGGGGGCTGGCCCCCCTCCGAAACCCGACCTCTGGCCCCCCCCCGTCCGAGCATCGTTTGACCGATCCCTCTCCCCACGAGCGCGGCCCTGGGCTTAGGTCGGGCATGACAGGCGGAGCTTGGAAGACACATGAAACAATAGTCTAACAATACGCAATAATAATATAACACATCGAAAATCGTACGCAGACTATTCTTTACTACATTTGAAGATTCCTCCAATAGGGGGACATGCCCGACTCAAGCCTGGGCCCCACTGGCCGACTTACCTCCCCAAGATGGGGACATGAGCTGTTCCCTTCGGGTTTCGAGGGGCTCACAGCCATGCAAGAGGTACCTTGGGAAAGTGCTCATCTTTACTATGCGGGTTGACTGTGGGGAGCTCCACCTGGGGTCCCAGAAACGGGCCTCGGGCTACCGATTGACAAACGAGTGGGACAACCAGCGGACTGAGCAACGACATTCGAGCAGTCGCGGCACGCCCCGCAACCACCCGCGCGCTTTCGCTGCGTGAATCCTCGCACCGCCAATCCGAGTTTGAGTAAAAAGTAAAAAGCACCAGATGGACACAGCCAAGTAGAAGCACGCGCGACGAGGACGCAAAGGCGCCGCAAGGCCCCAAGGCCATGCCGACACTCTGCGAGTGGGGCGCGGCCCACGGATGGGCCGAAGGGGAAAGATACAAAGGGTACACTTGGACGCTCGCTCTTCCTTACTGTGCGGGTTGACTGAATTCCTAACTGGGGTGGTGGGAAGGTGGGGATGGGGATGGGGACCCAGACGTCCGGCTGATTCAATTTTTCGATGCGTGGGACCTGGAGGTCCGGATCATTTCCCCGGGGCTGCTTTTTTATCTCGATTCGTTCTTTGATGCTCCCGAGGCCTGGCGAGGGTCCCCAGAGGCCGAAAACTGGCAAAATCCCGCCGCTCTGTTTTTTCTTGAGCGTCGATATGCAAAAATTATCCCGGCAAAGCAACCTAACATCGATGTGTAGGAGCATATCTGGAAGCATTCCCCTTAAGATTCGGATGAGAATCCAGTTGTAGAATTCTGCTGTTCTCGCAGTCGTAGTCGCATTCGCGATGACAGTCGCAGTGGCAACGGCAGTCGCAGTCACAGCCTCAGCCTCAGCCTGCCTCAGCCTCAGCCTCAGCCTGCTCAGCCTCAGCCTGCCTCAGCCTCAGCCTCAGCCTGCTTCAGCCTCAGCTCAGTCTGCCTTCAGCCTCGGCCTCAGCCTCAGCCTGCCTCAGCCTCAGCCTGCCTCAGCCTCAGCCTCAGCCTGCCTCCATCAGCCTGCCTCAGCCTCAGCCTCAGCCTGCCTCAGCCTCAGCCTGCTTCAGCCTCAGCCTCAGTCTGCCTTCGCCTCGGCCTCAGCCTCAGCCTCAGCCTCAGCCTCAGCCTGCATCAGCCTCAGCCTCAGCCTCAGCCTGCCTCAGCATCAGCCTGCCTCAGCCTCAGCCTCAGCCTCAGCCTCAGCCTGCCTCAGCCTCAGCCTGCTTCAGCCTCAGCCTCAGTCTGCCTTCAGCCTCGGCCTCAGCCTCAGCCTGCCTCAGCCTCAGCCTGCATCAGCCTGCCTCAGCCTCAGCCTCAGCCTCAGCCTGCCTCAGCCTCAGTCTGCCTTCAGCCTCAGCCTCAGCCTGCCTCAGCCTCAGCCTCAGCCTCAGGCCTCAGCCTCAGCCTGCCTCAGCCTCAGCCTCAGCAGCTGCTTCAGCCTCAGCCTCAGTCTGCCTTCAGCCTCGGCCTCAGCCTCAGCCTGCCTCAGCCTCAGCCTGCAGCCTCAGCCTCAGCCTCAGCCTGCCTCAGCCTCAGCCTGCCTCAGCCTCAGCCTCAGCCTGCCTTGGCCTCAGCCTCAGCCTGCTTCAGCCTCAGCCTCAGTCTGCCTTCAGCTCTCAGCCTCAGCCTCAGCCTCAGCCTCAGCCTCAGCCTCAGCCTCAGCCTCAGCCTCAGCCTCAGCCTCAGCCTCAGCCTCAGCATCAGCCTGCCTCAGCCTCAGCCTCAGCCTGCCTCAGCCTCAGCCTCAGCCTGCTTCAGCCTCAGCCTCAGCCTCAGCCTCAGCCTGCCTCAGCCTCAGCCTGCATCAGCCTCAGCCTCAGCCTCAGCCTGCCTCAGCATCAGCCTGCCTCAGCCTCAGCCTCAGCCTGCCTCAGCCTCAGCCTCAGCCTGCTTCAGCCTCAGCCTCAGTCTGCCTTCAGCCTCGGCCTCAGCCTCAGCCTGCCTCAGCCTCAGCCTGCATCAGCCTCAGCCTCAGCCTCAGCCTGCCTCAGCATCAGCCTGCCTCAGCCTCAGCCTCAGCCTGCCTCAGCCTCAGCCTCAGCCTGCTTCAGCCTCAGCCTCAGTCTGCCTTCAGCCTCGGCCTCAGCCTCAGCCTGCCTCAGCCTCAGCCTGCATCAGCCTCAGCCTCAGCCTCAGCCTGCCTCAGCATCAGCCTGCCTCAGCCTCAGCCTCAGCCTGCCTCAGCCTCAGCCTCAGCCTGCTTCAGCCTCAGCCTCAGTCTGCCTTCAGCCTCGGCCTCAGCCTCAGCCTGCCTCAGCCTCAGCCTGCCTCAGCCTCAGCCTCAGCCTGCCTCAGCATTCAAAATGTGGCCCGGGAATGGATTCTGGGAACTCGAAGAACACGAAGTGGCCTACAGTTGGCTCCGGGCATTCAAAATCATGCCCAGGAATGGAGTTCTGGGAACTCGAAGAGCACGAAGTGGCCTACAGTTGGCTCCGGGCATTCAAAATGTGGCCCGGGAATGGAGTTCTGGGAACTCGAAGAGCACGAAGTGGCCTACAGTTGGCTCCGGGCATCCAAAATGTGGCCCGGGAATGGAGTTCTGGGAAGTCGAAGAGCACGAAGTGGCGTACAGTTGGCTCCGGGCATTCAGAATGTGGCCCGGGAATGGAGTTCTGGGAGGTCGAAAAGCACGAAGTGTGTGACTGTATGCGAAAAACGATCCCCCCCGGCAAACCCCAACGGCCCCCCAACGGCCCCCAACGGCTGCCCAGACCCCCCTGTGGAGTAATGTGCTGCTCTCTTTTTACCCCACTAGAAACCTACCAGTCTTCGATGTTAGGTAAAAACGAGGACGTCGACCCCCAGAGATCTGGACCTCTTCCCTGGGAACAACTTGTCATTCTGAATCGTTGTTTGACGGACCCGCGGCCCGCTGAAGGCCCCTGGAGGCCGAACATAAGGCAAAACCTCCAACCGTGATTTTTGTTCATGACTCGAGGGGGTCTGGGTTCGGTTGAGCGATACTGAACCTCCTCCTCTCCGAGGCCCTGTAAACGGAGCGTTCGTAAACGGGCCGGTAGCGAAGGGTGTGTTGTCACGTGTGCTTTCAATAAACTGATCTGCCGCGCACAAGTGCAAGGTCCCCCCCCCCGCCCAGAGCTACGATGAGGTACCTACGTTTTGGTCGTCATCACGCGCTAGTGCGAGGTAAGAGGCCCCGTCGCTCCGTTCCCGCTTGAAGAGGCCCCTTAGCTACCGCCGTGTTCACTATGTTATGTTGCTCTTATCGTACTTGAAGACCCGATCCCAGAAATAATCCCACCAGCCCTCTGGGCGTCGGTGGGCCAAACCTCCTTCTTCCCCGTCGCCATAAGCCCTCTTCCACCCCTCCTTCTTCCCCTTCGGGGAGGGGTTTACCCCTCCCACTCCCCCCTCCCCATGGACCTGGACAGGGGGTTTCGCGAGTCATCGGAGCGTCCAAAACGGCCTCGGCGAGGAAGACAAAATCATTGGTTTTACTAGGATTGTGGCCCCATTTTGGCCTCCTGGGGGGGGGACTTTAATTCGTACCCCCCCTCCTGTGATCGATCTCACCCGAGATGGCCCCAAGATGGCCCCCAAGGCTCCCAAGGGTGCCCCAAGAGGGCCCCAAGAGGGGTGGCCAAAGAGCTCCCCAGGAGGCCCCGAAGAGGCCAACATCCTTCCAAAACCTTCGGAAAATCAATGTTTTTGGCTTTCTCGCCGAGGCTTCAAGATGGCTCCAAGATGGCCCAAGAGAGCTCCAAGAGCGCTCCCACGGCTCCCAAGAGCGCTTCAAGAGGGCCCCAAGAGGCGTCCAGGAATCCCCAGGAGGCCCCAACAGGCGCCCCAGAGGCCTCCAAGAGGCTCCCAAGAGACCCCCAAGAGGCCCCAAGAAACTCTCCGAGGCACCCAAGACGCTCTAAGAGCCGTCCAGGACCGCCAAGAGGCCCCCAAGACGCTCCAAGGAGCCTCCACTGGGGGACCCTTCCTCTGTGTGCTGCCCGTTTCCCTGATCGAGGCAATTCCTCTCTCTGGGCATCGTTTCTGGATAGGCTGGTGGGGATTCGCGAAGCGTCAACAATTTCGAGCGCCCCAGAGAAATGTCAAGGCAGTGTCGAAACAGTGTCGGGCGAGTCTCCCAGGGCCCGACACGTGAAAACCCTCGAGTTGCGGCACTTTTCTGGTGCTCGAAGTTCTTTCTGGCGATCAAGACCAAAGTAGGCTGGAACATCACACAGTCGGGCTGCTGAAAGAAGGAACGCTAAATAAGGAACGAAGCCCCTTCTTGGCCCTGTAAGCGTCTCTGTGCCGCAGGAAAGCAAGAGGCACAGCACTGGAGGAACCTAAGGAGCATCGAGCCCCTTCCGAACTCAAACCCTTCCTTATTTTAGCGTCTTGACTGTAACACTAACGCCCCGTCTGCAATAGGGAAACAAAAAGTGGCATAAACATAAAAACTCGGAGGTCCGCGCGGATTTCTCGGATCGGCGCTGGGGCCCCCCGGCGGCGCCTCCGGCGCCGCCTCTGGCGCGCTCCGCGCGCCAGGGAGGGGGTTCCAGCGCCGATCCGAGAAATCCGCGCGGACCTCCGAGTTTTTATGTTTATGTCACTTTTTGTTTCCCTAGCACCGGAGCTGCCGGAGCCGCGGCCTGGACATGACCCTGCGGCGCACGGCCTCCGGCAGCGGGGGCGAGCGGCACGGCGGCGAGGAGGCCTCCCCCGCTCTGGGGCGAGGGGCCGCCGCAGGCGCCACGGCGGGCGCCAACGGGGGAAGGAGGCGCAGCGGGGCTCTGCAGGGGGAGCAGGGCTCCTCGATCCTCCTCCTCCTCCTCCTCCTCCTGCTCCTCCTCCTCCTCCTGCTCCTCCTCATCTTCCTCCCTTCTCCCTCTCCCCTTCACCTCGATCCTGCTCGATATCCCTCCTCATCCTACTCATCCGTCCTCCCTCCCTCCCTCCCTCCCTCCTTCCACCCTCCTCCTCCTCCTCATCCTCCTCCTCCCCCTCCTCCTCCTCCTCCTCCTCTTCCTCCTCCTCCTCCTCCTCCTCCTCCTCCTCCTCCTCCTCCTCCTCCATTATCCCTCTCCCCTTCACCTCGATCCTGCTCGGCATCCCTCCTCACCCTTCCTGTTCATCCCCCTTCCTCCTCCGTCTGCTCCTCCGTCTTCCTCCTCCGTCTCCTCCTCCGTCTCCTCCTCCGTCTCCTCCTCCGTCTCCTCCTCTTCCCTCCTCCTCCCTCCTCCTCCTCCTCCTCCAACTCCTCCGTCTCCTCCGCTCCTCCTCCTCCTCCTCCTCCTCCTCCTCCTCCTCCTCCTCCTCCTCCTCCTCCTCCTCCCCCGTGCCGAAGACCCCCCCGCCTCCCTGGTACTCGAGGTGGTCGGGGGACGCACGGGGCGGCCTTCAAAGGGCCCAGCCTGGGCCCGACGTGCATCCCGACCACGACGACCAGAGACAAAGGAGGAGGAGGAGGAGGAGGAGGAGGAGGAGGAGGAGGAGGGAGGAGCAGGAGGAGGCAGAGGAGGAGGAGAAGGAGGAGGAGGAGGAGGAGGCGGAGGAGGGGTAGGAGGGGGAGGGGGGAGGAAGGCGAGGAGAACCAAGTGGGGGAGGACGACCACGACGAGCACGACGACCAAAGAATGGGGGTCGGGGCGACAAAAGTCTAATCCGGCAGGTGCCCGCACGAATGGCGATGCTGCACGATTGGCGTTTGCCAGGAACCAGATTCCCTCAGCGGGGGGGCGGGGTGCCAAGCAGAATTAGGCACTGCAGGACTGGCGTGAACCAGGACTGCTGAACGACTGGCGTTAGCCAGGGGGTAGCGCGATCCAGTAGGCTGCGATCGAGAGAGTCTGGGTACCCTTTAGCGACCCCTAGTAGAGTAACAGGGGGTTGGGCGCCAGCCGGGCCCAACCGAAACCCAAGCAGCGGCACTCGAAACCGCTTGGCCCCCAGCTGTAGGACCCAACTCCCTCAACATGGGACGGGGCGCAAAAGCAAAATTCGGCCCCGCGGGACTGGCGTTAGCCGGAGGGAAGCGCGATCCAGCAGGTTGCGCCCCAAGCCACAGCCAGTAGCAACTAGCACTAGCAAACGCTTGGCCCCCAGTTGTAGGACCAAGGTCCCTCAGGAGGGGACGGGGCGCAAAAGCAAAATCCGGCCTTGCAGGATTGGCGTAAACCAGGACTGCTGCGCGACTTGCGTTAGCCAGAAGGTAGCGCGATCCAGTAGGCTATGCCCCCAATTGTAGAATGGGGGTTGGGCGCCTGCCAAACCCAAGCAAGCCCCCAGGCACCAGGCAATCACTCGGTAGCGACTAGGCCCCCCAGATGCAAACCAAGATCCCTCAGCGGGGACGGAAGCGAAAAAGCAAAATTCGGTTCTGCAGGACCGGCGTCAACCAAAACTGCTGCACGACTGGCATTGGTCTGGGAATGCTGATAAGGCCGCACCGCAAGAGGGGCTGCGTATTTGAATTTCGTCAGGGATGGGCCCATCTGTGGTTCTCTTGGGGTGTAAGTCATAACTGAGGGGATTCGCAGTGGGCAGTCTGGCCCTAATGTGCTGTATCTGCTACTGGCCGGCTTGCAGCGCAGGGTCTTAACGCGCTCAGCGAAGGCTCGTGGCCCTGCCCCCCGCCCGTCCGAATTCGGGGGGCGGCGCTCCGCGAGGCGCGACGACGGCGCAGGGTTGACGCACGGCTCCCCAAGGCATTCCGTGCCGAGCAGGCGGCACCCCTGGCCTTTCCCACCCACGTGCACTCCGATTTCCCGGTTTCCACGCCCCCCCACTTCTGGTCAGGACGGCTTGCGGGGAAGAGGGCAATGGGGTGGCACTCGAATGCCTCCGTGGGAGTGCAGGGCAAGCTGCAGGCCGCCGGCGTGGACAGAGATGGCCCACGCAAGCCCTCCCCGAAGGGAGGTGGATTGCAGCAGGCGCGTGGGTGAAACGGCGGGCCTGGGGAGAGAAATGTTTTGGGGGGTGCAAGGGAGGCCGAACAACACTGACGTCGCGGAAAACCTGCCGTGGCGCCTGCGCCCAGGAGAACGTGAAATCGACACAGGACAGAAAGGCCACCCCCCCAGAAGCCCGCCCCCGAAAGCACAGCCCCCTTGGAAGGTGATCTCCTGGTCAGGATGGCCTGCGAAGGAGAGGGCAGGGGGCGGCAATCGAATGCCTTCTGTGGGAGTGCCGGGCGGGCTGCAGGCCGCTGGCGTGGACAAAGATGGCCCACGCCAGCCTTCCCGTCGGGGCCAAAAGGGAACATCGTTTTTTTGAGCGCGCAGAAAGCGGGCGCGAGCGGCGGGCCGAGTTGGTTGCCGGGCGGCCACGGAGGGCACGCGCCGGGCGCCGACGGGCAGGTGGGCGCGCCTGGCTGGGACAGGAAAAGCGGAACTGAACTGCTTGCCTGGCTGGCCCCGCTAGGGCAGGAAGTGCGCCCGCTCGCGGAAGGCGCGCAGGCGCAGACGGCTTCTCACCAGCCTCCCCGCACTGGACGAACGGCGCGCGTCCTTCCTGACCTCGAAATACATCGATCGCGTGGTGTCTGGGCTGCTGTGGCCACCCTGCGACTGTGCGACTTCTTCGGGAACGAACTTCTGGTACATGTACCACTGCGCGCACCGCTTGCGGAAAGAATGCGCGTCCGGGCTAGAGCTGGGCAAGACGGCTTCCAACGAGTTTCGAAAGCGGTCGGCTGAAATCTCGCGATGGGCTGCACAACCAATGGCGGAAGACAGCGGTCCGTCTGAAGAGGCGGGCCAACTTTGCGCCCCAGGTGTCAGCCATGCGTTCATTGAGCGAACTGGGCGCACCTGGCCCAGCGCCACAACGGCAAAGAGAAACCCGTTCATGTCCAAACCGTTCTGGCCATTCCTCTGCCGCCTTGCAAATGCAACGTAGTGGCCTGACTTGAGGCGCGCATCTGACGCCATGCAATGGCCGCATTTCGGTTATGCGGCGGATGCCGGAACAAAAAAATCCCGCCGCCGCTGCGTCGCGCGAGCCTCTGGGTGAGTTCATGGCAATGCGGGCCGTGCAGAAAAGGATTAACTCATGCAAAGAAAACTGTTTTGTTGTGAGTATTTGCATGATTGGCTCTCTTCTTCGGGCCGCGCAGAAAAATTGCCCATCGCTCGGTCCAAGCGACCGCGAGAATCGACGGCCGCTGTCGCCCCACGCGCCGCGCGCGAAAGGCGGCGCGAACAGTGGGGGCCGAGCCCCGCGGTTCTCCGTCGAGACACGCAAACAGAAACATAAATTTAGATATGCGTCGCGGGGCAACAATTGCAACCCTGCCTCTCTTTCGACGCGGCTGACCGCCGCGCGCGCGAAGCGGATTCGCGCCTGGCCACTGTGGAGGGCTCGCACGAAGCTCCGAGACATTTCCGAATCGCGTTCCGAGCTCGACGACTGTGCACTTCGCGTTCAGGAGATGCACTTGTGACAGCCTCTGACGAACAGGGGTCTGAACGTCTGAACAAAGAGAACTGCACGAGCCCGCCATCTCCCCGCGCACCCCCGGGCCCTCGGGAACTGGGATCGCCCCGGTCGCCGCCGGAAGTCCAAGGCGCCCGAAGGCGCGGCGAGCCGCGGCGGGCGCGGCGGCGCGCCCGAGCCAGCGGCGGTCGACGCGCACCTGCCGGAAAGACTCCGCCGGGGAAGTCGCGCTGGATGGAAGGGGGGCCGTCGACCTGCGAAATTTCCAGCGCGATTTCGTCTGGGCCCGGCGCGGAGCTGCGAAAACGGGGCAGCCGCGGGCGTCGCCGGGGGCCCCGGCGCGGCCGCATTTAGGAACTCACGCGCGCATGCGCGGCCCGGGCCGACGCGCGGGAGCTTCCGAAATTGCCCATTGGGAGCGGAGCTTGGGCCGAAAAGGCTAGAGGGAGGGCCGGGGGGCATGTAGAACGATCGCCCGGCGAAATATCGCGACGCAGCCGCCGCCGCTTGGAAATCCGCATCTTGGCCCATCGCCCTAAACCTAAAGATCTCGGCTGAGAGGCGCCCGGGGGCGAGGTCGCAGAGCTGGGGCCCCGAACCGGGGGCCCCCAGATCTTCTACCCCTCCTTTTCCTCCTCCGAGGCTGACTCCCCCAGACCTACTTTCCATCCTGGTGGTTGCCTCTGCTCGGGGGGGTCATCATTCGGCGGGCCCTCCCTGCCCCCATCGCCCGAGAAGATGTCCGGCGGACCGCCCCGGACCGCCCCCGGGAGTGGCGGCGCTCGAGCTGCCCGCGATCTGGCCCGCGGCGTTGAGGGGCTGGCCATGGGCGCGCTGTCAGAACGTCCGCGATCGTCGGCGCACTCGCCGTCGTTCATCAAACTGCAATTTCGCCAGCGCTTCTTCCTTCAGACGGCGATTCTCGGGCAACTGCGCCCAATCAGCCTCGAGGGCGATCGCCCGCGCATCGCCCAGCGCGACGCGGCCTTCAGGGGTGTCGCAATCGCCTCCGCCGTCGCCCGCGCGGTCGCGATTTCGCCGAGCGGCCGAGCGGCGGGGCCCCCATCGAGGTCCAATCTATCGAGCGCCGCGGGGCGTTGGTTCGCGCAGCGCAGGCATCGGCGCGCGCGGTAGGCCCCCCGATCCTCGATGAGCTGCCCCTTCCAGAAGCGAGCCTCGTCTCTGTCCCCCGACCAGCGGTCGGCGGGCATGGTGATCTCGCCCCTCGCCGGGCCCCCGAAGACATTGGCGAGCGAGCGTCATCGGCAAAGGGGTGCCCCTTGCTAGCTGCGCTTCACGCGCCGACGCATGTCCCCCGTAGGTGCCTACATTCGCGCGCTGCGCTCGTCTTGTGCAAGCGAAATAGCCGTTGCCGCTCTCGCGGGCGCGGCTGCCCTTGCCCGCGCAGCCATTGCCGCAAGGCGCGCATCGACCACTCCAGCGGCTACTGCCCGTGGCCGGGCCAGCCCCGATGGAGGCCTGTCGACGCCGCATCGCGTGAGCCGCTGGCGTGGGTCAGGTCCCACCTGACAGCCGCCAGTTCCTCCGCGCGCCGATGGTAGTGGGCGTTGGCTGATGGGTGTGTCCACCCTGCTCGGGTCCGAGCTGTGCGAATGTCAACTCCTCCCCGGTGGCAGGGGTAGTCTCGGCCTCGGACACAGCGGCGGATGCGCACTCAGTGTCATCCTCAAGGTTGTCACGCACGCGTCCGCGCAAGGGAAGACCTAGCCGTGTCTCGACAGGGGTCTCGATCTCATCAAGCGTAATGTCACACAAACAGCCGGTGCCATGCTCATCGGCAAGGGCTGCATGGCCAGACCGAGCCATCAGAAACTACGTTGCACGAGTAGCGTAGGAATGGCGGTCCAAGTGTGGAAATTGAGCGTATTCCAACTCGTGGTCTGCTTGCCTGGAAATATCTGTGGCTGCCACAAGTATTACACTTCATTATCTGGCCATTCCTATCCATGGGGGGTTTTGCTTACTTCCCTCACCGTTCCCAATGGCATGTCTACGGCTAGGACCTCTGCCACATCCATAACTCGGCATCAAGCTATGCCTTGTCAATGTAGCCTGCGGATGCGCCCTCGTTCGATGAAGCGCACGGTGCGCTGCTCGTCTGAATTTCCAAACCGGTTTTATCATGTGTCGCCCCCAGCGGCGTTAAGCATGATGATCGCCTAAAGAATGGGCATCATGCAGCTTGTCCATCGTTGGCCGGAAAGTCGGACCAATCGATTTCATCAATACCAGCAAAATAGAAGGTGCCCGCGTCTGCTCCTGAATCGAATGGCGAATCGTTTCGGCGGTCAGCTGAAACTCACAATGCGGCTGTAGCAGGTGATGACCCGCTGGCCGCGGCAACTGCCGGCCAATTTGCGGCTGGATCGCATGAATGTGTGGTGCCAGTTGCCTGGCCTAGGGGCGTCGCAGATCCGCTTGCCTCCTGATCGCTCCAAGTGTTGCCTGGTGTGGCGGCTAGCGTGCCGCTGATGTCGGCATGGGAATTCCCAGCCGCCCGACCATTGAAGATCCCCTCGATGTTTCCAAATATGCGCCCACTGAGATGTCCATTCTGCGCACCCGTTCCAATGACCTTTAGATGTCGTCAGAGCCCCCCAACAACAGAAACGAGAATGTTTGTTCGAGGCCCCTAGTGACGGACGGACTGGGGCCCCGCCAATAGTGCGACTGACAATCCCAAATCCCACCAGCCCTTTGGGCGTGAGTGGTTTAGCGAGCTTTCTCTGTCCTCAACCCCCCAACCCCCCTTCTTCCCCTTCGGGGAGGGGTTTACTCCTCCCCCTACCCCCTCCCCCTGGGTCTGGAGAGGGCGGGCGGCGGGTCGTTGGAGGGGTCTTTTTCGACTCCTGGGAGGGCTAAAAAACGACACCCCTCACGAGGATTCTGCCCCCGACGGGGGGGCACCGTTTGGCCCCCCTCCTCTTCTTTAAAGCCAGAATCATTGATTTTACTACGGTTTCGGCCCCATTTTGGCGTCCTGAAGGGGGCCCGCTCATCTTCCTTCATAGCAAAATCATTGATTTTACGAAGGTTTCCGGCTCATTTTGTCCTTCTCAGGGGGGCGGCTCTCATTTGCGCTTCTGGGGAGGTCGCAAGAGGCCCCAAGATGGCCCCAAGAGGCCCCCAGGAGGCTCCCAAGAGGCCTCCAAGAGGCCCCCAAGAGGCCCCCAAGAGGCCCCCAAGAGGCCCCCAAGAGGCCCCCAAGAGGCCCCCAAGAGGCCCCCAAGAGGCCCCAAGAGGCCCCCAAGAGGCCCCCAAGAGGCCCCCAAGAGGCCCCCAAGAGGCCCCAAGACGCCCCCAAGAGGCCCCAAGAGGCCCCCAAGAGGCCCCACGAGGAGCCCGAACGACTCACACCAGGACGAGGGGCCCGAACGACTCACACCACGAAGAGCCCGAACGACTCACACCGCAAGGAGGGGCCCGAACGACTCATACCAGGACGAGGCGCCCGACCGACTCACACCACGAGGAGCCCGAACGACTCACACCACGACGCGGGTCTCGAACGACTCACACCACGAGGAACCCGAACGAGTCACACCAGGAGGAGGGGCAGCGCTCATACAAGCCCCCCAAGAGGGTCCCCAGAGGTCCACCATATGGCCCCAAGAGGCCCCCAGATGGCCCACAAGAGGTCCCCAGGAGGCACCACGAGGGCTCCATGAGGGCCCAAAGATACCCCCAAGAGGTCCCCAAGAGGCCCCAAGAGGCGCCGAAGACGCCCCAAGAGGCCTCCGAGCAGCTTCCAAAAAACATCTACTACTACTTTTTCCCCTACGAGTACTACTACTTGTACTACTACTACTACTACTACTACTACTACTACTACTCATACTCGTTTGACTACATCATCTCGTACTACTACAACTACAACTACTCTTACCACTACTACCAAATCTACTCGTACTACTATTTGTCCTACTACTACTCGAACTACTACCACTGAGGCCCCACGAGGAGCCCGAACGACTCACACCAGGACGAGGGGCCCGAACGACTCACACCACGAAGAGCCCGAACGACTCACACCGCAAGGAGGGGCCCGAACGACTCATACCAGGACGAGGCGCCCGACCGACTCACACCACGAGGAGCCCGAACGACTCACACCACGACGCGGGTCTCGAACGACTCACACCACGAGGAGCCCGAACGAGTCACGCCAGGAGGAGGGGCAGCGCTCATACAAGCCCCCCAAGAGGGCCCCAAGAGGTCCACCATATGGCCCCCAGAGGTCCCCAGATGGCCCACAAGAGGTCCCCAGGAGGCACCACGAGGCCTCCATGAGGCCCCACAGATACCCCCAAGAGGTCCCCAAGAGGCCCCAAGAGGCGCCGAAGACGCCCCAAGAGGCCTCCGAGCAGCTTCCAAAAGACATCGACTACTACTTTTTCCCCTACGAGTACTACTACCTGTACTACTACTACTAGTCCTCATACTCGTTTGACTACATCATCTCGTACTACTACAACTACAGCTACTCTTACGACTACGACCAGATCTACTCGTACTACTATTTGTCCTACTACTACTCGAACTACTACCACTACTACTACTACTACGATTACTACTACTACGACTACTACTACTACTCCTACTACTACTACTACTACTACTACTCAACTACTACTACTACTACTACTACTACTACTACTACTACGACTACGACTACTACTACTACTACTACTACTACTACTACTACTACTACTACTACTACTACTACGACTACTACTACTACTACTACTACTACTACTACTACTACTACTACTACTACTACTACTACTACCACTACCAGTACCACTACGTATTACTACTACCACAACTTCCATACAGACCACTGCTCTAGTGACTGTCTCTGTTACTGAGGCAACTAGTGCGACGACGACGTTGACGACTACGTTTGCTACTACCGCTGATACTGGGAATAGCACTACTACTACTACTATTACTACCACTACTACTACTACTACTACTACTACTACCACCACTACGACGACTACTACTACTACTCCTACTACTACTGGTACAACTACTTCTACTACTACGACTACTTTTAGTACTACTACTACTACTACTACTACTACTACTGCTACTGCCACTGTCACTACTACTAGAACTACTACTACTACTACTACTACTACTACTACTGGTACTACTACTATTACTAGTACTACTACTACTAATACTACTACTACTACTACTACCACTACTACTACTACTACTACTACTACTACTACTACTTCTACTACTACTACTACTACAACTACTACTACGACTAATACCACTACTACTACTACTACTGCTACTGCTACTGCCACTACCAGTACTACAACTGATCCTACTGGTACTACTTCTACTACTACGACTAGGAGCCGAAGAGGAGGAAGAGGAGCAGGGAGAGTTGGCGATGCGAGGCAAGACAAAAGGCGGTCGCCCTCGAGTCCTACACGTGACCGACTCTGTCGACTCACACGACGGCGACGTCTTGGACCAGAATGCAGGCGGTGTGCGTCGTTGGGGCCCCTCGCCCTGGTGTGAGTCGTTCGGGCCCTTCCTTGTTTGTCGTCCGGGCCCCTCGCCGAACGACTCGCACATCGAGGAGGGGCCCGAACGACTCTGACCAGGAGGGGGGACCGAATCCACTGCACCGTGCTAGCGGCCACACCCACGGCTAAAACTGCCTGATATCCCAGCGTGGCAAAGTAGCGATACCACCCAGTACTGATGCAGCGGTGTATCACAAGGTACTCCCAGCACTGGACGAGAGACTATACACCATCTCAGCCCACTGCCAAACACCCGAAGGAACCCCGCAATCACCAAGAATAAGAGGCACTAGCGGCGAGTACACTAACCAGCGCCATCACCTGAGCAGAATAACAAGCACCAGTACCGAATAGAGAAACCAGTACCAGCGAACCCACGAACAGAAACTCAATTAAGGCAACATCCCGTCTCCCCACTCGCTCTCCCCAGAGTCATAGTGGTAAGAAGTGCACTCGACAGTCGTGCAATACAGAGCATGCACCATCGGAGCTCAATGCCGCACGTGTTCCTCCAACAAAGTCATACGGGCGCCCTACAACGCGTGGCTCTCTTGCTTAGGCGTCTCGCCGATCGTCTCCGAGAACGGGGAGGGGCCCGCGCGCTTCATACCAGGAAGGGAAGCTCGAACGACTCTCAAAAAGAGGAGGGCACCGAACAAATCCAGTGAACCCAATGAACGCCCACAGCCATTCATGCAACGGCCTGAGCTCCACAGAAGCACCACTCATGGCAGATTGCGCAATGTATCCAAAACGACATCTCACCAGTGAACCATCACTGAGTACAGAAACCCGCACTCCCACCTGAACAGGGTAACCAGCACCATCACGGAGTACACTAATCAACACCAGAGAACCAAAGCACGAGAGACTATACACCATCTCATCCCAGTGCTGGACACCCGAAGGAACCCAGCAATCACCCAGAATAAGATGCAATAGCGGCGAGTACAGTGAAAAACACCATCACCTGAGCAGAATAACCAGCACCATTACAGAATACAGAAACCAGTGCCAGCGAACCCACGAACAGAAACTAAATTAAGGCAACATCCCGTCTCCCCACTCGCTCTCCCCAGAGTCATAGTGAGTGGTAAGAAGTGCACTCGACAGTCGTGCAATACAGAGCATGCACCATCGGAGCTCAATGCCGTACGTGTTCCTCCAACAAAGTCATACGGGCGTCCTACAACGCGTGGCTCTCTTGCTTAGGCGTCTCGCCGATCGACTCCGAGAACGAGGAGGGGCCCGCGCGCTTCATACCAGGAAGGGAAGCTCGAACGACTCTCAAAAAGAGGAGGGCACCGAACAAATCCACTGAACCCAATGAACGCCCACACGCATTCATGCAACTGCCTGAACTCCACAGAAGCACCACTCATGGCAGATTGCGCAATGTATCCAAACGTCATCTCACCAATGAATCATCACTGAGTACAGAAACCCGCACTCCCACAAGAACAGGGAAACCAGCACCATCACGGAGTACACTAATCAGCACCAGAGAACCAGAGTACGGGGTTCAGCCGAGTGGAGTACAAGTCCCACTAGCAAGTTGCGTCCTCGAGTACAGCCCACCTGAAGCGCCACTGAAAATGAGCCACGCACATCCACCATTGGATAGATACCGGAGCCGTCGCCATGTATACAAGAAGCCCCGAACCCATTGAGGCAACATCCTGTTTCCAGCCTCACTATACCCAGAGGTAGTGTCGCCAGTAGTACAACTGAGACGACGAGCTCCGCGCCGTACCTCATCGTCCCCAGGCTTTGCTCCACCATTCTGGCATCGGTTGCAACTCGTCCAAGAACTTGCGGTCGTCGGCGGATATCGCTCAGTCGCTGCCCGGCCAGCGTTTCTCTCCGAAAAAGACGGGGGTCAGCGGGCATTTGGCCTGGTGAATGCGGCAATGGCACTTGCACTTTCGCTGGCTCTTCTGCAGTGCTTTGCGCAGGTGGCGCACTCTTTCTTCGACGTCAGCGACGCACTCCTTGCACTGTAGCTTCATGCGATTGTGATGCTTGTGGTTCTTCAGTAGCGTTTGGTTGAACTTAATTAAGGGGGCCGAACCTGCAAGTGCACCTCTGGCACATGTACGTCTCCAGATCCGTCGGGTCGAATCCTAGCGCACGGCATGCTTTGCAGACCAAAATTGTGCCCCGTGAAGACGCGTGATGCTTGGGTTCAGACTTCGACCAGTACTTCAGTTCATACGCCGTTGTACACTTCCCACACCGCAGCTTCGTCTGACAGTCCAGACACACCAAACGCGACTTCTCTTGCCTCCTCGCGTTGTACAACACGTGCTTGTCGAACGCGAGGCTGCCCAAGTGCTCCTCAATCAATTCGTCACGGTGACCAGCAGAGAGGTGCCTGCGCCAGCAGCTTGCGCTAGGACATCATCGAAGGATTTGTAGTCGCTGCGTCCTTGGCCGAGAGTTGGCAAGTTGGGAATCTGGTTCCACTCCAGCTTCCACCACACATCATAAGCGATATCCTGCACACGACGAACAACATCAGGCAGAAGATGAACCGCAAAGCAGTCGTGATACGACGCTTCTATATTCGAGCGTTCTTCGAGAATGCCCCACGGCAGGTTGTTCACCCAGATATATTCGTTCCTGCGCTTCGCGTACTCGGAGCAAAACTCGTCCTTCGACCCTCCGCCGACATACTTATGGCGAGCCTCGCGGGGCTTTCCTGGATGCCCGAAGGGTTGTACCTCGACCCACATGCAAGTCTTCATCACCCCGCGCGTCACGTTGATGTACTCTTGGTTCAAGTTCCTTTGCGTCCCAGCGCATTGGTCCTGAGCACGCGCTGTGCGACGACGCCGTACGCAGTGAACTATAGGGACGCTCTCCCCCCTCACATTCAAAGGGAGCGACACTTGCACGACCCCTGGGCCCACAGCTGAGTCATCGAAAACAGCTTGCATCAAGCAACACAGCGGGATTGCTGACCTGCTCAGAGGCATGATGATCAGCACCGTGGGTCGTGGGAAAGCGTGCCCCTCCTCCTGAAGATTACGATATTCACACAAATATGCGGCAACGGCGCGACATAAACATTCGAACAAGAGGGGGTGCCAGCCGACTTCATCACTGCCCCGCACTGGACTCCTCCACCACTGGCCGCCGTCGTAGAACACGTGCTGCAATTTAGTATCACGAGCGACAGCGGCGTCGGAAGCAAAAGTGCTGGCGAACTCAAAACAGTACGCCACGTAGTTGCACGCATCCTCGCCGCACCTTTTGCAAACGTCGAGAACTGCATTCTCGGCCTTCAGGCACCATTCATACCACGTACGGGCCTCAGGGACGGCCACGCTTCCTGTCGGAGCGGACTGCGTGGGCTGAGCTACGCTCACTGCCAACGCGGTGTAATCCTCGCCATCACCTTCCAGGCCATGCGGAGCGAAGGGCAACACGCCTTCCGGGCTGTCAGGACTGACGGTGGAGCGGGCACGTCGGCCACCGAAATTCTCCACTCTGTGATGCTGATCCCCCGCCATGAGCAGCGTCTGTGCAGACACGTTCGCCAAAGCAGCCACAACTTGGGAAGCGTCGTAGGACTCAAACTCTTCCATGCAGAACAGGCTGATGTCCAGGCGATTCAACAAACGGTTCAGGTAGCCTTTGATGGCTCCCGCCCGCCACTTGACAAAATAATCCATTGTGGGCGCGATGAGGTAACCGTTGGTGCCTTCTTTGGCGACGTTCTCCAAGAGCTCCGCCCTTCTCCGCTTGATGGCGAAAATCTGTCGCATGTGTTGGCGAGCAAGGTCGCGGAACACCTCCAACGCCGCGAACTCCGCGTCCCCAATCACCTCGGACGCGGCCGCTGGCAAGTCTTTCCAAGACATGCGGAACTCCATGAGACTCTCATAAGCAGGACGTAACTGCAAGACTTCCAGCTGTTGCACCTGTGCGCGCAGGAACTGCAGCTGTTCATTCACCAAATCCGCAATCTTATTTCCCCATGTGTTCAACGCCGCAGGGGCATCTGAAGGCCGACCAAGCCAAATAACTCGGGGCCCGAAATCAGAAGCCACAAACACCTCGTTGAAGAAATCTGGACCTTGTAATATGGAGTCACGCAAATTGCGCGAAGGAGTCACGATCACCACTGCGCCATTTTGTTTGTTGACGTGCTGCAACGCTGTCTCCGCCAGCAAAGCCAGCAGTAGCGACTTCCCAGTACCTGCAAAAGCCTGGATCATGAGGTGATGATTGTCCGGGGCGTTGATGATCTCCAAGCAAGGCTTCTGATCGCCCGACAGCTGAATGCAGCGCCTGCGCAATACCGACTCCATGAAAGGAGACGATGGAGACACTCTGTTCTGAAGCACATTCCCAACTGCGACTGACGGGGCAGACCCAGGTTGCATTATGGAAAACGCCGCCCGCAAAGCGCCGAGGCCCAGAGTATTCTCCACAGTAGCGCTGCGGACAAGAGCATCGTGCTGGCATAGTCGATTGCCAACCCATTCCAGGAGAACGCCGAGATACTCTGCCTCTTCAGCCACCTCTGGCTCCAGAGTGATGCGAGTAGCTTAATCTTTCTTCGGCGCAGCCGTTACGACGTGAAGCGTTCCGCTCCGATAGGCGGTGTCCAAGATATCTGGGCTAACGTGCGGGCTAGCAATGCGAATGTCTCGACAGCCTGCGCTAAGCGCATTGTCCTGGATGCCCATGTGGGACAATACGCGCGTACATATCATCCACAACATGCGATGCTTGTGAGTTGCGAAGTCGCCGTCGGAATCTACGCGCCAACTAGCATCCCTGTCAGTGTACGTGTGCATGTTGCACACGATGGTAGCACTACCGAGATTGTCGTCGTGAACCTTCAGACGCACCACATCTTCGTTGCGAACAGACCCCGCCCGCAATTCGCAAAGCAACTTGCCCTTCGCAGCATGCAGCAAGGCCGGCGCGATCTCGGACTCGAAGTTGAACCTGGTCTTGCGAGCGACGCTGCTGGGCCCCAAGCCACAACGGTCCACGGACATGTGCACGGCGAACTTCACCAATCGGGCGCAACTGCACCCCCGAGCCACGACATCTGCGGGCGCAAAAACCGTGTCACCGCGAACTTTCCAGGAAGTGCTGGGCCGCTCGGGAGGGGGAGGCTCTTTCGTACCTAACTGTGCGACGAGTTTCTTCATGCAGTTCACCTCGCCGTAGCCATCCTGCCTCGGCCTCTTGGTAAAGTGAGCGAACTTCTGCGTGAGGCCCTCCTCCGCGAACTCTATGGCTCTCACGGCGTGCAGTTTGACTGCGCGAACTAGATGTGGCGGTAGACAATCCGCAATGTCTGCTGGGCGACGACGATATGGCGACGCTCGGTCGTTGCCAAAAGAAACAGGAATGACCACCTCCTCCTCGGCACGTACTGCCACCCAAAACTTCAACAAGTGCTTCCCAGGCAATGCACTGTGGATGACGTCAGCCTCGACACGCGGTAACCATGCACCACGAACTGCGAGAATGACGCGCGGAGTCTCTACTGCATCTGAAAATTGGCAGGCGGCACGACTCTTGAGCAAACAATTCGACCCGTTCCGAGCCGGATGAGCGCAGCTAAATTCTGCATCTTGACTTCCCGACGGAACGCCATCAGGGAGCGATGCTCCAAACGTGTTCACCATGAACTCCTCGAAGTCCTTGCCCCCCTCCTGCTCGCTCCAAGGAGCCCCGGTTGCTAACAAAGTTACAAGGGCGTGCGGGCACCTCTCCATGCCGACCGCAAGAAAGCTGAACGGCAGAAAAAGTTGCTGATAGGCGGAGCTAAGCTCACAACCACACCGCAGCGCTGTGAGCCAGAATGGCAACTGCGACTACAATTGTAGAGCAACTGTGGATTTCGGCCACTCATGAGGCCCTTCATGATCCCAAGACACATCTTCGGACCCTCCCGGGGCCTCACGCAAATGCGGCACAGTCTCGGCAATTCACCGAACATGGAGACGCATGGGGCTCACTGGCAAGGGTGCGAGACGGCGGCGAGGTATCCGAACGACTGAGCCCTCGAGGAACCCCAACGACCCACACACAAGGAGAGGCCCGAACGACTCACACGACGACGAAGGGCCCGAACGACTCGCTCCATGAGGATCCCGAACGACTCACACACACGGAGAGGCCCGAACGAGCCCCACTAGGCCACGAAGCCCGAACTACTCACACCACGGGAGGGCCGACAACTCACACACAAGAAAGCTCCCAAACGACCCTCACCAGGACGACGAACCCGACCTACTGATACCCAAGCAGACCGATCAATTCACACACAAGGGAAACCCCGCACGACTCACATCGTAACGAAAGCCCCCGAACGACGCACACCAGGAAGATCCCAAATGTTTCTCACACCACGAAACGCCCGAACGACAAACAGACAAAGAAAGGCCCGAACGACTCACAGCAGGACGAAGGGCTCCGACGACACACACCACGACGAACCCGAAGGACTCACGCACAAGGAGGGGCCCGAGCGACTCACGCCAGGACGAGTGGCCCGAAGGACGCACACCACGACGAATCCGACCGTCTCACACGCAAGAAAGCCCCCGAACGACTCACACCAGGACGGGGAGCCCGAACGATTCACACCACAGATGCCCAAGCGACTCACGCCCAAGGAGGGGCCCGAACGGAGCACACGAAGACGAAATGCTCAAACGACTCACATCATGAGCGGTCCGAACGGAGCACACACAAGAAGGGGCCGAAAAACCTCACACGAGGAAGGACGAGTGGCCCGCCACACCTTACACCATGGGAGACCACAACAAATCACAAATCTGCAACGCACAGAGGACTGAACGCTGGCATTATCTCGGGAGGCCCTGCGAAGCCTGTTTGAACCTGCAACCTTCGGGGAAACCTTGTTCCTATTCTATATCTTATAGTTTGAACTATTGGTTCCCCTTCTCTTTTTTCTTCTCCCTATCTTAACCTGGGGCGACAAGGCGGGCGCAGTTCAGCCAGCATGGCGCGGAACGCGCGACGAGCCTAGTGCGCACGAACGCAGTATACAGAACATCGAAAGTTTACTTCCAGGCCTGGCGAGCGATCCATCGACCGCCCTCGGCAGCGAGACGAACGGTTCCAACCCTGTCGGGTGTTTCTGTTGTGTTACTATTGTGGATGGGTGGACTGTTCTGCGCGTTCGTTTTCCATGCATGTGCGTGCATGTATTGGGCAAGAGGGCGAGAATATGCATAAAAAGGCTCGTCGGTGACGCGTCCCCGGAACCTTCCGCGGTGACAGCCGCGCTTGCATGTCCTCGGACGGTCAACGCAACAACGATGCTGACACGAAGGCGAGGCCAAGGGAGCCAGGAGCGAAACATCATCCTGAGAGACAGCGGCGAGCCCGCACGGGTCATGGCCGATCTCACCTGCCTCAGCAACCCTGCCACATCGAAACACAAAAAGGATGGCCGCGAGCGTTCCGCTCGCTCTCCAGAATGAAAGCGCTACCGGGAGTGCCCCCCCTGTCGTCGACAGGGCGTCGGCGTCGTCAGCGTCGCCACTCACGTTCACGTTGTAGTCGTCGTCGTCGTTGTCTCCACGACGTCCTCGACGAATCGTCGTCGTCGTCGTCGTGGTCTTCGGCGACGGCGTCGTCGTGGTCGTGGTCGTGGTCATCGTCGTCGTCGTCGACGTCGTCGAGCGGCCATCGTCGTCGTCGCTACCGTGGTCGTGGTCGTCGTCGCCGCTTTCGACGTTTCCATGCCGCCGCCGTCGGGGTCCCCGAGCAACATCACTGCTACGCACCACCAACGCTCTTCCTTCGGCAATTCCGTAGCGGACCGCCTGGAATTCTAGACGCACCCGCCAAGGAAAAACTGTCAATCTGCTTCGCGCAGATGTTGCAGATATACGAACGAGATGATTATCTGGTCGGACTGGGTGACCCTGTCATCCATTCCAGTGAGACCTAGCGCCTAGAACTCAGCTTGACCACTTCACCCAATGCACCCACGCGGAATACCAAACAAACCTGCCGAATTGTTGCACGAGAGATGCGCCATCGTCACAGCGAAATACACAAAATCCTTCAGCGCAAGCTCTTGCGGGTAAGTACGATGCCGCCGAAGAGGAAGGACTGCTCGTAGTCCACTGCGCCTGATGCGAATAGCATGCTCATTTCTCGGCGCTGCCGTGCCGACATAGAGCGATCCGCTCCGATAAGCTGCTTCCAACTAAGTGGGCTCACGTGAGGGTGAGCAATGACAGGGTCTCAAAAACCTGCGCTACGCGCATTGCCCTGGATGCCCATGTTCGACACTCCGGCGTACTTATCACCCCCGACATGCGATGCTTCACAGTTGCAACGTCGCCGACGAAATCTACGCGCCATCGGGCGTCTTGGTCGGTGAACGGGCTCATGCTGCACACGTGGAAATACAAACTCGTGCCTACCTGAGCGACGAGCTTCCTCATGCAATTGAGGTCACCGCTGCCATCCTGCATCGGCTTCTTCGTAATGTGAGCGAATTTGACCGCGACAGCCTGCTTCATGAACACTAGTGATCTGGCGGCGTTCCGGTTTATGTGCAGAACTAGCTCCGGCGGCAAACACTCCGCCATGTATGCTGGGCGACGGCAGTACGGCGGCGACCGGAACTTGCCACAAAAAGGAGGCATGATCACCGACTCCCCGCCCTCCTCGCTCCAAGGAGCCCCTTATGCAAGCCAAAGTATCAGGGCGCACCAGCACCTCTGCATGCCGACAGCAAGGGAACCTGGAGAAAGAGGCCTGTGCTCATGGGCGGAGCTAAGCTCACAGCCGAGCCGCAACGCTGCAAGCCAAAGTGGCAACAGCGACGACAACGCTGGGGCACTCCTGGGCGCTCCTTAGATTTCGGCAATGGCCCGATCCACGCGCGTGAAAACCTGCGCGACCGCACGACAAGAACTCCGAGAAGGAAAAGGAGGAAGAAGACGAAGATCGGAACGACCCATTTCAGTTCTACCAGAGGTCGCGACTCCTTGCAAGACGATCCCGAATGTCTCACACACGCGGAAAGGCCCGACCGACTCCCACTAGCCCCAGTAGCCCGAACTGCTCACGCCGCGAGAAACCCGATCGACTCACACACACGGACGAACCCAAACGACTCTCACCAGGACGACGGACACCACGACGAGCCTGAACGACTCACACGCAAGGAACAGGCCCGAACGACTCACAGCAGGACGAAGAGCCCGAACGACTCACACAACGAACAGCCCCAATGTGTCGCAGACCACAACACGCGCCAACCGCTCACAAACAATGAGAAGGCCAAAGAACTCACACCGAGGCGCGGCGCCCGAACCTGCAACACCCCGAGAATCTCGAGAGACTCTTACACAGGGAAGGGCCCCAACGACGAACGCCAGGACGAACGGCCCCAGGGGCGCACAGAACATTCGTGAAGCAGAACGCGCGAACGAACGGCCCGAACGACTCCTAGAACACGCCCCAGCAAAAGAAGAAACCCGAACGAGAGAGCGTAGGCCGCCCTTGAAGCCAAACGTAAGAATCGTCGAGATACTCCTCGAGACAAACGAACGCGGCAGCAGCGAAGACGGCAGCCCCGAGCGGGCGGCAGGGTCGTCGACGTCGTCGTTGTCGTCGACATCGTCGCCGGGGAGTACTGGCTCGAACACCAAACTTGGAGAAGATCGCAAACGATTCCACAGGACACCACACAAGCAACACAACATGACATGTCTGAAACGTGGCAATCGATAATCGCCGACGGATTGAAATATCCATCATAAGCCATGCTACACGTAGGCACCCTGTGAGAACCCTGGAAGTTACCTGGAACTGCACCAAGGACAACCTTGTATAATACTATATCCTGACAATCGGGGAAACCTGCAACACCAGAGAACTAGACCCCAGGCCCCTGGACACACGGAGGCACGATAAGCCTCGATCCACTACATAGACTGTGACGGGATACGCCGACAGTCATGTTGAGAGCATCGGGCTCTTGCATACCTGCAAGACCTCTCAGCACGCTGTACTCCTGCACGACTACGAAGAGCGTTCTACCTAAATCTACTGTGCCCCGTCTTTCCAGAAGGCAAAGCAAACCACTTCAGCCCACGCGTTGCGCAACGCTCCACGCGTCACCTGCACGCGAGCGCGGCAGACGACACTTGGAACTTCGACTCCCAGACCTCCACATGTGCCTACTCAACATCCGCAGGAAAACTGGCGCACCACTCTTACTCTCTTGGGAAGAGGCAGAGGACAACGTTGAACTTCTGCGCATGTCTTTCTGTGCATTCTTGATGTGCGTCGGACCGCCTTTGATTTATGCGTGCTTCTGTATTGAATACATGCGTGTATAGGTGTGAAGGGGAGTCCATGCTCTGATTTCGCAATGGCGATGGATCGTGCGGATAAAATCTCGAAAGTGGCGCGTCTCCGGGACATCTCGCGCTGACCGCCGTGCCTGCATGTCACCGAGCGCTAACCGCCACGACGACCTGCTGACACGAACGCGGGGCGAATGGAGAAGAATATGACTCACCTCAGATGCAAAAATGGAGATCTCGTAGCGGTGCTGGGCTACGTGCGGCATTTGCGCACACAAGCCACCTCGTGCCAAAAAACACAATAGGCGCGTGCGTTACGGGCAGGCGGAGCGAAGCTCACAGCCACACTCCAATACTAGAAGCCAGAGTGGCAACGACAACAACGCTGGTCGGGAAAGATCGTTGGTTTCGACGACGGCCGCCCTCAGTCATTTACTACAACGACTACTACGACTACTACGACGACTCCTACTATTACTACCCCCACTACTACTTCTACTGCTACTACGAAGTCTACTACAACTACTGCTGCTACTACTCAGCGTACTACTGCTGCTCTGCCTCCTACTCCAATCATTGATTGTACGAAGGTTTTGGGCTCATTTTGTCCTTCTCAGGGGGCAGCTCTCTTTTGCGCTTCTGCGGAGGTCGCAAGAGGCCCCAAGATGGCCCAAAGAGGCCCCCAGGAGGCTCCCAAGAGGCCTCCAAGAGGCCCCCCAGAGGCCCCCAAGCGGCCCGAAGAGGCCCCCAAGAGGACCCCAAGAGGCCCCCAAGAGGCCCCACGAGGCCCCAAGAGGCCCCCAAGAGGCCCCCAAGAGGCCCACGACGCCCCAAGAGGCCCCCAAGAGGCCCCCAAGAGGCCACACGATGCTCCAAGAGGCCCCCAAGGGGCCCCACGAGGAGCCCGAACGACTCACATCAGGACGAGGGGCCCGAACGACTCACACCACGAAGAGGCCGAACGACTCACACCACAAGGAGGGGCCCGAACGACTCACACCAGGACGAAGCGCCCGAACGAGTCACACCACGAGGAGCCCGAAGGACTCACACCACGACGCGGGCCCCGAACGACTCACACCACGAGGAGCCCGAACGGGTCACACCAGGAGGAGGGGCCCGAACGACTCACACCAGGACGACGGGCCCGAACAACTCACACCACGACAAGCCCGAACGACTCACACCAGGACGAAGAGCCCGAACGACTCACACCACGAAGAGCCCGAACGACTCACACCAGGAACAAGGGCCCGAACGACTCAGACCAGGACGAGAAACCCCAAACGACTCAAACCACGAGGAACGCTTTCTCTCACTCCTCCTTCGCTTCGTCCTTCTCCCGCTCCCCCCACAAGGAGGTTGTACAAGGAGGCGGGAGGAAGGAGGAACAGGGGAGATATGCGGGGCCCAGCGGACACACGCCTGAAAAACACGACTGTCGGCATGCTTCGCGAGAGTTGTTGCTGTGAGATGGGCTGGTGGGGATACGCGAAGCGTAAAGAATTTCTCCGCAGCACCCGCCGCACAACCGCGGCGACGGCGAGATGAGGGAGGAGATTGCGAGCAACGCCTTCGGAAAAACAATGTATCGATTACTTCGCCATGTTTTTACAAACATGATCGAATTCCCCCCGTCTCGCAAGGCAGCACATTGAATGCTACAGTGAAAACGTATAGTAAGGACGCGTGGTAAGGACGCAAGACCCTTGGAGGCCGAAGTTGAAGTATTCTGGGCGGCAGGCGGCCAAACCCCCAGGGAACCTGAGAAACTGGGTTGCGAAAGTTGCTAGGGACGGGCCGCAGAGGCTGAGGCAGGCAAGGCCCCAAGGGTACCCTTGAAAAAATCGTTTGTCCTTACTATGCGCGTTGACTGTATTCCCCGGGAGAAAGACTCCCCGAACATTACCGGGCCCGCCCGACAATGAAGGGGCACAAAACTCCGCAACGACCACGGCGATTACGACTACGACTACGATTTCGTTTACAACCACGACGAAGACTGCGACTACAATCGCAACTACAATCACGTTGACAATCGCGACTCTAACCACTGCTACAATCACTACTACAACCGTGCCAACTGATTCCCATTGCAATCCTTATGGGAGGATGCTCACAAATCCTCTCAAGCAGGGTTGCCCACAATGGACTTTCCCCTGGGAGGAGGATCCCTCAAAATTACCAAACCCGCCCTACAGCAGAGGAGACATGATACCCGCAGCGACGACAGCGACGACGACTACGATGACGACCGCGAGGAGCAGCCGGAGGACGAGGAGAAGGAGCAGGAGGAGGGGAGGAGGAGGAGGAAGAGGAGACACAACGCTGCATGGCTGTGCCTCCTCCTCCCGGCGGAGGAGTTACGGAGTTACGGATATTGCGACTACGCCAGCTACGTATATGCTTATAATGAACGAGGCGCTCTGCTGGCCTTATCAGTTTCACTGTAAGCTTTAAGCCAGATCCCCCGCTCAATATTCCAATGGCAATCAACGCGATTACGTGCAGGCCTGCCTTCACACCTCTTTCCGAGTTGGGCCACCTGTTGGGCCGCAAAACATCCGCACGTGCCGCAGAACCAAGTCCCCAGCCGAGCGCGAAACTGTAACAAGTGAGTTTCATCAGCCCACTCTCCACATATGTGCACCCTGCAACGGGCAGGCGGCCTGAAAATTACGCCACCTATAGCCCACAGGTCACAGCGTGGGATACCCAACCAATTATTATGCCTAGCTTTGGTCGGGGAGCTCCTACACTTTAGACAGGATGGCTTGCAATCGTATAGCGCATGCGTGGTGGAAAACTCCTTGCACGCCACAGGTGCTGGCGGCCTGGGCCCAGGATTCCTGACTCGGGTTCCTCGGGGCCCCTCGATCGCCAGGGCCTGCTCAGCTTAAGTTACGAAGGTGGCCAACAACATTCTCACGCGGACGGCGAACGCCATGCTTTCATTCGTAAACCATGTTTCCTGATGTCTGCAGGACTGCGGACAGCTCTGGCGGCGGCTTCAGCTAGCTTGTCCGCTGCCGCGTTCCCCAATCAAAAACAGAGGGGCTCTGCCCTGGACGGCGCCCCGAACCTCCTGATGGGAATGAACAAAAGGACCGTGCAACACAGCTCTGGTTTTCTCTTTAGAACCTGACCAACCTGGTGCCACAATTCTGAGTTCCCCCCATCAGGGGCGAAAGCTCGGCCACAATACCACCCCGAACAGACGCTATAATTATCTGTGGTATATATCACAACTCCATCGGCGCAGATCAGCGCATACAGGTAACTGTAAAACTCACCCTGGCCACAGTCTGCCAGGGCCCCGGCAAGCCCCCCCCCCCCCGCGCCGACGCCACCAACTGCATATCCTCTGAAATGTCAGAATACCCGAAGCCTCATATGCCCTCGCTCCACCAGACAGCCTCCTCTTGCGGGGGCGGAACTGAAACCCGCGATTGCGGCGAGGGGCCTCGATGCCAAAACCGCGGCTCAACTTCGTGCTGCGCGTGGGCCCTAGGGGCTTGTTCATCTGAGAGTCTGCGAATGTCATGGCCAACGCACTTCGAACAGCTCCAAATGCGGCGAATCGAAGACTCTCTCTCTCTCTCTCTCTCTCTCTCTCACTGCGACATCGGGCACAAGTCTGAAATACTGGCAACTTGGATGTTTCAGACCTGCGCTCTCGCGGCCAGGCTGCCCCTGCCGCCGCTGACACATGGATGTCCGACAGCTGTCTGCTGTTGGGCGTCTCCGCCAAATGGCGGAAAGGTGCTCGGAACGAGAGGTTGCAGATCCCCCCCCCCCATGCCAGCGCCATCAAAATGACTTGCGGCCCGGCGCCACAACCTCTGCACGACGGCGCCCCTGTACTCCTGTAAGAAGGCCTGTAAGAAGGCCTTGGGCACATCAACCTTCTCAATGCCTGCGAGAGCCCCTGGATTGAACTGCCAATTTTGCTGGGTCTCCGACCCGTCGCTTTAAACGCGCCAAGTCGGCTGGCCCCTCTGGTTACCAGCTCTCCTGCAGAAGGTAGGCGATCACTGCAGCCTGCGACCCTCGCATGTGGCGGCTGTGCCGCTGCTGACGCATGGAGCGAAACTCTTGGGCAAGCTGCCTCCAAGTCCGCTCGGCGCCGCTACGCGTCGCAGGCTGCGCGAGCCATGCCCGAGTCCACATCTGCAGGCGCCCCCGTGGCATCCGACATGCTGGATCGCGCCCTGGGGCGCGCAAGTCCAGCAGCGTCGCGGCGCGTCGCCCTGCGAGCCGAAGGCTAGATGCACCGCACAGGAAAGTCCTTATCTGCCTGATTCTGCGGCCGGAAACTCCATGAACCTGATGGGCATATGTCTGCTCCGCTCCAGTCGCGCCGCCAGCCTGCGCCTGCGCGCCGTGCGCGCGTACTTCACGACCTTACTGTGCATTCTCTGGTGACGAGCTGCTCGCGCCGTCGTGGTCGCACGAACACGTCGTCGCCCACCGCCGGCATCAACGCCAAGATACGGAGTCTGTGCCGCCGCTGTCACCGAAAAACTGACCGCTTTGAGGCGCCTCACGATACCCCTGGCATCCGCGAGCTCGGCGCAGGCCACCACGCTCTCGGGGGGGATATTGAGGCCCTCGCTCTGCATCAAAATGCACGTCTCCTTCGAACATGCCACAGGTCGATCACGCACAGCTCGCCTCGATCCGTTCGCAACCGGACTCAGATCGTCAATCCACAACGTGTGCGATGGCTGCACATGCATTGTGGCAATCCGCTGCATCGTAAATAACGTTACCACTTTGACAAAACGCGCGCCTGACCTCAGGCCCTGGACCACCGACCTCGTCGGGGCGACGGCCTCTGAGCAGGCGCCCGACTGTCGAAGGCACCGCGCCGCCATGCGCTGCATCAAATCCAGCCCCAGGACCTCCGCTGGGAAGTCCAGCCGCAAGGCACTATTGCCCAACCTGAGCCAACCGATGGAGTCGTAAAAGCTGGCGATTTCCAGCCAGCCGTGGCCATGGGCCACGCCCAGGCGCGCCGCAAGCTCCTCGTCCACCGCGCGGGTGGACGCCTCCTGCAACGCTGCATTGCCGCGGGTCGCGGCATCCCACGGCGCCTCGCAATCCTCGGTCCACGAACGCACCCAGGGCGCTCGCGCCTGGGACAAGAGCCGCGCAATGCGGGGCAACAGGCCGATGACCCTGTCGCCCGCGATCTTCCTCGGCAGCAGCGCGCCGACCGCCCAGAGCAGCTGATGCGGCCACGCATGACAGCTCTCACACGCCGCGAGGACCACCGCCAGCTCCTCGAGCGCGCATTCAGGGAGCCTGTCTGCGTCGAGCGCCGTGAGGCGAGCGATTCCCATGGACGCAGCCTGCTTCATGCGTCTGCCTGCCGCTTGGAGCTGCTCGCCTGACATGGGCGGGGATGGCCCTTCCGCAACCCGAGCTCGCATGTCACGAAATAGATCTTGCAGCTCCCCCAGCTGCTGACCTTCAGGGGCCCACAACTTTTGAAACTTCACACTCTTCCGATCCATGGTGCCCCGCGGGCGCCGCATGGTTGCGCCCCCTCTGGCGAGGACATGAGAGACCTGATGGGGGTCCTCGCGTCGCCCGACGCAAGGCCGACGCAGCATTCTGAGACTCCGTCCACTCTCAAAATGCAGCAAATGACTGACTGATGGCCCGTCGCTGGCTTCTCCGCGAAACTCGTTCACTCAGACAGACTGCTTCCGCAACTTGCCGGTCACTCAGCGCGCCAGCTGATGATAGCAACTGACGCCAAGATGCCCATGATATGCCGTCCTTCGGAATGATGACTTGATGCCCTTGCTCGGGCGCCCCCCGGCACAACTTCGCACATGATGAAAATAACAGCAGCTGCTGCTTCGCTCCATTGTTCCTGGCACGGCGTTTGGAAATACGCATCTAGAACAGCACGGGCCCTGGCCCACCATCCACTGATGCGATCCCTCGTCGGTGCAACTCTGGGCGGGGTAGTCTCCAGAACAGTGCCAGCGCGAAACTTGGGCCCCTCTGCGCGAGAGCGCCCATGGCTGGCCCGGCCATGGTGCGAGGCGAAACTGGCCTCCACCATGCGAATCCACGCGCAGCACAGACTGCTGATGATATCGCAATGACGCGAGCCAAGGGAAAGTGCACGCAGGCGGATAAGTGCACGAAGGAATGAACCCGATATTTGTCCTTTCAGCACTCCAGGCGGCCTCAGCAATGCTAAATTCAACGTTGGATTGTTAATTCCCCTCTGACCCTTGGGGCGATGGCTCGTGAAATACTTCGCGGGGCAGTTGCATGGGGCTACTACTACTATCTGAAGGGTTCTCACGCTGGGCTGAATTACTAATTTTCTGTTCTGAAGCAACGAGCGTGCAAGAGGTGGCCGGCGGGGCGGGAGGGGGCCCGAAATTGGGCCCGAAGGCCCACGGGTCCTCCTCTTCGCCCGGGTCGCCGTGCCCCCCTCCGAGCGGGTCGCCAACACCCGCCTCCGCATCGCTGAGGGGGGCCCGCGGCCCTTCCCCCTCCACTTCGCCAGCGCTCTCAATGGGAAACCACTGGCGGATTCGATCGTGCCTCTTCTGCTTGGCCAGCTGCTGTGCGAGCCTGCGTTTCACCTTCGCTCGGCTCGACTTGGGGCCTTCCACGGGCAGCCTAGCTGGTCGGGCCACTGGTGGGGGCCCGGGTGGAAGATCAAGGAACCTAGCGCGCGGTTGACTGCCTTCCGAGACGAGCTCAAAACTGAAACCTATGCGGGGTTTCCAAGGAACGTCCAGGACGGCCCCGAGCCCAATCATAGAAGGTCTGGCAACCTCAGAGCACAATGCAAAATCTAAATGCGAGGGCCGATTGTCCCCCGACGCGCATGTGCACTCAGTCTCGGATGCGACCTCGATGCCCGCTACTTTTTTCCACGAAGCCTGTGGCACACAAGTGCGCTGGCGACATGTTCCAATCGCCGATCGTGACCCATGGAAACTGGATGGATGCGAGCAAACTGCCAAGTCGCCTGAGACGTGAGACATTGTCTCCATTGCGGCCGATCCCCGAGTGGCCGTAAAAGACGCACACAATGATGGACAAAAACCTCGCATGTGGAGCAAGACTGGCAAGAGACCGTCGAACGCTGCGCTTCGGTCACGACGAAACGCAAGGGAATTCCGAGCAGCATCAAGAACTGGAGTAGGACGATAGCAACGCACCAACATCCACTCACCCCCTTCATTCGCTCGAGCTTCCTGATCGGGGTGGGCTTGCTTCCATTTACTTTTGGATCTGGCACTCTTGGCCCGCAGTCTCAAACCTGCACCTCTCGCCGCGGGCGCCCACTTGCCCAAATCGCGCCGGCGCGCGCGGATCTCGCACGCAGAAGCGAAGTTGCGTGACGGAGCAGCTTGACAGAGATACCCCCAACTCTTCTCTCCGACGCAGGTCGCATTCACAACGGATTGTTTAAGATAGTTTCGTCGTTCTGGCCGTCGATCCTACGGGCGGCGCAGTGCCACGCGTACTAGTCCCCGAAGTAAACGCACAAGTGCCTGAAGGACAGCTGCGCTCCCCAGTCGACGTCGGAGTAGACGTCGCCCTCGATGGGGCTGCCGCAGCCCCTAGTCACAACTCCTCTTCACCCTCGGGCACCTTGATGTCGTTGGCGCCTTTGCCGCCCCCCTTGCCCTGCTCGACTGCCTGCGCTGCGTCGAACCTGGCCTTGGAAATAGCAGCCGCCGCCTTCTTGATCATCTGCTCGTCGACCTGCGCCGCGGCCGCTAGGCCCCCCGCTGGCGCCGCGGCTCCACGGGCTGCGCCTGGGACCGCGGTGGCTGGGGAGGGCGCCTTGCCCGCGCCAGTGGCCGCGCCGGCGCCCCCCGCGGGGGGCCCTGTGGCTGCCGTTGCGGGCGCGCCACTGCCCGCGCCTCCTGCAGCCTCTCCATCAGCACCGACTGTGCGACGTGTCTCGCCCATGCGCTCCATCGCCTCCTGCTCGAACTCATCGGCTTTGCCGAGGACCGGGCGTCCTTGGACTCGAAGGCCGAACGATGCAAACCCAACTCTTTCGTCGACTCCCTGAGCTGGATCTTGTCGTTCTCCTCGCAGCCCCAACTCTCGAACTGGTCGAAGATGGCTGAATTGATGCGGAGCTCGAAAGCAAGCACCTGGCCATCAGCGGCGCTGGCCGCCTGCGTGGCCTGCGCCCCTTCGGCCCTAGCCAAAGCCTCCGCAGCTCGTTTCTTGTGGATCTCGGCCAACGCCAGGTCCTCCGCCGCCTTCTGTTCCTTGGTCTCTGCCAATTGCAGCTGCCCCCATCAGGCGGAGGACCTGCGTGACCGTCTGCTCGTGGCGGCGGGGCGCCGCGCGCCAAGCTCGGTCAGCTTTGCGCACCGTCTCCTCCTTTGACACTGTCTCCTCCTGCTGCGCCATGAAGTGCAGCCGCTCCTGCTGCGTTGCCAAGGCCGGCCTCGGCACCTCGTCGTTGGACACCTCCGCGACCTTCTTGAGCAATGCCTGCAACTCCGCAGCCTGTTGTGCCTTGGCCGCCCCCCCGCTGCCCCGCTTGAGACTGCGGTGCCGACCGCGACGCCGCTGGGTGCTCCACCCGCTTGTGTCGTCGCACTCGTCCTGCGCCACGATCTCCTCGTCCTCGACATCATTATCGAAAGTGACGCTGGGAGACCGAGGGGCAAACAGGCGAATCTTCTTGCTGCAATTTGGACACTTGGCCCCCTTCACAACCAACTTGTCATGGTACTCACATGTCTTGCAATGCACACATCTGCTCCATGGGCGAGGCCGAGCAGTCGACCGCACGGGGCTGCTGCCGCTTGATGGAGGCACTGCGCCTGATGCTGACATCCCTGCTTTCGTTCGCCCCGCGAGTGTGGCTGGACTCGCTGAGGCTTTCCCTCAAGCGCCCCTAAGAAGAAGGTGCAGGGATCGGGCCCTGGCACAACGTTCGGGCCCAATTGGCTTGAGCTCCACCTGGAGGAAGAAGAGGAGGAGGAGGAGGAGGAGGAGAGGAAAAGGAGGAGGAAGATGAGGGTCGGAGTCTGTTCCCCGCCGAAACAAACACGAGGAGGGGGTGACCAGCATCGAAGACCTCAAGGGGATAACTGATTATACTGCTGGTGTGCTCGAGGCATCGGGATGCTGTAAGCAATGGGGTGCTCGAGAAACGTCGACTCCCTGAGCAAGGAACTACAAGGGCGTCAAGACCTGGAAACCCGGGATGTTAAATCCATCCGAGTCCTCCTCCAACCTTGCCATTTCGAATCGGTTCAATAATGAATCGATGCGTTCGGCGCGATCGACCCTGAAATCGACGAAGGCTGTGCCTGAGGTGAGCTGCCGCTCATCCTCCAAATTCTCAGATTTGGTGCTACAGACAAAAATTATGTACGTAATGCCGTCGGTTTGTTGGCCCTGTAGAGTTCCTCCGAAGTTTATGATTGTGTTTGATACTCGCATCGCCAAAGTCTTGGCTACGCCGCCAAAGCCACGTTGCACGGCGGCGGCTTGTTGCGATGGACTCGTAAAACCACTACTTACGTTCAGCCACGTGTACGAACTCGCGGAACAAACCATTGCCTCCAAAATCCCCCAAAGAGCCTTCTTGGTACGTGTTTCATCCATCCCTCTCCTTGCATGCGTCCTATCGCTAGACCACGATGCACACATTGGATGCCAAATACAGTGACCTCGATATACTGCATGGCCATATCGGTGCCGAAGATGTCGTGGCGGTCGTGTTTGTAGGTTGACGTGTCCGTGGGGCACGTTTTTATTGTGAGCTGACGTGGCCGTCAGCCTCCAGATAGATGTTGGGCGCGTGTTGGTATCTTGCACCCGTCCGCGAAGTCGGGACGTGTAGCGATATAGAGAATTACTAATTGGTACGTAGCGGCTCATAGCCGTGGCCTGCACGTGTAAACCGACGTGGCCGTCGGTAGATGTATTGCCACGTGTAAGCCGGTTTCCTGGCTGCGGCCCACGGAGTGAAGCCGGCGCACAATAGGATGTACCACCATAGAAGTAGTCCACCATTCTGCGCCGTGGAAGTCAGGCATTAAGGTTAGAGCCAGCCACACGAAGATGAGGCCAGCTCCACTACCAAGTCCAAAATGAGACCATGTACTACGCCTTAAGCTTGACATAGTACACCATGACATATCCATGCGGTAGGAAGGAGCGGGTAGACGAGAGATGAAGCATGGAAATAGAAGGCGCATCGTCGAAGGGACTGGGTGTCTCCTTTGTCCCGTTACTCAGATGATATAAAACCCCACGTATGGGGCCGTCATATAGAGCGACGTCGCTTGAGCCCAAGCGGCGTCGGAACGCAAGCGCGTCGCTCGTATCTAGCCCTTGGCCTCCGTGTAAAATCGCCCAAGAGGCCTGCAAGACGCCCCAAGAGGGCTCTAACATTACCCTACAGAGGGCCCCGGAAAGCTACATGTTTCACATCTTCGCCTTTGTGGTGCCAACATCTTCCAAGACGGCCCAAGAAACCCCAAGATCTCACACCCGAGAGGGTTCAAGAAGGTCCCAATACGGCCCAAAAGGCGTCCAGGACGGCCCAAAGAGGGCGTAAGAGAGATATTTCGAACTGACTTGTCGAGCCCTCCGCCGTAAGAGGACCCCCGAGACGCAAGCGGGCGCCCGAGAAACCTTCGAAAGGCTTCCGAGAGGCTAAGAAGAAACCCCTCGAGACCCCAAGCGGTCTCCTCAGAGGGCCTCGCCCCTGGATCTTTTTCCTCGTCTGGGGGTCGGCGGAACGGCGCAAACCTCTTGAATAAGCGATCTCGACCTGTCAGGAGGATTTGCGATTCACTGTGCATCAGGGCAAATCTTGCTGTCATCCCCTCTCAGGAGCTTGGACGCAGCTGTCACCCCTGTGTCCCCCCTTCATCCCTACAGTCGGGGCGTCGACCTAAGGAACCCTATATTAGAAGCGATGCCCCTTTCTCCCAAAAGTTCAACTTCGATTTCCTATGGGCAACCTCAGGGAAACCTAAGGCAAACTGCACAACAATCAAGGAACACCGAGCCCCTCCCCAACGAAAAGGGTTCCTTCTTCAGCGCCCCGATTGTACCCCTCCCCCCCCTCCTACTTCCCGAACTCTCGTGCTCTGGAGATGCGGCCGCTTGCACCGCGCGGGTTTTTTGCATGCTTACAAAAACAACTCGAAGGCTGACTCAAAAACACTGAGAACAACGGTGACGGTGGTCATGACCGCGTTCCATCAATCTGGACAGGCAATCCGGGCGTGAAACTCGTGGTCGCAAGGTCTCGATCTCGCAAGCCCAGGCAAAAGGTCCAACGACGACCTCGGCGCCCTGAAAGCTCTAGACTGAGACCAACCCCTGCAATTCCACATCTGCCCGGCATCCGCACTCGATGAAGCACGCGAGTCGACCCCTGGACTTGGCTGGCCGCAGGGACAAGTGTCTCACACGCGGCCGAACTGCCAAGCCCACGGGCCCGACGGCCTGCTGCTTCACCATCGGACAGTCGCATCGATCAACTGTCACCAGTGCAGGTGCAGTATCACTGGGCAAACTCGAAGGTAGGCCGCATGCGGGCCCATCCAGAAGGAAAGACCTTCTGGAGCGCGCCGAAGGACCCAGCGGGCCAGGTTTCCGAAAACGGAAAAAAGACATCCCTGGCGAGGGTTTCGAGCATGAGGTTTACACACGTCCTAACTTTCGGAAGAGAAATGAACTTTCAGCTGTGGGGGTGCTCGCATGCGGGATTCAACCAGAGAAAGGAAAGCGGGAGAGCCCAGACTTCAAAGGCAATGCAGCAACACTCACGAAGTAGCTGTACTAGAACTTGTGCTGAAGTAGCTTCTTCTCTTCTGGTACGACTTGATCATCCCCGTTCCACTGATTCGAAACCCCTCATATTGTACTTTAGGTTGGGCCCGCCGCTTGTGCTACCAGAGCTGCTCCGCCTATTCTTCTTGCCGATAATCCCAACAATTTCCTGGAAAATATGTTCCCGTTAATCCCCCTGGTTCCCGCTAATTCCCCTGGTTCCCCTCTAACCGTTCCCGCTAATTCCCGCAAATTCCCGTTAATTCCCCTGTTCCCTAATTCCCGCTAATTCTTACATGGCTGGCCTACAATATTGCAATATTGCACGTAGAACATGATATGAGCATGAGACGTACACTATGATGCTATGGTGACGGTATGATGGCACGAAACATCGAACGAGTCGAAAGAGCGATACGCGGAGGAAGGATGCAGGTGAGGGGAAGACGACGAGAGGGGACGACAGCCCGCCGCTTGTGCTACCAGCGGCGGGGTTCGCCTCTTCCCTTCCCCTAATTTCCCTTTAGTTTTTCCCGATAGTTGTCTTCGAATTGTATCATTGTCCCTCTAATTGTCTTGCATTCCCGATCATTGTCTTGTATTTCCGATCATCGGCCATATGGTATACACCATACAAGCGACACAAACGCATGGTATCAAGGAGGAAGGAGGAATGAGGAGGCCTCAGACCCTCCATCACCAGTAACATGCCCACCCTCATCCCTGCCCCCTCCTCGCCTTCCCCCTTCCTTCCTCATCGTCCTCTTCACTGCTATTCTACTCGAGATGGCTAAGCGGCGGACTTCCCGACACCTCGGGGAGCCTCCCTGCAGGCCTCTGGAGGCCTTCGAGAGGCGCTTCTCCTCCCCCTGCTGGTCTTCGTGCCGTTCCCTCTTCCCACCTTTCCTCCTTTTTCCTCCTTGGCATTGCTCGGGCGTGTGCGTTTTTTTCCTCTGCGAGGACCATCGAGGAGCATCCTGGACCACGTAGCAAACCAAACACGCGCGAAACCGACACATGCACAGGGAATGGACGTCCGAGCGATAGCAAGCCTCCTGCCCGCGCTGGGCGATAGCAAGCCTCCTGCCGCGAGGGCTGGGCACGGGAATCACCGTCCAGGCACTAAAGGGAAAAAATCCCCGGGAGGTCCCGGGAGGTGGGGCCCCGGGAGGTGGGGGCCTTCCCGCTAATTCGTCCCTGTGTTTTTACAGGGTTTCATTTTCGGGAAATTATCGGGAAGGGTCCCCGGGAGGTGGGGCCCCGGGAGGTGCCCGGGAGGTCCGTTAATTCTGGACGGTAATCCCCGAACCCCTGGACGGTAATCCCCAGCAATGAAAATCATGCGGGGCGAGGGGTTGGGGAGCTCGGGTTGCTCTCTTGCAGTTGCGCCTCGCCGAGAGCCTTCCAGAGCCTCCTCCTCCTCCTCCTCCTCCTCCTCCTCCTCCTCCTCCTCCTCCTTCCTCTCGGTGACGTGGTGACGGCCCTCCCTCCTCTCCTCACCCTCCTGCTGCCCCTCTCCCTCCCCCTCTTGCTGCTCCCCTCCTGCTGCTCCCCTCATTGTTCGGCTCCTTTTCCCCACTTGTTCCCTCCGTCGCTTCCTGGTCGTCGTCCCCTCTCGCCGTCTTCCCCTCACCTGCATCCTTCCTCCGCGTCTCGCTCTTTCGACTCGTTCTATGTGTCGTGGCATCATACCGTCACCATCGCATCATAGTGTACGCCTTATGCTCATATCATGTTCTACGTACAATATTGTAGGCCAACCATGTAAGACCGAGTATGGCTGACGCCCATAAGCATCCATTGGAACTGGGGAATTAGCGGGAATTAGCGGGAACGGTTAGAGGGGAACCAGGGGAATTAGCGGGAACCAGGGGGAACCAGGGGGAATTAATTTCCAGGAAATTGTTGGGATTATCGACAAGAGGAATAGGCGGAACAGCTCTGGTAGCACAAGCGGCGGGGTCTCTTCGGGGGGCGCAGTCGTTGGCGCTGCTTCATTCCTCATTCCTCCTTCCTCCTTGATACCATGCGTTTGTGTCGCTTGTATGGTGTATACCATGATCGGAAATACAAGACAATTATCGGGAATGCAAGGCAATTAGAGGGAATATGATACAATAAAAAGACAATTGAAAGACAACGATCGGGAAACATTAAAGGGAAATTAGGGGAAGGGAAGAGGCTTGCCCCGCCGCTGGTAGCACAAGCGGCGGGCTCAAACTTTAGGACCAAGCACACTCTGGTATTTGCTGCACGCCAATACACGCTAGTACACTTTGCACTCAAAGGCTGGCAGTGCTCGAACCAGAAGAGTTCAAGGGTTCCGAAGGCAAGGCGCGCGCGGATGACAGAAAGAAATCTACGCGCCGCCAAGGGTCCAAAACCTAACGGTTCGCCGCGAAGGACCCCCCGCAGAAAGAAAAGAAATCCGGCCGGGGGGTAGGGGTTCCGGGCATGAGTGGGGTAGGTGATGGTGCAATCTCGGACTTCCCCTGCTACATCCCTTCCCAACTATCCTGTGGCGTTGGGCTCCCGCTTTGAATCAGCAGCGCCCCGCGTTCTCTCCTCCTTTTCTCCTTCCCCTCCTCCCTCCCTTCTCCCATCCCTGCCTCAGCCGTGCGCGTGTCCATGTCGGCATACCCCTCACACACTTCGTGGCCTCATCGAATGCTCGACCGAAGGCCCTAGCGGCAACGCCCGCATGGTGCCACTCCGCCCTGCTCGGCACACACCACAAACGTCTCGTGACCCCACCGGTAGCTTCACCAAAGGCCCCTGTGGCAGCGCCCGCATGGCGTCACCCCGCCAATTTCGGCACATCCCTCACAAGTTTCGTGACCCACAGTGAGCTCCACTTCTGGACCAAGTGGCAGCGCCCACACGACGTCCCCCCGCCCATTTCGGAAAATCGTTCACACGTTTCGTAACCCAACAGGGATGTCCACCGAAGGCCCCAGTGGCAGCGCCCGCATGCCGTCGCCCATTTCGACACACCCCTCGAATCTTTTTGTGGCCCCGCAGGGAGCCCCACCAATGGCCCTAGTGGCAGCGCCCGCATGGCGTCAAACCGACGGTTTCGGCACACCCCTCGCACGTTTCGTAACCTCACAGGGAGCCCCACCAATGGCCCCAATGGTAGCGCCACCCCGCCCATTTCGACACACCCCTGATACGTTTCGTGATTCCACAACGTGCCCCATCGACACCTGCATCGCGTCACCCTGCCCATTTCGAGACACTATTCACGCGTTTCGTCACACAACCATAATTCCAAGTGACGTCTGGTACTCACACGTTCATGTGGTTGTGTCCTTCCGCAAGATAATGTGTTGCTGATACTTTCTGGATATGTCTGCACTCACTGCGTGGTACCATATGCACCACTCGTGAACTCAACCCGTTCCAATGTTGCGACGTTGGGCCCAGAACTGCGGCGTAAAAGTCCGCCTGTGCTGAAGTGACACCGCAGCTGGCAGATACATCCCAGAAATCCCTTCGTCTCCGGACGTCTCAAGACGTGGGAACAAAACTAGTACATAGATGCAATGCAGGCGGTCCAGGCATGGCAAAGCAAAAAACAATGTGATTACTGACGCGGCTCGACACCTTGCGCGCGTGGTTTGCTTGCAGCAATTCCATGAAACGAAACGCAACTGTGCGGGCCAACCTCATCGGCAGAGCTGTACCTGGAAAAAGAGCTCATACCAATAACTCTGCTGCATCTCCTCATTATTGCGTCTCCACACAAAACAATGGTGGCGCTATGAGGATGTGATGGTGACGCTGCGGGAATTCCCCGCGGTCGCATCAAAATAACACCAACGCACCGAACGCTGCATGGGAGACAAACCGAGTGGAGACACACACACACACACACACATTTTAGGGTCGCGCCCGCAAAAGGCTGCTGCAAATACCTTAGGGTCCCGCGCGACTCTTGAGAGCATCCGAAAGCAAGGTGATGACCTCGCCATCGTTCAGGCGTCCATTCCCCGTGCATGTTTCGATGTCGTGCTTGCATGTTTTTAACAAGATGATCCATGATGCTCCTCGATGGTTATCGCCGAGAATAATGCACAAGACCGAGCGAAACCAAGTGACCTGAACATGGCACTGCCAACGAAGAACTGCCCGCGCCAAATACTCTACGAGAAGGTCTGTGCTGCTTGGCCCTAAGCCGTGCAGAAGCATTCGTCGAGCGCGTTCCGCTCCTCGCAACGTAACTCCCAGAAAAAATGGCCTGGCTCCGTCGAGGAGGATTTACGACCCATTACATCAGGGCGAACATGCTTCTCCAAGCCGTCCTGTGGTGTGGGGTCCTCGTCTTGAAGATACGGCGCCCCGCGTCACTCACTCACCCCTTCCTCCTGCCCCTCTTTCCTGGTCCCCCTCCTCCCGCTCTTCTCATCCCTTGCACCCCTGACACGTTTCGTGGCCCCATGGGGAGCTCCACCGAAGGCCCCAGTGGCAGGGTTCGCATGCGGCTCCACCCCTAATTTCGACACACCCCTCACACGTTTCGTGGCCCCATAGGGAGCTCCACCGAAGACCCCAATGGCAGGGTTCACATCTGGTTCCACTCCTAACTTCGGCATGCCCCTCACACGATCCGTGGCCGCATAGGGAGCTCCACCGAAGACCGCAATGGCAGAGTTTGCATGCGGTTCCACCCCTAATTTCGGCGTGTCCCTCACACGTTTCGTGGCCCCATTGGGAGCTCCATCGAAGGACCCAGTGGCAGGGTTCGCATACAGTTTCAATATCAGTGTTAAGACGTTAAGATACCCCTCACACGTTTCGCGGGCCCATAGGAACTCCGCCTGACTCCCCAATGGCAGGGTTCGCATGTGGTTCCACCCCAATTTCGACACACCCCTCACACGATTCGTGGCCTCATAGGGAGCTCCACCGAAGGCTCAAATGGCAAGGTTCTAAGGTTCGCGTGCGGTCCTACCCTCATTCCAACACACCGCTCACACATTTCGTGGCCGCATAGGGAGCTCCACCGAAGGCCCCAGTGGCAGGGTTCGCATGCGGTTCCCCCCCCCATTCAGGCACACCTCTCACACGCTGTAGGGAGCTCCACCGAAGGCGATGCTCACAACTGCGGCACCCACGACTGCATATGGCTGGGTCCTTCGCCTGGAGATCTTTTTGTTCCGGACGCTTGCGAGTAGGCACTTTGCGAGCAGTGCCCTGTGAGGCACGGGGCGTCTCCAACGCTTCGCAAACGCGCAGCGGGAGCGGGCCCGGCCCAGCTTGGCCCTGCAGCCTCCTCCTCCTCCTCTTCCTCCTCCTCTTCCTCCTCCTCCTCCTCCTCCTCCCCTTTTCGTTCCTCTTCACCTTTCTCTGGGCACCTACTGGCAAAACGGCACCCTCATTATCCACAAGCGAGGATGGCTTCTGCACCGCAGTAGCGCGCTCCCAGTTTGGAGCGTGAAGAAAGAATCAGCTGTGCAGTACTGGCTCTCTTGCACAGCTGGTATCGTTGCTGCGCACGTCCCTAGACATATGACCGCGATCTGAATCTGAACGCGGACCGTTGTTGCAAGGCGGGCGCAAGTGGCGTGGCCCCAGTGATGGCCTCAAAGGAATCTCAACAGCCCTCTAGGCGAAGGTGGTTTAACGAACTTGCGTCTCCTCTCTGCCAAAACCAGCATTTTCCCCGCTAGGGGGATGAGCTTATCACCGCCCCCTTATATATAATATATATATATATATATATATATATATATATACACATACAAATACAGCTATAAACACACACCCAACCCCAGGCGACAGGCAGCCAAGCAGGAACATGACCGACCCTATGATGCCCACCCCCCAACAATCCCGGTCAACAAACAATGCATTAGCCTGGCGAAGCACCCAACCACAGGCAATTGTGAGCACTGTCGTCGTATGCATCGAGGAGCTCCCTATAGATACGCGGGACGTGTGAAGGGTGTGCCAAACATGGGCGCGGTGGGCACATGCGAACGCAGCCACCGGGGCCGTCGGTGGAGCTCCCTACGGGGCCATGAAACGTGCGAAGCGTGTGCCAAAATGGGTGCGATGGGCGAGCGCGAAAGCAGCCACTGGCGCCTTCAGTGGAGCTCCCTACGGCGAAACGTGCGAGGGGTGTGCCAAAATGGGTGCGGTGGGCGCGTGCGAAAGCAGCCATTTGCGGGGCGCCCGCGCCTCGCCGCAGCCTTCGGGCCCGCAGGCCGCTAGCAGGAAGAGGAGGCCGAGCAGCGTGCTCAACGGCCTGGCCACTCGGCTCAGCACGGGCACAACAGCCTCGGCGCCTCCAGCTCAGCCCAGCATGGGTTTGCCCGACTTGGGACCCTTGCCGCCCATGATGCGGGCGATCCTCCGCTGGCGCTCACGATCTCGCGGGTCGCGCGCGTCCAACCTCCTGCGTGGGCCCGTGAGGTTCCTGGCCACCTGCTTCGGGTTGGAGCCGCGCACGACGCGCGCCGCGAACTCGCCGACCACCTCGATCTGGCGCGGCCTCGGGGGCGCCCGCTCGGGACGCCGCCGGCGCCTGGCTGCCCCGAGGCCCTTCCGCCGAGGGCCCGCGGAGCTAGGGGGCCCGCAGCCGCGCTGCCAGGGGGCTGACAGGAGCCCGAGGCCACCCCTGCACGCGCCCAGGCCGTCGCAAGAGTAGTCGGGAACTGACCGCCATCTGTCAGGCTGCCCCCGCGCGCAAATGCATGGCGCGCGCCCGAGAGGGGCGAGCGCGCATCGGCTTCCCCACGACGCTGCGAGGCAGCGCCGCGGCCCTGGCCCTCTAGGCTGGAGGGCGCGGCCCCCTCCATGTCCAGGGAGCGTTCCAGCTCGGCGCCGATCACGAGCGCAGGCTGGCTGGGAGGTGCTGCCTGTTCTCCAGAAGGTACCCGAACTCCAGGTGCCCCACGCGCTCCTGTTCGACCGCCAGGCAGCGCTCGATCTCCAGCATGCGCTCGATCTTGCGAAGGTGCTCGAGCTTCTGGTGGAGCCCGACCTCCAGGTGGCCCCCCTACTTCAGGAGGTGCGGCCGATGTATGTACTCGATCTCCAGAAGGAACTCGATCCCTCTCGAGCCCCCCTGCAACAGGTGGTACTGGGACCCCTGGGGTGGGCCTGTCCACGTCCAGGGACCGCTCCAGCTCGGCGTCGCTCCCGGGCCCTGTTATCCAGAAGGCGCTCGATCTCCAGTTGCCCCCTGCGATTCAGCTCGAACGCCAGGCGGTGTCGAGCCGTCGTCGTCAATGTCTGCAACTCCTCCACATGCAGCGGTCGCATGGATGCACCTGGCTTGGGGGCAGGGCCCTGAGGTGCTCACAAGGCTACTCCTCTCCTCCCTGCCCTGTCCAACGCGCCGCCCCTCGAGGATGTCAAGCCCCGCCCGCGCTACCCCGCCAGTAGCGGCGGGCCCCCCGCGCTCGACGACCTCCTCAGTGCTGTCGTGCGCGACATGACGCAGACGTACAGGCTCACTGTCTTGAGCTACTCGATCTCCAGGATGCACCCGATCTTGCGAAGGTGCTCGAGTTTCTGGTGGGGCCCGACCTCCAGGTGGCTCCCCTGCATCAGGTGGTGTGGCAGCTGTACGTACTCGATCTCCAAAAGGTGCTTGAGCTCCCCGTGGAACTTGATATCCATCAAGCTCCCCTGCTGCTGGTGGTGCTAGGACTCCTGGCGGTGCCCGAACCGCACGTGGGGCCCGCAATCCAGCAGGTGCCCGAGCTTCAGGTGTTACCGGATCTCCAGAGCGAACACCCATTGCAGGCGGCACAAGAACTCCGCCCGGTACCCAATTTCCTGGTGGCGCATGATCGCCAGCAGGTGCCCGATCTTCCGAAGGTACTCGAAGCCCAGGTGGTGCTGGGTCTCCCGAAGGAACCTCTGCTTCAAGAGGAACAGGAGCTCCCCGCGGCACCCGATCTCCTGGCGGAGGCCCTCCTTCGCGCAGGGCTTGATCGCAAGGGCGGGGGGCCGCGCTGACCTGGCCGAGGACCGTCGCGTCGTCGTGGCCCTCGTCGTCATGCGCGACGCGGCGCTCCACTTCGGGGTCCGCCAGACCGCCTGCTTGGTCGTCCTCGGCGGCGTCGGTGGCCTCAGCGTCATCGGCTGCCTCCCAGTTCTGCCGCGCACGAACGGCCCTGGCGGCCGAGCCCGCGGCGAGAAAAAGAGGCGCCGCAGCGCCCCCCCGCTTGGCAGCAGCCTTGAGATCCTTGCCCCGCAGCCCTGCAAGCCTGCCGCGACGCTCCTGCAAGGGAAACTTCGCGCGCTGGGACCGCGCGATCTTGCCGCATTTGGACCGCATTGCGTAGCCCGCGCGCTCGATCCAAGGCGCGGGGGTGCCGCGGTTGGGGCCGCCCGGGCAGCCTGGAAGCCGCGGTGGCTGGGTCCGCGGGCCGAACATGTTAAGCAGCCCCCCCGGACCCACTGGAGGGAGTTCGATGTTCAAAAAAAAGAAATGGATCTTCACAGGGCCACTTTTGCAAAAGTGCTGCTTGTTTGAAATCGCAAGAGCGACGTCGTATTTGCTTGATAAAAGCGCGCAAATGAGACATCGCGACATCAGTGCTTCGGCTGGTCGCGCACAGCGCGCGCTGCGCCGCGGGCATGCTCGCGCAGCCTTCGGCGTTCACGGCGGCTGTCGCCGCGCTTTGCGTCGGGAGACGCTATTCTGAGCGAGCTCGCCGCGGTCGTCGCGACTCGGGGCACCGCGCGCGCATGGTTAGGATTCCTGCAAGGGCGCGCGCTCACGCACTTAGCATCGCGATGGGGTTGCGCGCGGGCGCGCGCGCATCGCTCCGCGGCGTCGCGCGGGCTCGCGCCGTTGCGCGGCGCTGCTTGGGGCGCCACAGGGGCGTCGGGCAACTGTCTGCGCAGCTTGTGAATTGGGGAACAACAAATGAGTCTTCGGTTGGCCAGCGATGACAGATATACACGGCGCTCCGCGGGAGCGCGCGCGGCAGGTGGCAGGCAGCGTCGCCGACAGGCGTTGACATGAATCCTTGTCGGGCCTCCAAGCCCCCCCCTTTGCCTCCCTCCTCCTGTTGCTCTGTCCCCCCCCCCCCCCCCTCCTCCTCTTCGTTTCCTGGTCCTCTTCTAGCAATGATTACCCTTCCTTCCGATTGTCTTCATTGCCTCGTGGTTGTGCCCCCCCTGCTCGCGATGTCCCGGCTGCCCCTCGCGCCGATGCTTTTGCTTCTTGCATTGCTAGCGCTCCTGCTGCTTATCCCTCCTCGTCCCTATGCCCCCAGGGCCCCCCTCTCGCTCGCCGTCGCCGCAACTCCGCGGCTTCGGCGCCGGGCCTCGGCGAGGGCCCGCGGATCGAGGGCCCGCGGGACCGCGCCCTCGCCCTCGGCGGGGCCACGGGGGGCCCGCGCGGCAGGGGAGGGGCGCGGGGGGGGGGGGGGGGGGCTGAGCGGATGGAGAGCGGGAGCGTGAGTTGAGAGGGCGGGGCCAGGGCGGGAGAGGGAAGGGGGCGGGGCAGAAGTAGCATCATCAGGAGCATCGCGCGCGCGAGTGCGATGAGCGGGATAAGGATGAGGAGGGGGAGGAGGAGGGGAAGAGGAGGGGGGGGGGGGGAGGGCGGGGGCATGGAGAGGGGGGCGGGAAACGCGAGGAAGGAGCAGGAGGGCCCCCCCAGGAGGACCGCGGCGTTAAGAAGGGTTGGGCCTGGAGGGGGAAGAGCAGATGCAGCAACAGGAGGCGCAGATAGCGGCATCAAGATGATGTCATCATTGCCCAAAACCTCGCGCGAATGCCGACCCATGCGGCGCGCGCCGCCCATTCGGACGCGACTCCAAATCCAGGCATCCGCCGACGATGGCAAAGGGTGACGAGCCGTCTCGCTCGCGCGCCCCTCCGCCGAAAGAGAAAGATCCCAGCGGCGAAGCGCTTGCGATAACAACGTGGAAACTGCCTCGTCGTCGTCCTCGCCGTCGTCGCCCCGATCGTAACTGTCGACCTCGCGTGGCCGGTCTCACTATCGATCTCACTATCGCTATCGCGCGATCTGTATCACGATCGAAAACACTATTAATCCAACAATCGAGATCACTAACGATGCCGCTGCCGATTTCACGATCGACCTCGCTATCGGTCTCATCCGATCGACGTCGCTATCGATATCACGCAATCGTTCTCACCATCAATCTCCACTTCCACCCCCGCCACGCCCACTACACAATTGGCAAACTCGCTCACGCAGCAGCCTGGGCGCGCCGAGGAGCCTTCCACACAGCTCTGTGGAAGCGTCTTGAAGAAGGCCGAGAGCTGCACCTGCTTCGGCATCGGCGCCCAAAGCTCGTCGCGGTCGGCCTTCCAGAGCTCCTCCGAGTTCGCGATGGGCGGGAGCTGCAACGGGCGATGCAGCGCTGGCCCGACCGCGTCCAGCCAGAGCTTCTTCAGGCTCTGAATGGGCGCCGGCACTCTGACGATGGTGGGCGCTGCCATCGCGTTGCCGACCACCGCGATCAGCTGGCTGCCGCGCGGCGTCGCGGTGAACGACTCAGGCTGGAACCCCAGCGCGCGGCAGCGCTCCCTGAGGGTCATGCAGCGGCCGTCGCCCGACACCTTCTGCCCCGCGCGGCCCCAGAGCCACGCGCGCGCACTCTTAGTCGCGAAGCGCGCCGCCGAGTCAATCTGGAGGCACTTGCCAACAACTTGTCAGGGCTCCTCGCGAGGTCGCACATGTCGACCGCGCCAGCAGGGACACGCTTGGCCGCGAACAAGTCATCGCACACCGCGCAGGCGCAGAGGGGGGCGAGGCGAAGGGGCGGGCAGAGCAGCAGGGGCAAGAGGAAGAAGAGGAAGGACGAGGACAGGAAGAGGAGGAGGAGAGGCAAGAGCAGGGGCAGGGGCAGCGGCAGCGCTCAGCCTCCGCAAAATGCAAACGAGGAGGAGGAGGAGCAGGATTATGGATAGGAATAAGAGGCGGGGGAATGGAGGGGGAAGGGGGGGATTAAATTCCGCTTTGCCCCCCCGCCCTCTTCTCCCACCCAACCTCCGGCGACTGAGTCCTCATCTTCGGGGCGCCCTTTGGAAATGGGCCCTGCCTTGAGAGTCGCATCTGCTCGAATTAAGTGCTTGCGCGAATTCAGATAAACAGGGCTGCTCTCCTTAATTAGCTGTTTGCCATACTTTAAACGAGAAGTTTTCATGTTGTTCTATGTTGATTATATGTTGACTTCCTGTTGTTCTATGTTGATTCTATGTTGGTTTCATGTTGTTCCTCCTCCTCCTCCTTATCCTCCTTCCTCATCCTCCTCCCTCCACCTCCCCGCGGCGCCTCCTCGACAGGAGACGTTGTTTTTTTGCTCAGCGAGCGCAAAAGGGGAAGCGCGGCTTCCGATTCGGGGCGCAGGGGCGGCGCGCGCTTCACTCAGCGAAGGCGTCGCCGGTGGTTCGCCTGTAAGTCCCTTCCCGCCGTTCTGGGCCGCATGCGTCTCCGACGAGATCGCCGGCCGCTCGTCGACCAGCTTCTCGGCCCTGGGCCCTTGGCAATGCTCCGAAACCTTCTCGTGGAGGCCAAGGCGGCAATTGTGGGCGCATTGCTGGCGGCAGCGATATCACCAAAAACCGCCCGGCTCCTGCGCGCGGCGCCAGGACTGCGCGCCGGCCGCAGCGAGGGCGCCGCGCGTCGAGCATCGAGCGCCCCAGGCTGCCACGGCAGCTGCCATGGTGAATTCCTGAAAACGGGTCGGGCAACTCGCAGAAAACTTAAAGCAAAAAACGGCTGCGGCGGCGAAGATGAGCATAAGGAATGCGATTGTACATTAAGAAGCGGATGATGGGGCGGAGAGAGCGGGGAAGGAGAGCTCCGAAACGAGTCGGCGTAGCCTCTCCTGCACAGGAGGGGGCCTCCTGCACGGGAGGGGGAGGAGAAGGCGACATCTTTTTTTGGATTTGGCCGAGGAGCCATCAACAGATCCTAGCGAAAGGCTGCGAACAAAATCTGCTCATCAATGCGACGCTGAAGCCCTTGGGCGCGAGCGCGCTGCCGCGAGGCTTGGCGGAGTGAGCGGCCGTGCCTCCGAAGTCCTCACCCCTGTAAGTCCAGCATGTCTCGGGTTGATGGCCCTGCAACGATTCCAAGCCCATCTCGAGCAATTAATGAAGCTTCGGTATGATGTGAAACACTTTCGGGCGCATGCCGCGCAGAGCGGTGCACTGCAGGCTGAACTGGATCGACTGCCCATTCAGAATGCCCACCTTCAGGCTACCACTTCTCACATGCAAATAACACTGAGACAAATGAAACATCGCATTTCTCATCGCGGCCTCCTCCGTGACATTCGGGGCGCAGGGCTCGTCGGCGAGTGCTTTCCCAAAGGGTATCATGTGCCTGATAACGGCAGCCTGCCCTGAAAGCCGCATTACCTGTTGTGCTTGATAGTTTTCATGGTCGAAGAATGAATGCGATCCATCTCTGAGTTCTGCTCGTGCCAAGTACCCAAACGATTCCACAACTCTTGGCACTGTGCGTCGTTCGCGGGGCCACTAAATTTCTTAAATTGCATCTATATGAAAAATACCCCGGCAAAGCAACTTAACAGCGATGTGTAGAAGCATAGCTGGAAATATTGCCTGTGGTATTCATGTAAGAGCGCTGTTGTAGAATTCTGGTGTTCTCGCAGTCGCATTCGGATTCGCAGTGGCAGTCGCAGTGGCAAGATCAGCGGCAGTCGCAGTGGCACTGCCAGTAGTTGCAGTAGCAATAGCTACACTAGCAGCAGCAACAGCAGCAGCAGCAGTAATAGTAACAGTAGTAGTAGCAGTAGAAGTAATAGTGATGGTAGTAGTGGTAACAATGAAATAGTAGTTGTAGTGTGTGGAGTGAACGAGTAGGAGTGATGGGAGCAGTGGTAGTAGCAATAGAAACACTGCTTTCGATAACGGTATCTCCAAATGAGATCATTGTATACATGCTTTCCGGGGATGGAATTCTGGGAATACGAAGAGCACGAAATCGCGTGCAGTTGGCTCCGGGCATTTCAAAATGTGGCCCGGGAATTGTGTTCTGGGAAGTCGAAGAGCACGAAGTGGCCTACAGTTGGCTCCGGGCATTCAAAATGTGGCCCGGGAATGGTGTCCTGGGAAGTCCAAGAGCACGAAGTGGCCTACAGTTGGCTCCGGGCATCCAAAATGTGGCCCGGGAATGGTGCCCTGGGAAATCCAAGAGCACGAAGTGGCCTACAGTTGGCTCCGGGCATCCAAAATGTAGCCCGGGAATGGAGTTCTGGGAAATCGAAGAGCACGAAGTGGCCTACAGTTGGCCCCGGGCATTCAAAATGTGGCCCGGGAGTGGAGTTGTGGGAGGTCGAAGAGCACGAAGTGTGTGACTGTTTGCTTAGAACGAACCCGGTTCTCGCCTGTCCGGCTCCCGCCCAGACCCCCCTGGGGAGTCGCAGATGCTCTCTTTGACCCCATTAGAAACCTATCAGTCTTCGCTGTTAAGTAACATTTGCCCCAACCAATCTGCTTCAACGCCCAAATCCACTGCGCGTAACCAATCGATTCTCCAAACGGATTGGCCAACCCAAAGGATGGACATCATAAGCGATATTGTGACATCATGTCCCATTAGGTGCTGGATCAATTGCGCCTTCGCGCGCCTGTTGCTCCGCCACGGCGCCGCGCTGCATACGCGCTCTGGATGGAAGATCTGCGCGAGCGAGAAACGACGAGAACGGGGCGCGTAGGACGAAGGGGAGGACGAGGAGGCAGGCGAGGGGGAGTGCGGGAGGAGGGGCCTGCTGCGGCGAACTGCGGGAACCCGGATACATTTTTCCAACGTCCCCAGTCTGCGCGCATTTGCACTAGCGCAGACCTGTACCCCAGATCTGCAGATGCCTTCTTGGCCCTCTGAAAGTCAGACCTTAACCAAGCTGCGCCGTCGTCGCGGGCGGCAGGGCATGCACCTGTAGCCGTGGGCCGAAAACTCTAAGCAATCACATCGAAGATGTCGTGCCACGTGTTCGTGCTCATGGAGGCCTTCACCAAGCCAGCAATGGGCACGCGCAGCCTGTGCTCCTCCATCGTTTTCGGCAGCCCCGGCAAATTTAAGCACACGGGTTATACTGACTGATCGCGGCCCCACAAGCCTGCAGGAAGCATCGAATCAGCTTGCGTTGCCGAGAGGCAGCGTTGCGCATGACCTGCCCCCACTTTGCCCGGGCCGCGTAAGCTCTCCAGCTTCTCCAACGAGCCGTAGTTCACCAACTGGGCAAAATATTCGCGTGGCAAGCCGAAAGCGACCCGCTCCTTCGGCTCGCGGCTGCGCCTCTTGTTCCAACAGTGGACCTGCGCGAAGCACGGTGTGGGCCACAAACTCCCTCGAAGCAGTCGTCTCCGCAGCCTCCTAAATACATTGCCACCGACGTTTGCCCATTTGCGCTTCTCATTACCTCCTCGGTGGCTGGTCAAGGAGAGCACCCCTGTGCGCCCCCCCGCGCGGGCGTCGTCGAAGAGCGACTGGGCCTGGTTGTAGCTGAGCGCGCTGGTCGTCAGTAGCGTGCCCACGTTTGCCCTCGACCTCCTGTCAGGAGGAAGAGCCGCAATGTCGGAATGGCGCTTGCGCTTGCCGATCACAACGGCCCTCGGGGGGGGGGGGGGGAAGGAGTGCCTGATGGGCCGCAAAGCTGATGCGGAAGACAAAGAAGATGAAGGAACGATGCTTGCGCGCGCCCCCCTGCACTGGAGGGGGCGCGATGTCGTCGACGCGCCCATTTTTTCCGGAGCGAAGTGGCGGCGAACCGCTAGGGTATACGTACGGCTGCGGCAGCGCACTCTGCGAACGCATGTCCTTCAGTCTCACTTCCCCTCCTGGCTGTCCATCCCCCATGCTTGTATGCAATTCTCGTCTACCTGGTCATCTCGTGGCCACCCTGCCCCCCCTAGCTGCCCATCCCGTCGTCCTCGCCCTCCGCCCCCCCCCGTCGAGCGTGCTCGCGCACGCCTGCCAGAGCCTCGCACGTGCTCGAGCAGCTCGGAATACTTGCGCTTGCAAGCCTTCGACCCTGTCAGGTGGCGCTCGAGCATTTCCTTCGCGCCAGCGAGCTTCTTCTTGAGAGCGGGGAAATCCTTCGCGCCCATGGGGCGCGCGCCCTCGGCCACCGCGATGTGGCAGTGGCAATCGTCCGCGAAGTTGCCCAGGACATCGACGCTGCCCTCGAGCCCCGCCGAGCAGTCCGACCAAAGCTTCTTCTTATTATCCTCCTTGGCAGCCCTGCTCTTCGCAGTGAGCCGGCTAATGCACCGGCGCAGAATCGCCTGGATCTTCTGCGGCCCATCCAAGTCAGTCCAGGGAGGCAGAAAACCAAAGCTCCGAGCCCCCCCCCCGCCCCCCACCCCCACCCGCCGCGCCCCTGCCGCCCGGCACCGGCGAGCTTCGGGGCAGGGGGCGGCGGAACGGGAAGAGAGAGGGGCGAAGGTCAATGCTCCTTTTCGTTCTTTAGAAGTTGCGCCGCCTCCTTCACCTGGGGGATCGCGGGGCCCTCGTCCTTGATCTGCACGTTCGAGTCGGAAGATGACGCGGGCACTGCCAACGGGGCGCCCATGCTGTCGCACACGCTCAGGAGCTGCGCCCTGGTCTTCACATCCGTGCCGCCAGAAATAATCTTGGACTGGGTCTGCTTCCAAGACTTCCGATGCCTCTCGTCCGCCACGAAGAAATATCCGCTCAATTCCTCATTCGTGTCGTGAATGCACGGGGGATTCCCGTGATCGAGGGCGGTCTGCTTGGGCTTGGGCTTGGGCTTGGCCTTGGCCTTCTTAAGTGGCATGCGCGCGCTCAGGACGGCCCCGATCGCAGAGGCTGGCAGGCAAGGCGGCGTGCGCGCCACGAGAACGAAGAACTGCGATGTCATCGCGGAACCAGAACCCGCTGCGGGCGGGCGCCGATGATGCTGGGGCAAGTCATCGCGGAACCAGAACCCGCTGCGGGCGGGCGCCGATGATGCTGGGGCAAGCGGCAGATCTGGAGCCGAAAAAAAGCCAGATGTCCAATCAGTCCTGCGACGCGCAAAAAAGATGCGCACCGCCAGGAGGCCCGCGGCCCTCCTTCCGGACAGAATATCCCACCTCCTCTTCCTCCTCATCCTCCTCTTCCTCCTCCGTCGCCCTCCTGTGCAGGGGGGCAGGAGAAGTCGCAGCTGGGTGTCGTTACTTTTTCAAAGGGCATGTTTGCGGTGACCTCGCCGTCTGGGTTTGCGGCGGCACGAGCAGACGCTGCGAGCGTAGCGCGGCAGCGAAGACCTGCGGACAAGTCATATCTGCTCGGCGCGGCGAAACTATGCGATCTAGGCAAAGAGCCGAACGGCGCCAGCGCCACCCGCTTAGCGGTTGGACGGCTCGCCGACTGAAATTGTTGAGGTTATTTGACGGGGGCGGCGCTTGGGCGCATGATAAGCGCGCGTGCGACATTGCCTTGCTTGCCAACGCACCTGCCGCTGCCGCCGCCGCCGCCCACGCAAGTGGTGCATGTGCGCAGGCGTGCGCAGTGCGTGTGCAGCGCGCCATGTGACTGAACGCGGTGCGCGCGTGCTGGCGCATGCACGACGCGCGCAAGGTAACGCGTGGATGCATGCGACATGAATACGCATTACATTTATTAGACGCATGAGAATAACCGTGCAATCTTCGCTCGGAACTCGAATGCGCTGCGAGAGCCTGCCCGCAGAGATCCACGCAGGAGTTGATTAGGTCCTGAAAGGGGGCTCTCAGAAAGTATTTTCGAAAAACATGTCGAAAGTGCTCTGTCGAAATAATGATCTCGTAAACTTCCCTTCTAATACAATAAGAAAATATACGAATGAATTCTGCATAAAGAATTCTCTCGAAAGAATGTTGTCTTGAGATTTCCGTGCGGAGGTGGGTCGGCGGTGGGGTCGGTCCGACGCGACCTCTGACAGCTGCCTCACCTTCCTCGGATCGGTGGCGAAATCGGTCCGACGCGACCTCTGACAGGCGGCGTTGCTCTCCTCTGCGGAACCAACATGGCCACGCATGCGGCATCGATGCCTGCATGTCGCCTCTCCTCCGTCTGACCTCGCCCCCACCATTCTGCCGATCCCTTCCCCCCCTGGAAGCGGGGCCTCCTGTGCAGGAGGCGGATGTGATGATGCTTATGATTATGACGATGTGTCTTTTGTTCGTGGCGCGCGGCCGCCAGCGCGTCGCAGGACGCGCTGCGACGAAAAGACTGCCTCTCTCTAGGCGGCCTGCTCCTTGCCGCCGTCTGGCCTGGAGCCGCCGTCGCCCTTGTCCCTGTCGTCCTTCTGTTTCTTCTCGGGAGGGCCGTCGCCGGCGCTCTGCATGTCGGGCTGGCGCTTCTTGCTCTAGTCCTCCTGCTCAGCGGTGGAACCTGGAATCTCTTTGTCAGCGGCGGAGGTGGGCTGAGCGGCAGGGTCTGGGCTCTCTAGATCAGCAGCGCGCTGTTGTCCTGCGGTGGCGTCGTGCGCTGCCTGGGCTGCCCGAGCTTGTTTCCGCGCTCTTGCCCGATTCTCAAGGTCTTTCAAACCCTCGGGCGTCGTCGGGGCTGGAGGCAGCAGCTCGATGGGAGTCGTCGGCTGCGGCGGAGCTGCCTCCTGGCTGGGGGCCGTCTGCTGCGGCGGTGCCGCTTCCTCCGTCGGCTGCGGCGGAGCCGCCTCCTGGCTGGGAGGGGTCCTGTTCGCGCGCCGCGGTGCCCTTTTTCGCAGGTGGTCGGCTTTGTTTTCCGCGCAGGCGCCGCAACTCGGTTTGCGTTGCTGCTGCTGCCTCGGGCGCCTGCGTCTCTGCCGCGGCCTCCGCGGTGGCGGGCCCCTCCTCGGCGGTGTTTGGCCCCGCTGGCGTTGCCATGCCGCTGGCGCTGCTGCTGGCGGCGCCCTGCTTTCTTTTTACGGCCTGGCGAATCTTCTGCATGTTCGGCACCTGCAAAGAGATGATCTCGCATTCGGAATCAGGAGTCGTCTGCAGCCTCGCCCTTCACTGCAAGCATGTTCGCTTCGGTTGCCGCTGCTGCCGCTGCCGCTACAATTTCTTCCTCGTGCGTCAGCGGCGACGAAACTGCGGTATTCTCTTCTTCTTCACTCTCAAAGTCGCTTCGGTTGCTGCCTCCGTCGCCCCCCTCCGCGCCTACCACCTCGCGTTCTGCTGGGGCATCGGCCGCGCCTGGCTCTGCTGCTGGGGCGGCTGCCGCATGCGGCGGTTCTGGAAGGAGGGCGTGCCCCCCCCTCGCGGCTGTGTGGCGCGCTGCCTGGGGCGGCGGCGGCGGCTGCTGCCCTGCGGCGGTCTGCGGCGGCGGCGGCGGCGCTGCTCCTGCTGCGAGCGGCATGGCGGGCAATGGCAGAGGCTGCAGAGTGGCTTGGGGCATCGACGCCTGAGACCAGGCATGCCGCGGAGGCGTGTACGGCATCGCGATCACTTGCGGCTGCTGCTGCTGCTGCTGCTGCTGCTGCTGGGGCGTGCGCGCGACCTCCTGCGCCACCTCATGTGCCGTGGGTGCTGCCGCCGCTTGCCTTAGAGTTTTCATCATGTCAGCATTAGACGGGACTGGGCCAGTTTTGCGGAGGTGATCTGGCGGCGGAGCGGCTGGCGGGTTGGGGCCATACTTGGGCTTCGGCTTCAGCGTTGGCGGCGGCATCGCTGGCGGGCCCTTTGGCGCAAGCTTCGGGAAGCAGGGGAACGCAGAGTCGCCAGGATAGCGCGTGGGTACCGTGTCAACCTTGAAGTGCACGATAGGGGTCCGCATAGGGCCAGTCTTGGGAACCGTCGGTTTCGGCCTCGGGGGCGCGGGGATGCGCCCGTGCTCTGCGATCTCTTGCCCCTCGCGCTGCTTAATGCGCTGCCGCCACCTAGGAACGCCCTCCTGTACAGGAGGGGCGCCCCTGCACAGGATGGCAAGAAGGAGCTGACACAACAAACCATCTTAAGCCTGAGTTGCAGGCCGATCGCGCTCCGCGGCCACTAGGTGCCGCGCTCTTCTCTCTTCCTGCCCCTGTCCTTCTTCCTCGCGCCCTGCGTCTTGTTGGGGGGGGGGCGTGGAGGCCGAAGGTTGCGCTGTGGCGGCGGTTGGCTCTGCCCCCATTCTGGCATTTCGGCGAGAAGCACAAGCCGCTGCCGATGCACTCCATCTCTCCGCAGTGCCTGCGCTTGCTTGGCGGGCGGCGCAGGTGCATGACGAAGGGGGCATGTCGCAGCCCGTCAAGCTGCTCCTCCTCATCCTTCTCCTCGCCGCCGTCGCCCGTGAGGTTGACGCCGCCGCCCTTGGGGTCGCCCCCGTGCTCGCGGCTGCCCAAGCCAGGAGGGCCGCCGCCAGGGGGGCATCTCCTCCTCCAGGCGGCGCCGCGCGCAGGCCGACGTCCATCGCCTGGCGGATCTCTCTCTCTCTCTCTCTATCTCTCTGTCTCTCTTTGTTTGTTCTCTCTCTCTCTCTCTTTCTCTCTTTCTCGTTTTTTTTTGTTTTGTTCTCTCTCTCTCTCTCTCTCTCTCTCTCTCTCTCTCTCTATGTATCCCTCTCTCTCTCTCTCTTTCTCTTTCTCTTTCTCTTTCTCTTTCTCTCTCATTTTTTTTTTCTCTCTCTCTCTCTCTCTCTTTGTCCTCTCTCTCTTCTCTCCTCTTCTCTCTCTTTCTTCTGTTTTCTCTCTCTCTCCTTCTCTCTCTATCTCTCTCTCTCTCTCTCTCTCTCTCTCTCTCTCTCTCTCTCTCTCTCTCTCTCTCTCTCTCTCTCTCCCTCTCCCTCTCTCTCTCTCTCTCTCTCTCTAGCCTCGGCTCGAGAGTGCTCTGCACTCAGACCGCAGCCACGACGCGAAGCGCCCCGCCTCGGAGTCAGACTCCCAGGCCTCGCGAGACCGGGGGGGCCCCAGCAGGACCCTACTGATTCGCGTCACCTCTCCGCACCAGAGTGCCCGCAGCAATGGCCCCCAAGAAGCCGGAGCGCCGTCGCTCTTCAAAGCAGCCTCCGAGCTCCCGCCCCACGCGCCCTGCTGCTGAAGGGTCCCTCCTTCAACGCAAGCAGGACTGCATCGCAGCGTTCAGGCAAGCGGGGTCTGACCGCCCCACGGCCGCCTAAAACGGGCTAGCCGAACTGAACGCGGACGAGCTCCAGGCAAAGTACGACATGCACAAGTCCAACACGAAGAAGCTTGGCAGCGCCCTTATCCGCATGTGCGCCGCCAGCCAGATCAGCTACACGCTCGACCACTACCAGCGCAGCAAGCCTAAGCGCACTGGCGGTGACACATCGCACCCACCATTGGGCTCCGCACGTCTTCAGGCTGCGGACACCCAATTCATTGCCTTGGACCCTGCCTTTTGGAAGGTCCCTGTTCTTGCCGAACCCACCTCGCCTGACGACGGCAAGACGTACAAGCCCAGCATCAGCCTCCACGACTTCGAGAGTGGCGAATGGCTGCTGCAACACCACCTCGGGCAGGGCAAGCGAGCCACGGGCCAGCTCGCGATTGCTGTCATGGGCCCGAAAAACGACAACTACGTCGGTACCGAGCTCGCCGTCCCCGTCCTGAAGCGCCACCCCAAGGCGCCCCAAGTGGTCCACACGCACGTCCCCGTGATCGTGTACCAGCTGGGCACCAAGGAGGTCGCCTGCACGGAAAAGGTAGCCGTCGCCACCATCGACCCCGCCGACCACGTCTGCTGGATTCGGGCGACCATACACGAGACCGAGGCCATTGCCACAGCCCCCTCCATGCACCAGGCCTTCGAGGACCAGTTCTCGGGAGGTGCCCCCGTGAACGGTGGTCCACGCGCCAGGGGCCCTTTTCGAGGCGACTCCGCTCCACAGGACAAGGCGCGCCAAAAGCACAAGGAGTCCAAGAAAGACGCTCGCCGCCAGGAGCTCGATGGCCAGCTCCAGGACACCTTCAAGGCCCTCTTCCACGGCAACTTTAAAGCCGTCACCATCCTCGAACCCTGCAAAAGCCTAGGCAGGTTTGGATCGGGCGTCGGAAAGAGGTCCCTGGCGGCCACCTTCGGCGTCAGTCTCCAAGCGGTCGACAAGGTCCTGGCGGGATCAGGGCAACTCGGTGCCACCTACGACCTCAGCAACGTAGGTGCAGACGAGCCCACCGCCGACAAGTACCAGACCGTGTGGTTCCCTGAGGACCAGCCCATCACGATGGCAGACGCGTTCCAGAAGTCGGTGGAGGTCAAGGCCCTGGGAGTCGTCAGGCACGGCAAGTCAGGCCTGCTGGGGATCCGTGTTCCGCGGGGGTCTGACGTCGCCAAGGCCGCTGCTGTCAGCATCCGCGGCTGCGAGGCCACCCTCGCCAAGACGCGCTACCGCATCACTGGCTTTGCGTCACGCCACGCCACGCTGACCCAGCTCGCCAAGACTCTCACGGGCCCGTCCGTCAAATGGGACTGTGAGGTCTACCACACCGCCTGGGACCCAGCCCCTGCGGCCCAGTTTGCCCTAGTGCGCGCCCATCGGCCCCCACTCACCTATACGGTGCAGGTCGCGGGGTGCTCCATCCCGTGGAGCATCGCCGAGGCCCCGCTGGCTGAGGTGGCGCCGAAGCGGGACAACGTTACCATCGTCACGCCTACCACCATCACAGAGCCTGCGACGCCGCCAGTCGGTGGTGGCGGCTTCAGCCCCGCCACCGGCACACTCCTCACCAAAGCGGCCCAGAGCCCCTACCTCCACGACCTCATGACTGCCACGCCCAAAGGCAAGGGCGTCGCACCGCTCCTGACCCCCAAGGAGGAGCCTTTAGCCAAGCGCCTCCGCTCCTCCAGCGGGAAACGTGACGCCACGCCGCCCGCAAGGCCACCCCGCGCCCCAGGCCGCAGCTCTTCTGCGCCCCCTCACGGCACGGACGGAGCCGCTGAACCGACGGCCGCCCAGGACCAGGTGGCCACGACCCCTGGCTTGGCACGGCGGCGGCGGAAGGAGGGGGCCACACCGAAGGCGCCGCTGCCACAGCCGCCGAAGTACCAGGTGACGTCGTTGACGTCGAGATCCTCTCATCAGGCGATGAATACAGCGTGGCCTCCCACGAACTCACCACCTTCGGCGAGCGCTTCGCATCGGCCTCTAAACCGCCCGATGCTGCCACGACCCGCATCCAGCACATTGAACAGCAGCACGAGCTACTAGCCACCACGGTGGATAACATGCAGATGCAGCTTGCGGGCGTTCTCTCCTCCCAGGCCACACTCACGGAGCACGTTTCAGGGCTGGAACGGGGGCTTGCCACCGTCGTCACCAGCAACAGACGGCAACCGCCGACGCCGCTGCACTGCGCGGCGACATCCAGACCCTCCTCGGGCACCTCACGGGAGGCACCATCCACCTGCCACAAGCGGCCACTCTGGAAACTAAGAAGGAGGAAGCCGCAGCGGCCGCCGAGCCCGCGGCAGCCTGCAGTGCGACCGACCAGCCAGGCCAGGCCACCCCAGGGACGGGGCCCCCAGGGGCCGACAATGGCAAGGACAAGGGTCGGGCCACCCAGGACCCGCATTGAAGGTGCCTCAGAGAGCCCGCCTCAGCCCTCCGAGGAAGCGCCTTCAGAGGCACCGCTCCCCTTTTCGCGTCGTATCTCTTTCTTGTTACCTCATGTCTGTTTTGGCAGCAGCACGCGCAAGCTCTCTGGTGTAGGGACACCCGTAGTCTTGCAGGGGGCGTGTTTGTAGCGATGTACATGAGCATTCAGGGGTGTATGAGGACGTGTGCTGCCACGCAGCTTTCGGCTCATCGCTCGCGCCGCCCGCCAGGCCTCGCCATCATGTGGCGCCTTGCCTGCGGCCTGGCCCTCCCCTCGCTGGCTGGAGCTCACCCGTCTTCAGGCGGTGCGCCCCAGCACGGAGGAGAGGCTTTCCTGCGACATGCGGAGCGTAGGACGTACTTCTACCATTACGATGACAGCATCTACAAATACGATCACAGCGCCATTTTGGACCCGATCGTGAACAGCACCGCCGCCGCTGGTCCGTGCGGCACCGGGCTGCTGGGCGCCCCCGCGAGCGCCTGGCCTGAGCAGCACAGGGGCCCTGCCCCACGCGCTGCCCCCCTGGGACTTCGACGGCTACTACTATGCCTACGCCGAGTACCAGCACGTCTCCTACGAGCACGCCCTCGTCAACTACGACACATGCATCGCAGTCGACCGCCGATTTTGCCGCAGCTGAGCTGACTCCTGCGTCCTCCGGCCACGCCTCGCACCGCATGCAAGTTCAGCTACCAGGGCTACCATCACTCAATGCGACGCCTGCGGTCGACCGTCGTACAGCATATCCTCGATGGCACCCTGTCTTCAGCTTGTCCTCGACCGTCGTGCAGCATATCCTCGACAGGGCCGCTGGCAAGGCCCAGGCACGCAGTGGCGGCTTCAGCCCCGCTGCAGTGCCCTGGCTGCCACCGCCCCCCCATGAGGCAACGCACGCCGCGCGCGACCACCTGCGAGAGTTACCACCGACCACGACGCCTGCCGCCGTACGTCGCACCGTGTACCCTCCAGAGTGTCGCACCCCCACAGCGTGCCGACCTGACAGCTTCGACATTACTGACAGCGGTGGGCCGTGCCACGCTGGATACCACGCCGCTGAGCCAGCGCCGCAGACGGCTCCACCGTGGCCCCCACAGACCACAGGCGCCTCGCTGCGAGCC
>CAUYUJ010022590.1:83459-121476 GCA_963575745.1 Prorocentrum cordatum | reverse complement strand
AAAAACAGTCAAAAAATACCCCAACATCATCAAACACTGTAGAACAATCGTCCCCAGAGTATTCATTTATCATCCGACTCAACGCTAAGCCCTTATGGGGCCTCCTGCTACCTCTTAGACGAAAAACATAGCCGCACCGGCGGCTGCGGGGGCCGGGCCGGCTGGGCCGAGACCCCGCGGACCTGGAGAGCGATTCGTTTGCGGGTGCCCCGCGTCCGTGCGACCGCGCATCCGCGGGATCACGCCCCAGAATTAGGTCGGGCATGCCCTCCTTCAGGCGGACGGTGGGCGACAAAGTTAAAAACAGACTCAAAAGCATGCACCAACGATGCCCAGCAACTAATTCTGCGCATTCCATCCTGTCGCGGGACGGGCCCGACTTCACCCCAGAATCGAGACCGCGAGGGCGCGGGCACGGATATGTCCGCAACTCGTGAGGCCTGTCGGGGTCCATTCGGGAGCGGCTAAGAGGGGGGCGTCCAAGAGGGGGGGGGGGGGGGGGGCAAATCATGGCGGGCCGCGCACTGGCGCGCCCAGCGGGGGGGGCGGACGGGGACGCATTGAAACAAGAAGAGGCGCCATGAAATCTGGGGAAGTACCATGGCCCCCGCCATGATATCCACCCCCCCCCTGGCATCACCCCCCTCTTTGCCGCCCCCGATCCATGGGCGCAGCCCAGATCTCCGACGCCTCGGAGCGCGCGGGCCCCCCGGAGGCCTGGACAGCTTCCCCCGCGACCAGGAGAGCCTCATGCCGGGGATCGCCTCTTGACGGTCCCAGGGCCCAGCGAGGGCCCTCCGGGGCAGCAAACCAAACAAAAAAGATAGCGTTCAGTCGGGCGCGTCCCACCGCAGGCGGATTTTGGCCGACAGATAAAAAACAACTACTCCCAAATGATCAAGCATAGTCAAAAAATCGTCCCAAACCTATTGTTTGACTAGTTCTGCTGGAATATTCCCCTGTAGAGGGGCAGGCCCGACTTCAAGATAGCGTGATTTTCCACACCGGGAGAAAAGTCGGAATCCTGACCGCGAGGGCGCCGATGTTGGAGCAGGGTCCGACCGTCCCGGCATTCCTGAAGTCCTACCACGAAACGTTCCTGGAACCCAACAATGTTCCAATAACAAAAACAATATTCTTAGAACATAACACCGATGTGCTAAAACAAGACAGTCCCGGCGAGAACTGTTCTAAGAACATTTCGTGGGAACCACAAAAGGTTCTCAGAACATTGTTTAGTGGGCCTATAGTCGGCTACACGTAAGAGTGACCCTGGGTAAGGGTGACCTTTGGTGCACGGGGCCTCGGGGGGGCCAAGCGCGAGCGCGCAAGACGCCACTGCCGCCTCGCTTTCGGCGATCGGGGACCCCAATGGGCCCGCACCAAAGGTCACTCCGGCGAAGGGTCACCCTTACGTGTAGTCGAATGATAGGCACGCCAAGACGCTTCGCCACTGCTTGAATGATGCGGCTGCGTCCGCCGCTCGTGGCCCCCGGCGGCCGGGGGTCCGCGTCGCTGCTCCCGAGGCTGAGCGGCAGGGCCTCCGGCCGCCCCCGCCCCGCCGCAGGAGGGGCGGCGCCCGGGGCCGCGGGCGCCCGTCGAAGCACTCTCGCCGCGGGGGAGGAATGGGAGGAGGAGGAGGAGGAGGAGGAGGAGGAGGAGGAGGAGTGAGAGAGCGGAGGAGGAGGAGGAGGAGGAGGATGGGGAGGCGGAGGAGGAGGAGGAGGAGGAGGAGGAGGAGGGTGGAGCGTCTGGGGGGGCCAGGGGGAGGAGGAGGAGGAGGAGGAGGAGGAGGAGGAGGAGGAGGAGGAGGAGCAGGAGGATGAGGAGGAGGAGGAGGAGGATCAGGAGGAGGAGGAGGGGGAGGAGGAGGAGGAGGATGAGGGGCAGGAGGGCAAGCTAGGTGCACTCGCGTCATATCTGACATCCTACCCCTCCCTCCCATCCCTTACCATGGCGTAGATCCGCTCTCTACTCGCTCAGTCGGATGTCGAGCAGGGCAATGATGGGTACGCGATGCATTGTAGAGCACGGCATGGCATGGCGTAGAAGAGCACCGCAAAGCGTAGTATCAACCTAGCATTGCAGCGCATGCCGTGGCATGGCACGGGAAATGACGCCAGCGCTGCAGCGGGAGCAGGAGTCGAAACGAGCGGAAGCGTGGAAATGAGGCCAGCGCTGCAGCGGGAGCACGATTCGGAACGAGCGGAAGCACAGAAATGAGGCCAGCGCTGCAGCGGGAGCACGATTCGGAACGAGAGGGCCCGAAAATGAGGCCGGCGCCTCAGCGAGAGCAGCATTTTGAAAACAAACGCAATCGAAAACCCAACTCCGGGGAAACCTGTGTGTAAAAAAACATGGCGCGGGGGGGGGGTCGAACACTCCCAGGCCGTCATCAGGGGAAGAGGGAGAGTAGTATTCATATTGAGTAATTGTGGAGGAGGAGGGGGAGGAGGAGGGGGGAGGATTTTGACTGGAGGAGCGCGAGAGCGCGGGGGGAGGAACAACGGAGGCTCCGACCACACTAAGAGTTGGCTGGGCCCGGAACGTCGAGGGGTTAGAGCTATCTCCTTGCGCTGACTCGCCCTTCGGTGGCTCGCGCTCTCTGCTGGGGAAGCTTGCCCATCAGAAGCGCCGCTATATTTTATCGTCCACGGGATGTGATTTGCCTTCCTCCGGCGACCTTGCAGGAACTACCAAACCCCTCTTTCAAACTCGCGCAACGGAGTAGTGTCCACAGGCCTCACAAAACAGCGCCCCAAAAACTCTTGTCTGGATCTTGTGGGGGCCGTGGATTTCACTCCCATGCAAAGTCGAGGGTGGGGGGGGGAAGGCAGCCGCTAATCTGCCAGGGCACGGGGTACGAAGTACATCGAAACAACATTTTCTCCCAGTGCGTCCGTCGCACTGGGAGCACTGCCAGAAGGGTCTTGGAAGGTTCGAGGTCAAATGCTCGGATTCCATCGACGGTTAGTTGAGCTGGTTGGCATTCCTGACCACCGCGGGAACTCTGGGCCTCGCCGCCTTGGCCCTGGGCGGTGGCGAGACCCGAAAACGACCCGAATCCAGCATCACGGCGACGAGGTGCCTTCGAACCCTGAACGCCACAGCTTGGACCAGGCCAGCGCCCGCGGTCTGAGCACAGGGGAGCTGTGCCTCCTCAGCTCTGGGACCCGCGAGTTCGTCAACCTGCTTATTCGCGTGCCAGTGAACCAGGGAGGAACCTCCTGTCGGCCTTGGACTCAACCCAAACAACTTCAACCTGAGCACCAGCACAGTCTCTGAGCACGCGATCGATCGCCAACCAGTCCGCTCGATCATATTCGGGCACAACTCCTCGACGGAGTCTTTTGAAATTCATCAGGACATAAGTGCTGTCAATTATATACATACTGGCGGGTAACACACGCAGGGTAAGCAACCGCAGCCTGGCGCACGACGAAGAAAGCACGGAGCTCGCCCCTGTTGATTGACTGCTTGAGTTCCAAGGGTCTTCCCCACGACTTTAATTCACGCATATTGGTCTGATGGCTGTGGGACCCGTCCTGGAAGATACGGGTCGCCCAGCTTACTCGCCTCAGCAGCGGGTCCGAAGGGTGATCCCCCCACTGGCATCGCCAGCTCCCAACACCACACCAGAGGGGCTCGAAAGGTCCCATGAGGAGAGGTCGAGGTCCAGGGGAGGGGGTTCTTCGAGGGGGGATCTACTTGGATCCAGCCTGCTGGAATTAAACCACGGTGTCAAACACAGGGGATATTATCACACTCTTCCCTCGCACGAGCGACTAAAGCCTGCGGGGCACAATGCTCTAACTCCAGGTTGCACGGGCATTCCCAATGAGCCTGCTTTGGAGTCTCGGGGCCTGCTTACATCGAGGACAGAAAGGCTCGACCTCACGATGTAGGTCATGCACACGCTGAGCTGGCCAGCTGTTGCCTGTAGAAATTGCCTGGAGGGCCCCGAAAGACGCGCACTCTCCCTTCGTACGGAGCCCTCGTATAAATCTTCTGAGGGAATCCAGGTGCAAGATGCCTCTCTCCAGGCCAGCACCTAAAAAACTCGCTGCCAACAACCTGCCACATGGACCGCTGAATCGGAAACGAAAACAACGATCTCAAATCAGAAAAATCCAGATCCCTGACCGTGCGTCCCTCGGTCGGGTCAAAAAACTTGATGTTGTCAGGGCTGCGCCAGTGCAAGGGCCCTAAAGGCTCCCAATCATAGCGCAGCAGGAGGCAGCCCGTGGCGGAACAGATGCCCCTCACGTGGAAATAGCGGGTGGGCGGCTTCCTGCCCTTGAGGTCGGCGACCAGAGGAGGAGGGGGAGGAGGAAGAGGAGGGGGAGGAGCAGGATAAGAGCCAGGGGAGAGGGGGGGACCTCACCAAGGGGGCGCCAGGTCTCCTGCGCGCTGGGTGAGGGAGGGGCTGGCGAAGGCAACGCTCCTTGCCCTCAAGAGCTCCGTGCCTGGCTCGCGCCATGCCCGCAATTGTGGCTGGCTGGACCCGCCACCCCTCCCATCTGCGCATCCTCAACCCTCTCCGCCTCCTCCTCCTCCTCCTCCTCCTCCTCTTCCTCCTCCTCGTCTTCCTCCTCCTCCTCCTCCTCCTCCTCCTCCTCCTCCTCCTCCTCCTCCTCCGCCTCCCCCTTCTCCCTCCACCGCCCGCCCCATGTCCCGAGCCTGTGGCTCGTCGTCAGCTCGTGGTTGTTGTTGTCGTCGTGGTCGTCGTTATCGTCGTCCTTCTTTGGTCGGCGGCACTGACCTTAAGGCCTTCGCGATATAAGGTAACACGTCTATGCAGAGCACAATCGAAGCACGAGCAGCGAGCGGAAACGGCAGCAAAGAATTGGCATTCGAGCGTCGGCGGAATATGTGGAAAGACCGTCGGGGAGGGCAGGGAGGAAGGAGCAGAGGCGAGCAGAGGCCTGACACGCAAGCATATGACATGGGGAATCCCCTCGGGCCGCACAGCAGAAGAGGCACGGTTTGGCCCCCTCGCGGAAACGTCGTCATCACCACCAGCATCACCGATCGCATCGTCATCACCGCCAACATCATCGTCGTCATCAGCGTCATCATCCGGCGGTTTGTGGTCCAACGGTTACAGACTGTACGGAGGAGGGAGGCGAGGACGGAGCAAGGAAAATGGGGGGCCAATGGCCAAAACACAGATCTCAAGTGATCTGTGTGGCAAGCCTGCACATCCGGGAAGAGCTGTCGCAAACGACGGGGGACTATTTCACAGCTTGGGGAGGAGGTCGGACCGGGAAGAAAACGGTAGGCAATGTGCTGGATTCCTGGAGCACGTTGCGCCCCGCAGTTGCGGAGAAGAGTGAGGGTGCGGGGAGGACGTCGTCAGTCGGCGAGGCTCTGAAGAAGCCCGCCGCAGGCGCCTACCTTTTACGAATTATGCAGTGAGCCCACCGCAGGCGCCGATTCTTTCGTCAAAACAACGCGGGATGGGTCGCGGGTGGGTAACGGGTGGGTCGCGGGAGGGTCGCGGGTGGGTCGCGGGTGGTTCGCGGGTGGGTCGCGGGTGGGTCGCGGGTGGGTCGCGGGTGGGTCGCGGGTGGTTCGCGGGTGGTTCGGGGGTGGTTCGCGGGTGAGCGCGGGTGAGTCGCGGGTGGGTCGCGGGTGGGTCGCGTGTGGGTCGCGGTGTGGGTCGCGGTGTGGGTCGCGGGGTGGGTCGCGTGCTTGGTCGCGGGGTGGGTCGTGGGTGGGTCGCGGGCTGGGTCGCGGGATGGGTCGCGGGATGGGTCGCGGGGTGGGTCGCGGGCTTGGTCGCGGGGTGGGTTGCGGGGTGGGTCGCGGGTGGGTCGCGGGCGGATCACGGGGTGGGTCGCGGGTGGGTCGTGGGTGGGTCGCGGGCTGGGTCGCGGGGTGAGTCGCGGGGTGGCCGTTCGGCCCCCTCACTCTGACCAGAAAGAAGAGACTGACATATTTGTCATCGCGCGGTAGTTCTGTGCAAAAACAACAAATTGAAGATCTCCGGAGCGCCTGCTATCCCTATAATGTGGCGCATTCGTAGGTGTCGTCGTAGTCGTAGAGTAGCCGCTCCGCTCGTGACAACGCCGCCGATTGAATGGCACAGCGGTGCTGTGCAACCTGGGTGACCAGTGAAAATTGGCGTGCTTCGACTGGGAAACCGAAGTCCTTGAGGTGGCATGCCATGTGGGCGGGCATGGCGATCCGCGCCCCCCCAACCAGCCGCATAAGTGCATCGCGCTCAACTCTAATGACGGCCACGGAGGGTGACCTCACTTGTCTTGCGTGCGTGAGTGTGGGGGAAGGCCGCTGGCGGAACTGGGCTGTTGTCTTGGTCAAGCCGAGGCTGAGGCCTTTCATGGTGGTGGTGATGTGTTAGAAGGCTCTGAAGCAACCCGCCGCAGGCACCTAGCTATGCCGTGAGCCCGCCGCTGGCGCCGATCTTGTCGTTGAAGCAATGTGGGTGGATCGCGGGGTGGGTCGCGGGTGGGTCGCAGGCTTGGTCGCGGGGTGGGTCGCAGGGTGGGTCACGTATGGGTCGCAGGCTTGGTCGCGGGCTGGGTCGCGGGGTGGGTCGCGGGCTGGGTCGCGGGTGGGTCGCGGGGTGGGTTGCGGGTGGGTTGCGGGGTGGGTCGCGTGTGGGACTGGGGGGGGGGGGCTCGCAGGCGGGAAGACGACAACAAACGACAACACACAAAAACGACAGCAACCACAACAAACACAACAACAACAACAACAACAACAACAACAACAACAACAACAATCATTTAAGACTGGGGACACTCCGTTCTCACCAGTGCCAGGGTTTTCATAGGAGGCGGGCAATACCCCCACTTTGTGGGGGGGCCGGTTCAAGCTCTACCAAATTTCCAAACGACTCTTCGCCACCACCCACACCCAGCTTCCCGCCCTATGACGTTCGGACACTTCACTTCGTGGCCTGCGGACAACCTTGGCTACTACACTGGCGCATGGGTACAGTGACTTGTTGTGGTAACATATTGTGGAAGCTAGCTTAGTATACGACTTTTCCCCCTGTTCCAACACTGGACACCTGCACATGTTGAAAAACCACTTGTTTTTAAGGATTCGGACAGCGCGCGCGGGTAGAAATTTGGAAAATCCGTGCACGTGTTTTTCGAGGACCTACGGTGCGATTCGTGCGATTTTATGATACGCGGTGCTAAAATTCTTAAGAAACCCAATGGTGTTTGAAGATTTCGGCGTGCGCGCGCGAAGAAAAAACGAATGTGTCCCATATGGTATTATTTGACAGGGATGATGGCCCTGGCATGCGCGCAACCGTTGTTGCAGAAGTCCGAAGCACGTGAAAAAGTTGCTCGCAAGAGCCCGTTTGACAGAAATGTTGAAAAAGTATTGGGTTTCCTAAGAAATCCGCAAGAGCGCGCGGGGTGAATGTTTGAAACCCTTTTTTTGAAAAACCATTGGGTTTTTCATGTTTTTATGTGAAAATCGCTAATCCAGAAGCCGCATTAAAGTGATCATTTGTTTTTTTGGCCCCCCCTCTGTCACAGAGGGGGTCTGAGATGCCCCCCCTCTGTCACAGAGGGGGTCTGAGATGCCCCCCCTCTGTCACGGAGGACCTCGTTCTGGGTGCTCTTCTGCCACGGGAGCTCCCGATACGATTGGAGACGATAAAATGTGATAGCGGGATGGGGGATTGGAGGGGGAGGGAGAAGAAAACGATGAAGGAGAGGAGGCAACGACAGCACCGATGAAAGCACCGATTCTTTTTCCTTCTCCGCTCGGGCAGCGGTCGCCGAGCACGACGGCGCGCGCGAGTCGCCGCCGCTCACGATGCATTGGCAAGGCCTCCGCTGCTGCGGAGGGTCGACGTTCGGCCGATGAGGCCTCCCTCCGCTGCTGCGGAGGGGCGGCTCCTGTGCGATGGTTCAACTAAGCTTTTCCCAGGGATTGGTTTCGGGGGGGGGTTCGACCCACCTCCAAGTCGTGGTCGCGACCTCCCAGTGCCCCTGGCCGCTACTCCACCCACTGCGGCTGCTCCACCAGTCACTGGGGCGTTGGTCGCTGCCGAATGCAACTTGCATGTCGCGCCAGGCGGAGTCGACCATGCGGTCCTGCAGCGAGGAAGCCTCGCCGCTCGGCTGTTGCCACTCGCGCTCCTCGCCCTCCTTGGTGCGCCACCACTCATCCCTGCGCCACTCCTCGTCTGTTGGTTGCTGCCGTGGCGTTTGTGGCCTCCACTGCTGCGGGGGCTCTGGCGGCTCGTGGCCGAGGGCAGCGATCGCGTCCGAGATGTAGATGGCGGCGCCGCGCTGCCCTCGCTGCTCCAGCGGCGCAGGCCCTGGAGATGGGCACTGCGGGGTCGGCTGCCACCTGGGGGGCGATAAATAAGTATTTCTATATCCCCTCCCTGTCAACTCCCGCACCTTCCCGACACTCATTTCCTTATGTCATCCCTCGTCCTGCTCAGCCTATTCCTCATTCCCTCTCCTCCCTCCTGCCCTCCCCGTGCTCCACCGCCCCTCTCCCCCCCTCCCCCTTTCAACCCCCCGCCGCGACCTTCCATCGCCAGCCGCGGGCATGTCGCGGCCGTCGTCCGCGCTTTCGTCTGCCCATCTTGGTGGGCGCCGCGCCTGTTGGGCGCGCTCGTCTTGCTCGTCCCTCTCGCTGTGCTGCTCTGGTGCCTGGCGCTCGGGTCCGTGCTGCTCGGGCGGCAGCGGCGCCCTGAGCGCAGCTGCCAGCTGTTTCTGGGCGCGCCTGTCTTTCTTCTCTTTGGCTCTCTCCTGCTTCCTCCCCGGCGAACGCACGCTGGCCATGCGCATTTGGAACAGGAGAGGGTAGTGGGCGCCGCCGTGCCAGCGCCCCTCCACCTCCACGGTCTCTGGCGGGAACGTCTTCTGCAACGCGCGGAAGAGGGTCACCTCGCGATTACTAGAGAAGCGGTGGTCCCCTCTAGCCTCAGCCTCGGCGCGCCTCAGTTTCTCACTCTCCTTCTCTTGGATCTTGCGTTGGCATTCCTCTGACTGAGTCAGTAAATCCTGGAGGTGCTCGCGGGCGTCTTTTTTCGGGTAGTAGCAAGAGTAAGGCATCCCAGGGCCTCCGTTCTGGCTGTGGTGCCAGTACGTCGGCTGCGATGATGGGCTGGTGGCGGCCCCCGCTGCTGCGGGGGCCTCTGCCTTGCTTCTGTTACGGTACCCGATCTCACCGATCACCGACTTGCGTGCGAAGAGCAACCCCGTCTCGTCTCTGTCGTGCACGGCGCTCAGCGGCCAGCACAGGGTGTACTCGCCAGGCCTGTTGAGAACGAAGATGCCGCAGCTGTCCAAGCACGGAGTGCCGTCCAATCCGCGCCAGAAGTACGCTGCTGCCGTCTCCAATCGCATGCCTAGACCCCGAAGACTCGGCAGCGTCTGTGTGAGCGCCATGTTGAAATCCCCACAAAGGATGTCAACGCTGTTGTCCTGCAAGATGGTCGCCAACCTCGGCCACCACGTCTTGTGAGCCTCGTTAAAGCCTCTGGAATTTTTCGCCGTGTCGCGGTGGAGGTGCACCGCGCACACCCGCACTTTCGAGCCGAAGTGGGCGTAGGTTTGATCGAAGTAGAGCTCAACCACCATGATCCTCGAGAACGCTTCCATCTTGCGCCCTCTTGCTGTTCTGTAGTGGCCGTCGACACTCCTTTCCCAGTGGAGCAGCCGCATTTCGTAACACAGATTTGCGCGCGCAGCGATGCACAAGGACTTGTCCTCACGCCCGCGCAGGGTCAAGTATTCGTACTCTGGTCGATTCTGGAGCTGTTGGCAATCGCCAACACTCGCAGCACGACTTCCTCTTGCTGTCGCCATCGCTGCTGCGGGGGCGACAAAAGGCCCACCGCTGCTGCTGCTTTGGCCCTCCGCTGCTGACGCCCCCGCTGCTGCGGGGGCGTCCGCCTGCAGCGGCGGTGGTCTCCCTGGCCGCTGTAGGATTGACTCCATCTGCTCCTCACATTCCGCAAAGCACGCCACGAGAGCAGGGCAATGCCGCAGCTGCAACTCAAGTCTCCGCCGCTGGTCCGCGTGGTTGGTCTCGCTCGGCATGGGGCCCCAGTTCCCGAACAGGACGGAAAGGTTGCCCACGTTGTCGTTCCGTGGCCTGTTCACGTCAGCCGCTCTTCTTTCGCAGAAGAACTTTGGCGGGACGGTGTCGCGAAGACGGCATTCGCGCCGCTCGACGTCGTTGGGCGGCCTGCAGCCCCTAAATTCCTGAGGCTCTTCGTCGTCGCTCGGATCCACCACGGAGTCGCCTGGGCGGGTGCGCATCGTAGAAACTTCTGATCGCGCCGCCGCTGCTGAGCTTGAGACGCCAGGCCGCGCAGCCCCCGCTGCTGCGGGGGTTCTCTCTGGCACAGTGGCCCAAGGACCCTTCCAGGGTTCTGCCTGACCACCTACAGGTCGCCAAACCTTCCCAGATTTCGCTGTGAACACTGCCGTCAGTCGGCCCCGAGGCCCCGCTGCTGCGGGGCCCAATGGGCTGCTGCTGCTGCTGGCGGCCGCGGCCATCGCTCCCTGCCCCCGCGTTGCAGGGGGGGCGGCCGTCAGAGCCGAACTCCTGGGGCCGAAACGGCGGTGGAAGGAGGGGGACGGGGCGAAGAGGAGGAAGACGGGGCGGATAGGGAAGGAAAGGGCGGGCAGAGAGAGAGGGAGAGAGAGAGAGAGGGGGAGACAGGGAGATAGTGAGAGAGGGGGAGAGAGAGAGAGAGAGGGAGAGGGAGAGAGAGAGAGAGAGAGAGAGAGAGAGAGAGAGAGAGAGAGAGAGAGAGAGAGAGAGAGAGAGAGAGAGAGGGAGAGAGAGGAGAGAGAGAGAGACGGACGACGATAACGAGAGAGAGAGAGAGAGGGATAGAGAGAGGAATGATATAATGACCAGGAGAGATCAGGGAGAAGGAGGGGGGAGAGCAGGAGGAGGGGCGGAGTGATCGACACCCGCGTGGTTTTCTCCCCCTGCCTGCTCTCCCCCTCCTCTCACCTCCTCCCCCGTCCCCCCTCCCCCCTGTTTCTTCTGCGCAAGGCCTGCGCTACGTCCGCGCGCGCACGCGGCACCTCAGTCGCAGGCAGGTGGAAGAGCAGCGGCTGCTGCCCGAACTCACACCCCGCGCCTCGCCGCTGCTGCGGCGGGCCGCGCCTCTCAGAGGCCCCCAGCTGCAGGGAGCGCAAGCGCCAGGGAGCCAGACAGACGGCGTCGCGTCTCACTGTGCACAAACATGCTGAAAGCTCTCGGGTTGCCCCCCAAGTACTCGTCTATGACGTTTTGCAACCATGTGGCAAACGTCTCCGGCCACTTTCCACCGAAGTCCTCCATGCCAGCGGCGTCCCATTCCCGCCGAAACCAGTCAAAATCTGACCGCTGAGCTGCAGAAAGCCCAGAACCCAAAATCGCAAGGCGATTCAGCGCGTCGCACCTCGACGTTCGACCCGCCACGCCTCCGCAGCTGCGAAGGCCCGCGCCCAGCTCGGATAACCCGACATGCTTCATCCTGTGTTTGATATCTATGGCTGCCTCTGCGTCTAAGAGTTTGGCTTGCTGTGTCCTCAGCAGCTTGCGCGCTTTCTTTACGTCGTCCCCCAGGCGGGTTAGCTCTTCTCTGCGCCGCGCCTCGACATCCCGCTGTCGTTTCTCGTTTCTGAGCGTCGCCTCGCGGGCGTCCTCGTATGCTGCGAGGGCTCGCTGAACCCCAGGATCTTCCTTCGACACTTCACGCACTCGCCTCCGTTCTTTCCGTAATTGCGTCTCCATGAACGTGGCCCCCGCGATGTCGCCCCAGCTGCGCAACTCCTCAGCGATCGACGAATACGTTCTCATCAATTCAGACGTCTGCTCCGCAGTTTCCATACGAGACGTCGACAGGCCAGGCGGTGCCTCCAGCGCGCTCTCCCCCGCCGCTGCTGCGGTGAGACTTTGATTGGCCCATTCGTAGTCAAACTCGCCAGCGGCGCTCCACCCGTCGTCGTCCTCGCTCCCATCATCTTCATCTCCTTCGAGGGCGTCGACGGAATTGCCACCCTCAGTGCCCCCGCTGCTGCGGAGACCCTCGGCTGCGTCTTCCGCCCCCTCCATGCCATGCCAAATCTTGTCGCCCTCGTCCAGAGCCGTGTCGTCTCCAAGGTTTGCGAACACGTCGTCGCAGTGGCCGCGTCGAGGGTGCGGGAGGACCAATCGCATGATGTCTTTGTAAGTCCATCTCAAGCGCCCCGCCTGTACCTCTTCTTCGACCTCCGCTACTGCGGCGGCGACCTTCTTACGCATCCCCAACTTTCTCCAGAAATGGCCTGCCTCCTTGCATATGCGCGCGTCCAAGTCCGCATCCCACAGATTTGCCTTGAAACCAGTTTCCCAGTACCCGTCTGCCGCAGCCAAGTGAAGACTCATTTGGGACATCACTTCCACCATCAAGTCAATGCATTCTAACTTGTCCAGCTGTGGGACGCACTGGCCCAGCCTCATGGCTCTCAGCAGCGCGGCTCCTTCTCTCTTCATGTACTCGCGCTTGGCGTGTTGATTCAGATGTGTGTCCACAGTTTGGAGGATTGGGGTTACGCCGCCCCCGTGCGGGATGAACACGTACCCTCGAGACCAACATAGCTTACTCACAAGCGGGGACAAGTGAGGGCCATGATCATCCGCCATCATAATTCTCCACTCCCGCTGCTGCGGAGGCTCTGGCAGATGAGGGAGGTGGCGGTCCAGGTACGCGAGCACGCACGGTGTCCGGTAAGACCCCTTGGTGCTGGTGGTCGCCGACACCCATCTGCCGAACCCTCGGCGCCGAAGGTGTTCGAGCAGGCGCGGCCTCAACTTCTCTCCTCCCCCCTCCGCCTTGAACATGCACTCCATCGGTGGGGGGCCTTCTCTCCGCAGTCGATCCTTGTCGCTCATTGTCATGAAATTGGCCGTCCACCGCTCCCGCACCGCGCCGTGGCACTCCACCAGTGGCACTTCGACCCCCGCTACTGCGAGGGTCCTCACGCCAGCTGATCCTGTTTCATTGTGGTGGAAAGGCGACTGGTCGAAGTTCTCCATCTCGGGATCCTGCTCGTTGAGTAGCACGCACGCGGCGCGCACCCTAAACACGTTCAGCCAGCCTCGCTCGAGGCGCTCTTCCAAGACGGGCAGCGGGCACTTGTACTTCCTGTTCGGGTACCGCATGCTGAGGCCGTATTCCTTGCGCCAGGAGGCCCACCAGCGCGACCTCAACTCCACGGCGGCGGGTCGCTGCCCGATCCGCAGCTGCTGCGTGACGTACTCGCTCATGAGCTCCAACGCTTTGGTCTGGAGCATGCTTTGCGTGAACCTTGCTATCTTCGCTGGCTCTCTTTGGGTACTTCGCAGTCCACTTTTGATCATCTTCCAATCCACACTGTGCCGAATGGAACTCCACCATTCAAACAGAGCTTGCCGCAACCAAGGGCATTTTCGAGCTGGGCCCTGTCCCTGTTGTGGTATCCTTTTCCGCCCTTTCCACTTCAGGAGGCGCCCCTGCCCGTGCTGCTTCTCGTGTCCCCGCGGCTGCCGAACAGCCTCCGCTACTGCGGAGGCGTATTTCGACGACAGAAAAGCCTTGTGCCAGCGCCGCACAACGTGCGTGCGCTTCCTGAGAGGGAGACGGGACATGGAACCCCAGTCCCACGCATCCATGAATGAACGCGCCCCTCCATACGGAAAGCGGTCTCCAGGCGTCCAGCCTAAAGAGCGCATGTGCTCGTCGAAAGCACCCGCTATCTCCATCCTCGAGCACAGGAGCGACGGGACCACCACGCGCTTCTTGTTTTGGGCGGGGGCTTTGCGCTCGCAGCCGCGGTTCCTGTACCTCAAGAGCTGCTCCTCCCGCTCTGCGGGCATCAACTCCCGAGCGACGTCCAGGGCGCACGCAGCGTCTGTCAGTCCTGTCCACCATTGGATGGCTTGCACGAGCTCCTGACAGACAGCCTCGGCGTCGACTTCCACCACGGCCAAGTCCTCAGGTGGCGCCGCCGCTGCTGCGGCGGCAACGCCCTGTGCTCTCGGAGGGGCGGCGTGGCCAGGCTGCGGGACAAGTTCTTCGTCGTCTAAGGCGCTCTGCAGGCGACGAAGCTCCTGGACGTCATCCTGCGTGACTTCTTGTGTCAGGACCATCGCGTCGAGGAACCACGCCAGCCGCACCCTTTGCACGATGTAGTCCGCGATGTCCTGGCGGGCGGGCATGGAGGAGGGGCAAGGAGACTCGGTGGGGAGGGCACGAGGGGAGAGAAGGGCGGGATGGGAGAGGCATGAAGGCAGAATGGGGAGACAAGGAGGGGAAGAGCATGTGGGGGCAGCAGAGATGGAAGCGAAGGATCAGGGTGGTCGGAGAGAGCAACTGTCCTGGCGGAGCTCCCTGCGAGACTCTCGCGTGGAAACCTCCTGGGTCATCTGCAACATGCAATCCAAACCGCAGTCCCCGTCTGCGACTGTGGACACGACGAACACACCGAGAGCCGAATAGAAACCGTCCACCGTCGAAGCATCTCCCGTGAAATCCACAAAGTCGGTGGAGACGCCTGCGATAAAATGATTGCATCGAAACAAAGGATACTCCTCCGACACGGGGGCCCAGTCCGGTGGCCCCGAGTCTCGGGGGACGGCGCAACACGCGATCGCGTCCACCGCAGGCTCGCGGGTTAACTCCTCTAGTTTCCACGGCGGCAAGACAGCTTTGCAAAGGTCGACTCTGTTGCGTCCTTCCCACACGTAGACGCGCACCTTCCGCAACAGCGCAAAGATTACGAAAGCAGAATATCCTATCCACTCTCGGCCTCCCCCCGGCCTTCCGCGAATACTGCGCGACAGCTTCATCAATTTCTCGAAGCACCTCTGGCCTTGTTCTGAAAGTGCCCCTGCAGGCGCCCCCGCTGCTGCGGGGGCGCCTGCAGGGGCAACCGCAGCGCCTGCTGTCGCGGCTGTCTGTTCACAGGCGGTAACTGCCGCAACTTCCGCCCCTGGAAGCACGGGTTCCGCTACGTCGCGAACAGCAAGCGGGGCGGGTTGGGGGAAAGCGACAGGGGCAACCTCCTTTGCTGCGAGAGCTGCTGTTGCCGCGGAGTCCTTCAAGACAGACTCCACTGCGGAAGCGGCCTCGGCGATTGCGTCGGCGCCAGGCGCGCCAGCAGGACCTACGGACGCCTCCGCTGTGGCGGGCTCTGCAGAAGGGCACGCGCACGGCGCCGCCGCCACTTCAGGAGGAGGCACGCACGCTTCCGCTGACGCACCCGCTGCTGCGGGGCCGTCAGAAGAGCCCACATACGGCTCCGCTGCCACTTCAGCAGGGGCCACGCACGCCTCCGCTGACGGCCCCGCTGCTGCGGGGCCTTCAGCAGGGCCCACCGACGGCTCCGCTGCCGCTTCAGCAGGGGCCTCGCACGCCTCGGCCGGCGCCTCCGCTGCTGCGGGGGCTCCCGCTCCTGCGGGCCACCCGCCCGCGCATTGCACTAAATGCCAGGGCGCTTGCAAGTCTGACCACTTATTGTAGTCCACGGAACCGTCCGCCAGACGATGGTCGCTGGGACACGGCCACTGCGAGCAGAAATGAATCTTCTTACACATGCGTCTGCCAGAGTCATAATGGCAAGCCGCGCCGCTGCTGCGGCGCATAACGTACCCGAATCCGAATATTGTCCCCTTTAGTTTCCGTGGGTTCATGAGCACGAAGTCGGGGTCTTTCTTTTTGTCTTCTTGGTACCAAAACTCCACAAATTCGTTGGCCTCGCGGTCGTGCCCGACTCGCAGAGGCGCGTTTGCAGGGCGAGCGTCTCCTGGGTCTGGAGGCGGAGCGGCTGCGGCTGCCATGATGCCGAAGCCATGCGCGCGCACACGCGGCCGCCCTCTGGTCTCGAGCCCAGCGCTGCAGGGCAAGCAAACGGCCGCATCCCCCCACAAGGAGGATGTACAAGGGGGCGGGAGGAACGAGGAACAAGGGAGATATGCGGGGACCAGCGGACACACGCCTGAAAAAAAACACGACCGTCGGCATGCTTCGCGAGGGTTGCTGCTGTGAGATGGGCTGGTGAGGAGGGGCCCGAACGACTCACACCAGGACGAGCGGCCCGAACGACGCGCCGAAAACTCAGAAGCATGCGCACACGAACGAACGCCCCGAACGACTCCGAGAACACTCCCCAGAAAACAAGGCCAGAATGTAGGAAGTCGTCGACATCGTCGTCGAGGGAAGGCGAACGCGGCACGGGGGATGATGATAGTCTCCTCTTCCACCGTGAAGCAAGAGCCCCCCCCAAAAAAAAAGCGGGCCGCTCGGGCGTTTGTACTAGACGCCAAAAGTGCAACATCCCTGCAGGCCGCCTCTGCAGGAATTGAGGCGCAGCCCCTCCCGCAGCCGCACTGCGGATGCGCCAGCGGGCGCGGGGGAGCGGCGGTGGCGCCAGCGCGCAGCTGGTAGCTGTCCCCTCCTCCCCCCCCATCATGGCGATGATGAGAATGATGAGCATCCTACGATGATGAGGCCCTATGTCCTGTCCCAGAGTCTCGGGCCCCGCCCTGGGCCGCGGGCCACGCCCCTGCGACCGTGTTATATATACATACATATATATATAAAAATACACACATATACGTATGTACATACATATACGTCGACACACCATACATACACAATATATACATATATGCATCATGTAATCAGTCAGCGGAGGCCCGACGCCGCCCAAGACGACCGCACGGAGCGAGAGGCAGAGCGTGCCTCGAGACAATATTTTCGGTTTCTCCGGGGTTTTCTATGGTTGGCGACGCGCCGCCACCTGCTTCGCTTTCGATGCGCCCTTCACGGTTCCGAGGAGATCCGCCATGGGATCCCGACCTTTTTCTCCCGCTGCCGCGGGAGATCCCGCTGCAACCCCCGCTGCTGCGGAAGCGTTTTTCACAGGAGTCGACGCTTCATCCACGTTGCCTCCTTCTCCGACGCGAAGCTTCCCAAGCACTTGCTCTAACATTGTCGTTTCGTGCAAGGCGCCCTTCACGGCACTGAGACCACGGACCACCTTGAGCATGCACAGGCGGTGCTTCCCGACGGGCACGAAGGCGTCTAGGTTTTCCTCGCCGCCAAAAGGAACATAGCGCTCCTCAAATTCCAGAGCAAATCCCGATGTTCCCTCGTGACTTCGGCACAGTCCGCCCGTCGCGCAGAGCACCCCCATGCTCGCGTCATCTTGGCGCGCTGCTTTCCCGATAACGACATCCCGCCATGTTTCCGATGCCTTGCGTTTCACGCCGCCGCGCGCAAGCCCTCGCTGCTGCGAAGGCGCCCGCGTTCTAGGTGTCAACTCCCCTCACTGGTGATCCGCCTGAAAACGGCTATGGAAAGCGGACTCCTCGTCTCGAACAAATCCTCCTACTTCTCATCGGACTCCAAAACCTAACCACTTCTTGTGGTCGCTTTTCCACGGCCACTGCGAGCATAAATGAATATTCTTCCATGTGCGTTTGCCATATTCATAATGGCAAGCCGCGCCGCTGCTGCGGCGCATAACGTAATTACCCGAATCCGAATATTGGTCTCTGTAGTTTCCGTGGATTCATGAGCACTCTGTCGGGGTCTTTAGTTTTGTCGTGTTGCTATAAAAACTCCACATTCGTTGACCCCGCGGTCGTGCCCGACCCGCAGAGGCGCGTTTGCAGGGCGAGCGTCGCCTGGGTCTGGGGGCGGAGCGGCTGCGGCGGCCACGATGCGGAAGCCATGCGCGCGCACACGCGGCCGCCCTCTTGTCTCGAGCCCAGCGCCGCAGGGCAAGCAAACGGCCGCATCCTCGCAATGATCCTCCTGTCGGTGCTGCTAGTGTGATGTTGCTGCTGCTGTTGCTCCTCCTTCTCCTCCTCCTCCTCCTCCTCCTCCCCCCCCCATCCTACTGGTCCCAACCCCTCCGCCCCGTCCTCGCCAGATTCCGCGAGTTCCTTTTTGTCCTCTAGCGCGCGAGCGCTGGAGAGCCGCAGGCTCGCGATCCCCCGCGCGTGCCCTAACCCCTGTCCAGTCGACAGGAACCCGCAGGCATCCACCTCAGCGGTCAGCGCGCCGCTGGTGCGGTGCATGCACCGAGTCTGTTTGCACAAAACAAGCCGTTGTAGCGGTCAGCGCGCCGCTGCTGCGGCGCGCGCCAGCGAGCGGATAACGAGGGCATCACTGCTGTGTGTCCTGTTTGATGGCTTTCTGGACCACGTCCTCCAAGAACGCTAGAAGAACCTGCTTTTGCTGCGCACGGGTGGACTGTTTCAAGGGCGTCGTCACTTCCGTCAACGCCACGCCTGTGGACCATTTCTCCTCGTTCAGATCCTGAATCCTGGAGGCCCATGTTCGGCCTGCCATTGGCCCTCCTTTGACCTCCAGTGTCCACATCCCAGACGGGCACCACCTGGTGGTCCACGGGCGCTTCTCGTCCAAAGCGTCGACCTCGTCGTCGTCGTTGGGTTCGGGGACGCTTTTGCCCTGGCTCTCCTCGCACAGGTAATGCAGAAGCCAAGGCAGGTCCTGACTATGAACGAGTAGTTGCCCATATTTGTTCTCATACACACAAATCTCTTTCGTGTCGGCCTCATCTGGCTTAGGAGACATCGGCATGGTTACTCTGCAGAGCGTGCCTCGAGGAAACCCTTTCTGTTTCTCAGGGGTTTTCTTCGCTTTCGATGCGGCCTTGACGGTGCCAAGGAGATCCGCCATGGGATCCCGACCTTTTTCTCCCGCTGCCGCGGGAGACCCTGCTGCAACCCCCGCTGCTGCGGGGGCCTCTTTCACAGGAGTCGCCGCTTCATCCACGTTGTATCCTTCTCCAGCGCGAAGCTTCTCATACAATTGTTCTAACAAGTTTGTTTCGCTCAAGGCGCCCTTCACGGCACTGTGGCCACCGACCACTTTGAGCATCCACAGGCGGTGCTTTCCGACGGGCACGAAGGCTTCTATGCTCATCTCGCCGCCCAAGACAACACAGCGCTCCTCGCATTCCAGAGCAAATCCCGCTGCTCCCTCGTGATTTCGGCACAGCCCGCCCGTCGCGCAGAGCACCCCCATGCTCGCGCCATCTTGGCGCGCTGCTTTCCCGACAGCGACCTCCCGCCATGCGTCCTCTGCCTTGCGTTTCATGCCGCCGTGCGCAAGCCCCCGCTGCTGCGAAGGCGCGCGCGTCCTAATTAGGCGTCGCCCCCCCTCAAAAGTGAACCGCCTGAAAACGGCTATGGAAGGCGGACTCCTCGTCTCGAACAGATCCTCCTACTCCTCATCCGCATCATGCTCCCTCCACGAGATCCTTTCCATCTCATCCAACCCATCCCCCTCCTTCTCTCCGAACGAGCACAGCTGCCTTCCCTGTCCCTTGACCGCCCCTCTGCCCCTTGAGGGGGGGCCTTGTGTGCTCTGACCGACCCTCTGTCCCACAGGGGGGGGGCGCCCTGATCGAACGACCACCCCTGTTTCACAGAGGAGGGCGCGCGGAAACGCACGACCCGACCCCCTCTGTGACAGAGGGGGTCCCGCGCTTTTCCACCCGACCCCCTCTGTGACAGAGGGGGGTCCCGCGGACAAGCGCGGGACCCCCTCTGTCACAGAGGGGGTCGGCCTTGCGTGCTTCGACCGCCCCCCTGTCCCACAGAGCGCCCCGCGAACAGGACGGCAGGACGACGAGCAGGACGATGAGCACGGAGAGAGGAAAACAGGACACGGGAGGGAGGCGGGAACGGACGAGGGGGGACGGAGACGGAGGCGAGGCGCGAGGGGAGGGCAGGACGAACATAGAGGGAGAGGAGCAGGACGAGACCTGGCAGGGGATATGCACCAGGAGAGAGATCTCATGGAGGAAGAGGAGGGGAGGGGACGAGAGGCACTCACATTTTCCGCATTTGCAGGCCCTCGCACTTGCTCCATTTCTCAGCGGCCGCCGCGCCGCCATGAAAATTGACGTACCACCGGCACTACTGCGGCTGATGCGTGACCTCTCCCATCCCTGTCTGGTGCTGTTTCTGCTGCCCCCCTCCCCCCTCCCTCTTCGACCTCCTCTCCCCGCCCTTTTCCTCCTCCCCTCCAGCTGACGGCTGCGGGCTGCGACGGGTGGATCATCGACCGCTGTCATCTGCCGCTCCGTTTCGCGCACCCCCCGCTGCTGCGGCGGGATCACACGAAGTGGGCCCCCTGGCCAGGGATTGTCATCTTGCCGCTCTTGGGGGTTTTCCGTCCCTCCTCGGCGTCCTTCTTCCGTTTCTTCTCCTGCTCTTTCTGCTCCTTTTGCCATGCCTGCTTCTCCTTGTGGGTGTCGGTGGCCCTCTTCTCCTTTGTGATCTGCAGCATCAGCCGATCTCCGCGCACCAGCGGCACCGTGTTGTACATGCACGGGACAAGCACGCTGCAGACGCGGAGGGGGGCGGCTGGCGGGCACTTTGTCATTGTCTGGAACTCTAGTGGTCGAAGTGCAACGTTGAACTTCCAGTGCTCCTGTCCCTGCACTAGCTGGGCTCGGGCAAGTTCTTCTGGCGTCATCCTCTCAACTCCCCAAAAGAAGTGCAAGGACTCGGTACCTCCGAACTTAAACTGGTACGGATTCTCTTCCTGTTCGGCCTCGCCCTGTGCAGGCGCCGCTGCTGCGGGGGCCGCCTCGTCGAGCTGCGGACCCACGGGCGCCTCGCCCTGTGCAGCCCCCGCTGCTGCGGAGGCCGCTTCCTGCGGCGCGGGCTTGAGCTCCAGCTCTGGTAATTTGAAATCAGGTTGTGCCCAATATGTTTCCATTTTCTCGACAGGAGTCGGACGTTTCTCACCGACTAGCACCTCCACTGCCCGCGGATTGCTCGAGACTTTCGGGAAAATCTTCGCGGTGGGGCAGCAAGGGAAGAGCATCAGTTTCCCCTCGGCGATGTCCCCAGTAGCCACCACATGGACACTCTTGGCTTGAACGTCATATTGCATCTGGACGGGTTGGGCGCAAGTGTCCGCGTGACGATGGAAGCCAGTCATGACTTCCGCGATGCTTGCTTGGTGCCACCTGTCTGTGTCGAGATTGCCAGACGGAGCCGAAGCGTGCCACGATTTCACTGGGACCACCATCAGGCTGTTCACGGGCTTGGACACTTCAGACATCTGCCTGTTCAGAGGCTTGTCTTCTTCGTTGAACTCTATCAATACTGGCTGCGGGCGAGAGCCCTCGCCACCTCCGCTGCTGCGAGGGCCAGCGGGATTCTCGGGGGCCGCGGGCAACTTGTCGGTCCACGGCGCAGGGGGGGGCGGGAACTCTTTCTGTGCGTTCTTTTCCATTTTCTGCCAGGCCTCGCGTACTTCAGCATAGTACGGACGCACTGTCTCGCACACGGCCTCCACAACTGCCTCCCGACGAGGTTTGGTAGCCTTCACCCTTACGTACACCTGGTAGAAGGTGTCCGTCGCAGTCAGAACCGCCCCCGCGGTCAAAGTCGCGCTCTTCTCCTCCCCGTGGGCCTCCGCTGCTGCGGGGGCCAATATGCGACGGACATACCCCAACAAAGAATTGAGCTCCTGTATCCGACTGCTGCCCTCGCTGTGTCCCCAAGCCGTTTCCGGCGCGGGGCATTGTCCGCACCTCGGCTCTTGCGAGTGCGCCCTCATGACAAGGGCTACCTTCACACGGGGACAATCTATGAGGAGTTGGTTGAGAACGCTCCAGGTGGCTGGTGCCAGGGAACGTATTTTGTGATCCACCCAACGTCGATCATAATCTAGAATTTGCGGTATGAGCTGCCCTGATGCGGCCCCCGCGTTGATGACGAAAGTAAACATGTCCTCGAACCATTTGGCCTTGGCGTGCTCGGGATGTCGTTGCGCGCAAGCCTTGAGAACAGTTTCGTACGAGATATTCACGGGGTGTCCTGTCTCAGATCCGCACGATGCTTTCTTGCCCGCCGCTGCTGCGGTGGCGACGACATCAGCGACGGACGTCAGGACCTCGATTTCGTGAGAGGTCACACCTTTTCCCTGTGGGTCGTTCAGGGCCGCGGAAATGATCGCGGGGCCTTGCGCGAAGACGGCATCGAAGTGAATTTCCCACGAGAGCACCTCGCAAAGCAAACCGTTATCGAGCACGTCCATGAGTTCTGTGAACTTCGGTGCGCGACGCATTTTTGGGATATCCCAGGAACCACCTGTACCTGTCTGGAACTCCTCCAAACCACATCCTTTGTGGTCTTCGGGAATGACCCACACTGCGCCGTGCTTGAGGTTCAGCAGACCAAGGGTTAGGGTGCAGTGGCTCAGCGCCCCGTAGTTGAACGTTGACAAGCTTGTGTACGCCGAGCGTAGAGCCCCCACGGACTTCGTTTTCTGCAAGTTGTGGTCCGCGTGCGCCGTGTACGGCCTGCCATGGAGGCGCTCGTAATCGGCCTTCTTCCCCGCAGGGAGTTCCTGAACAACCACTGCTTCGTGCTGCGCCTCGTTCAAGAGGAACCTGTCTTTCAGAATGCCACACAGGAGATTAACCACTCTGGCAGCGGAGGGGTACGTCCCACCTCTGTTCTGCGGGTGGACGCAGATATCCTCCAAGGAAATTTTGGCCTTCAGCCGCTGGCCCTCGGAGTCCTTCAAGGCATAGCGGCTGCGCAACGTGGCGGCATCATTCAGGGGGCCTGACTTGATGTCCTCGGACATCTATCCAGGCGCCCCCGCTGCTGCGGGGGCAGCTTCCCAAACAGATGCTCCGCGACGGTTGCCCCCGCTGCTGCGGGGCCCCGCTTAAAGCACGAGCGCCTGTCGCGCGCGCGGACAGAAGGAGGGGCCTCACGGATCCGCGGCCTGCCCGCACTTGAGCAAAAGGAGAAGGAGAGGAAAGGCAGATAGAGGGAGAGAGACAGAGAGAGAGAGAGAGACAATGAGAGAGAGAGAGAGAGAGAGAGAGAGAGAGAGAGAGAGAGAGAGAGGCGACGAACGGCGGGTCGACGCGGCCTTCTCAGTTTTTCGATACGCGCACATCCGCCTGAACAGGAGAAGCATTGATACATCGGCCCCCCCCTGTGCGAGAGAAAGGTTGCCCACCCCGAACCCATCTGTGAGAGAAAGGGGCGCTGTGAGAGTTGCGTGTATGGAAGCGATGATCACTACAAAGACATAATGACGGGCGGGAGGTTGCAGGAGGGAGTGCAAGGGGAAGCGAAGCAAAGGAGAGAGCAGGACACAGGTGACAGCACAGATGTCGTGTTTTCCCCCACACCGCATGCGATGCCGCACGCGACGCGCGAAACCGCGCTCCCCCGCGCGCGCGCGAGTGCGCCCCTCCGCCGAGGTCACCCCCCCTCGGCGAAATTCTCGCGACATCCCTCCGCTGCTGCGGAGGAGCGTTCCCCTTGTGCGCTCGGGATGTCGTGGTCATCCTGAGGACCGTACAATCAACCATGTGGGGGCACTGTCGTGTTCATCCGCCCCGTAATTACATGCGAAGGGGGTCGGCGCCTTCTTGCCAGGAGCTGCCGACTGGCGGCATCTTGGACCCTAGTTTGTACCAGTTGCCCCAATGGTCGCGGTACCAAAGTGCCTGATCGAACCCATCGTCATCTTCCACGCCTGTCCTCCGAGCAGTCTTCTCATCCCACAACCCACCACGCTCCAAGACAGCAGCCCCCGCTGCTGCGAGGGCTACAGCAGCCCCCGCTACTGCGAGGGTTTGTTTCTTGGAGCTCGCCTTGCGCCGAGCTAGCGGCCGCGCGGCCGCCTCCGCCGACGCTGCCGTGGGTCGAGCCGCCGCCCCAGCGCGCTTGCTCGAATGAGGTCTGTGGTCTGGTTTCCGAAAACCCCTCTTCTCGCCGACGCGGCATCGTCCCGTCCTTGTGTCGGGTTTCCTATTCCTCTTCTCGCCGACGCGGCATCGCCCGATCCTTGTGTCGGGCTTCCTAACCCTCATGGCTGGCGATCTCGAACCCAAACGGCACGGCAGAGATTGGGAGCGGGACAAAGAGGTGACACATGGAGCAGGACAGGGGCGGGGAGCCCAGGACGGGCAGCAGGACCGACCACGGGACCGAGACCGGGACCAGCACCCCCGTTCCCGGTCCCGGTCCCGGTCCCGGCCCCGGTCCCGGTCCCGGTCCCGTGGTCGGTTCTGCTGCTCGTCCAGGGCTCCCCGTCCCTGTCCCGCTCCCGGTCCCGGTCCCGCTCTCCCCCTGGTCCCGGTCCCGGTCCCGGTGTCGGTCCTGGCCCCTGCAGGACCCCTCCTCCTCCTCCTCCTCTTGCTCGCCCCCCTTTCCCCCCCAGCAAAAAGCAAACGACGACGACGAGCACGGCGACAACGACCACGATTTCTTCAGCCGCTCAATGCGAGCGCCTGCCTCCTCGCGCGCGCGCCGAGCCCGGGCCTCAGATCTCTTAATTATGCTAGCCCCCGCTGCTGCGGAGATCACCCCTGCGGAGACCACCCCCGCTGCTGCGGAGGTCTCCGCAGCCGCGCGCCGTCAGCTGGAGTCGCTTGAAGGGCTGCGGCGCCGCGACAATGCCTCGAACGCGTCACTGTTGAACGCAAACGTGTCCGCAGGAAGCGGCGACTCCCTGGAGAGGAGCTGCGGCGGGGGAGGCTGCGGCGGCGGCCTCGGGACGAGCGGCGCTGCCAGAGGGCGGGGCGTCTGCGACTCTCTTGGCAGGAGCCGCTTCGGCGGAGGGTGCGGCGGCTGCCTCGGGACGAGCCGCGGTGGCGTAGGGTGCGGTGTCTCCTCCAGCGGGGGGGCCCCGCGGCGTCCTCCTCCACGCGGGGGAAATGGCGGTGGTGGTGGCATCATTGGCGGCATGCCTGGCGGACGGCATATCTGGCCTGGGAGGAGCGGGCGCCATGCCCTCGGCCTCAGCATCACCTGACCTGTGTGGGGGGGGTGCGCGGGCGGCGCGGGCAGGAACCGCCCTGCCCGCGCCGCCCTGCGGTCGCCGCCCTCCACCTGCCCACTGCGTCTGGAGCGGCTGCGCCCCCTCTGCTCCTGCCCTCTGCGTCTGGAGCGGCTGCGCCCCCGCTGCTGCGAGGGCACTCTCCTCATTCGGTCTTTGCTCCTCTGCTCCCGCTTTCTGCGTGTGGAACGGCTGCCCCCCCGCTGCTGCGAGGGCTTCTTCCTCTTTGGGGTTCTGCTCCTGATATCTTTCTTCTTGTTCTTCTTCTTCTTCTTGTTTTTCTTCATCTTCTCCTTCTCCTTCTTCTCCTCCCTCTCACCTCTGTCAGGGTTGCTCTGTTCGTCCTGGGGCGGCGTGAGGCTGCAGGAGTCGATCCAGAGCGGGGCCTCGTCGCCCTCAAGCTCCTCCTGGGCTCCGTGCGCCCCCGCTGCTGCGGAGGCTGCTGCTTCAGATTCTGTCTCCGCCTCCTCCTGGTCTCCGTGCGCCTCCGCTGCTGCTGAGGCTGTTGCTTCGGGTTCTGTCTCCGCCCACTCTCCCCGCTGTTTTTCCCACTTGGCTTCCCGCTTCCGATCCTTCTTCCTGGCCGCGGCGCCTTTGCCAGACTTCCTGTTCTTGGCTTCTACAAAAACGAACAATGTGTGGCAATGTTCCGTGAGGCGGTTCGCATCCTGGGCCTTGTGGATCACCCTGTGCAAGTGCGGCCAGTCATATGTATCCTGCTCCTTGCGCTCCGCGTCCGTGAGCCTGACCCACGTCGGACGCGCCACCCAATCCAACTGGCGGTACTGCAGGCTGGTGAGGAGCCTCCGCTGCTGCGGAGGCTGGGAATCCGGATTCAACCAGTGCGGCAGATCAGGCTGCCCGCCCGCAGGGCACTCGCGAACCTGAGCGGGGCCAAGAATCACGATGTAGTGCGGGTGCGTCACGTGACAACCTTTTGTCGGACACCACAAAGCCAAGCCGAGTACGCCTGTACCAGACGCGCCGCAACTTCTGAGCAGCTCCGAAAGATCCTCCCTGCCTGCGTCAAAGATCCCAGCGAGAATACGCACTCGGTTCCACAACACCAGGTTCCGCAGCCCGTTGCGGAAGTTCTCGGGCCACGGTTGTCCCGCGAGGCTCGTCTGGTGTCGGAAGAACACGCCCCCCACTGCTATGGAGAGTTTGCCGTCCTTTGCTTTCGGATTGTGAGCCACCGCTGCCAGGGTCACCGACCAGGCCTGAACCAGGAACTTCCCGTGGCAGTGCCAGCGAAGCACCTCGCACTGCTCGACGCGCTCGGGAACCCAGAGGAGAGCCCCAACGCACTCGCGCGCGACCTCCCCGTGGAAGCCACTATGGCGGATGAGATCGTCGAGATGTTGCTTCCGCCGATCGCGATTGATGCGTGCACCAGGCTCGAAGGAGACTAAGACGACCCCTTCGCGCCTGTCCCTGACAGCTGCGACCCAATCCGACAGGGAGGCGCCCGCGCGCAGGACGAGGGAAGCAAAAGCCAGATTCACGCGCGCCTCTGTCTGCCCCTCCTGCACCTGGTCTTCGTCGTCGTACAGCAGGGGCACAAGAGGCTTGGAATGGCTCGGGCCGCGCTCTTCCGATGGGAAGTGCGGGCGGCCTTCCTCTGGGAAGCCCTCTTGGACAGGAAGCGCTGGCGACCGAGCCTTCGAGGTCAAGGCGAGAGTCTTGATCACGCGGGCCCCCGCTGCTGCGGAGGAGCTTTCACGCAGTTTGCGTGCTGCGATCAGAGCCTGCCGATGTTGCCAATTAGTCGTGCAGGGAGATCTCGGTCTCGGGTCATCGGAGCCACCCTGTCCAGGCTCGATTACCACTGTGGCGGCGCCTGGCTCCACGGATGCCCCCGCTGCTGCGCAAGCCGCCTCCTCAGCCGTTATGACTACAAGGCGGTTGGCGGCGGCCGTTAACTTCCGCGCATCTTCGATCAGGCCATTCTGCATCAATTCCTGGGCAACCAGCAGGGTCTTCGAAACGCTTTCCTGGGCATCAGACATCGACGAAAACAATGGCCGCAGTTTCGTTGCAACCTCCCCCCCCGCTGCTGCGGAGGCCGGTGCTGGATCTGCCATTCCATGCGGAACTGCATCAGGGGCCTCCTCTGGCAGCCCCCGCTGCTGCGGAGACTTCGGCAGAGGTTCCTGCGCGGCTCCAGTCGCGCCAGGCTGCTCCATGCCCTGGGCCGCTCCCGTCGCGGAGGCGGGCGGGCGCGGCGGGGGGCAGACCTGCAACGGCTGCGGATTCACTTTATCGCAATGCCATCCCTCCCTGCGCTCAAATGACTTTTCCCCTTGCGCCACTCTGCTGCTCCCACTTCTGAACTACCTCATCCCTTCTACCTCTGCCTGCTCCCTCCTCTTCCTGTTCAGTCCTCCCTCCTCCCTCCACCGCGCTCATTTATCCTTGCTCCCTTCTCTGCTCCTCCTACGTGGGGCGTTTCACGACAACGACGACGACGACGCCGACGAGAACGATGACCACGACGGCGACAACGAGGGCAACGACGACCACGACGACGACGACGAGGACGATGACCACGACGGCTACCAGCGACGACGACTAGCGACGACGACGATCGACGACGACGACGCCGACCACGACGACGACGGCGAGGACGACAACGAGCGACGACGACGACGACAACCGACGCCGACGAGGAACGACGACGACGAACGAGGACGACGATTACGACGACGAGATGACGAAGGATCGAAGATCGAACCTCGAAGTGCGAAGCTTCGAAATTCAAACTTCGATCTTCGAACTCCGAACTTCCAGCTTCTAACTGCGAACGTCGCTGGGGTGCCAGGGATGGACTGGGATGGAGGGAAAATGAGAAGGAAAAGCGAGGAAGCGGGAGAGGAAGTTGGAGGAGAACGAACAGGCGTGGAGCGACGAGGAACGGGCGGCGAGGAGCCGACGTTGAGGGCGGCGGGATGGGGGGACAGGGAGGAGAGGGGAGACTTCAAAACGAAAATCGCGCCACGGCGCCTGCACGCGCGCCCCCGATCTCGGCGGCCGACGCGCGCGCCCCTGCAGAAATGCAACGCGCCCTTAATTCGAGCCCCGCTGCTGCGGAGCCACCTACTCCACAACCAAATCGTCTGGGGAGCTGTTCGGACCCCAAACTACTAATTAGTTCTTCAGCCACTCGGCTCTTGCGAGTCCGCCCTCATGACAAAGGGCAACCTTCACATGGGGACACTCAATGGGGTGTTGATTGAGAACGCCCCATGTGGCTGGTGGCAGGAACGGACGAGGGGGGGCGGATAGAGGAGCAGGACGAGCACTGGCAGGGGATATGCACCAGGAGAGAGATCTCATGGAGGAAGAGGAGGGGAGGGGACGAGAGCCACTCATAATTAAGCGCACGCAGGCCCACGCACGTGCTCCATTTCTCAGCGACCGCCGCGCCGCCATGAGAACTGTCGTACCACCGCCGCTAATGCGGCGGATGCGTGACCTCTCCCATCCCTGTCCTGCGCTGTTTCTGCTACCGCCCTCCCCCCTTCCAGCCAAGCTCGGGTTTCATGCTCGGAGACGGGCGCGGCTGGCGGCTCTTAGTGCGGGTGCGCGTGCTGCCTCCAACTCCTCATCCCCCTCCTCCTCCTCTCCTCATCCCCCCTCCTCTTCCTCCTCGTCCTCCTCTATCGGCCCAGCTCCGATCGCCGCTCAGCTCTCCTGGTGCGGCTGGCGGCAAAAGTACCGAATATTGCCTGGGATGTCCTTCACCTTCTTCTTCGACATCTCAAGCATCATCTTGCCCATCTCCTCGGTGCGGCGCGCCTCCCCCATCATCTGCCGCGCCTGGTCGACGAGCATCTGGCCCTTCACTCCAACGGCGCGTGCATGGCGGCAACGATTGCGCCACTGGAGAAGCCGCACAACCATGGTCGCCCAGTGCCAAACACTGCCCTCCGTCGTGATGAATCGACGTCGTACTTGCCCGCGATGCTCGCCATACCGGCGCAAAAACCGCGAAGGAGCCTCCTCTGGCAGTCCCCGCTGCCGCGGAGACTTCGGCAGAGGCTCCTGCGCGGCTCCAGTCGCGGAAGCGGGCGGGCGCGGCGGGAGGCAGACCTGCAACGGCTGCGGCTTCACTTTATCGCATTTCCATCCCTCCCTGCACTCACATGGCTTTTCCCATTGCGCCAGTCTGCTGCTCCCACTTCTGAACTACCTCATCCCTTCTACCTCCATCTGCACCCTCCTCTTCCTGTTCAATCCTCCCTCCTCCCTCCACCGTGCTCATTTCTCCTTACTCCCTTCTCTGCTCCTCCTACGTGGGGCGTTTCACGACAACGACGACGACGATGACCACGACGGCGACAACGAGGGCGACGACGACCACGACGACGACGACGAGGACGATGACCACGACGGCGACCAGCGACGACGACTAGCGACGACAACGACCGACGACGACGACGCCGACCACGACGACGACGGCGACGACGACAACGAGCGACGACGACAACGACAATCGACGCCGACGAGGAACGACGACGTCGAACGAGGACGACGATTACGACGACGAGATGACGAAGGTTCGAAGATCGAACCTCGAAGTGCGAAGCTTCGAAATTCAAACTGCAACCTTCGAACTCCGAACTTCAAACTTCGAACTGCGAACTTCGCTGGGGTGCCAGGGATGCAATGGGATGGAGGGAAAAATGGGAAGGAGAGAACGAGGAAGCGGGAGAGGAAATTGGAGGAGAACGAACAGGCGTGGAGCGACGAGGAACGGGCGGCGAGGAGCCGACGTTGAGGGCGGCGGGATGGGGGGACAGGGAGGAGAGGGAAGACTTCTTTACGAAGATCGCGCCACGGCGCCTGCACGAGCGCCCCCGATCTCGGCGGCCGACGCGCGCGCCCCTGCAGAAATGCAACGCGCCCTTCATTCGAGCCCCGCTGCTGCTGCGGAGCCATCTACTCCGAAACCAAATCGTCTGGGGAGTTATTCGGTCCCAAAACTACTGTTTGCCACCCGCTGCTGCGGACGCCGAGGGCCTGGTGCTGGACGCCGCGGCCCCGCTGCTGCGGGGCCCCTGAGAGGGCGTCGGCCTCCCCTTCTCTCTGGCGGCGTCGAACTTGACCTTACGCTCCACACCGAGGTCCTTGTACCAGCGAAAAGTTCCTGACCCGTCGCTCCCGCCCAAACCCGCGGTTGGTGGCCTCACCGTGTCCGCGTGGGGGACGAGGGGCAGAGCTTCGACCTTCCTGTCGCCCCAGTGCGGGTGTAAACGGACGCCTGTCCCGTCGTCGCGGTGCAACACGAAATCCCACATCGGCAGCTTCACTTTCACCCGCTGCCCCGCGAACTGTCGCGCGCGCACAATACTCTGACGCATGTGGTCGTAGCTGTTTGGCCGGACTTCGAGGGAACGGCCGATCAGAGCCCCGCTGCTGCGGGGCCCCTCCGCGACCTCCCTGATATCTTCCTCCCTGAGCGTCGCCGCCATCTCTTGCCACCGCCAAGGGACTTCCTCGTCGCTTTTGAAACCAAAGCTCGTCCTCGCACCGTGGTCGCAAACAGCGACCATGGTGGGCTTCGCATTGTCAAACCACTTGGCTTCTGACTCGAACGGGGCAGTTGGGTCTTCATTCAGATGGCGCCACCATTTCAACGCTTGATTGTGTTGCTTAAACGAAGTGCCGAGCCTCTCTTCATAACTCAAAAAATAATTAACATCAAACTTCTCAAAATCCTGGGGCCCGCGCGCCGCCGCCGCTGCGGTGGCGCGGGGCTCCTGCGCCGCAGGCGCGGCTCGGGATCCCGACCCCTCTCCTGAAACTGTGTTCCCAAGTTCTGGTACGTTTCGGAGGGCAGCCCTCACGAAATTATCGAATTCGGGCTTGCCGAGACCAGGGGCGCGGGGGCTCACAACGCTAAGCGCGGCGAAGCGAGACGGCCGTTGAGACGAGACCGCCGCCGCTGCTGCGGCGGCAGGGCCATCGCGCCATTTGGCGTCCTCCGTTGGCGTGTGCCCGTCTTGTCGCCAGTCTCTCCAACCCCTCGCTGACCAATCATGGCCGTCCTCCCAGCCACGCCAGCCGCTGCTGCGGCTATCCCACCATCCTCCCGCGCCATCCCATGTGTATCCGCCTGCATCGCCCATTGCAAGACGATGGCGCAGGCGCGCGTTAGGCCGCGACGGGCCCAGCTGCACCGGTGCTCGCGGGCGATCCCACGGGCGCGGGGTGGTTTGAGCATAGCGGCGGCGGACGACGCGACGTGATTGGACGGCGGAGAACTTGAAAGGAAGGGGGGTTGGAAACGAATGAACGAAGTGGACGAAGAGCGGAAATCGAACCAGAGGGAGGCGACAAAAAGAGCGGAAAAGAATAAGGACATGCAGACGAAGGAGAGTGACGAGGTAGATGGCGGGCCAGAACGGCAACGGAGGATAATGTGGTGGAAATTGTGAAAAGGACGCATGGAACAACACGACGAGGATCACAGACGCAAAGATGATGAGCGCAGTGGTAGCATGACATATCCGAAATCAAGAAGCAGGATGAGGAGGAACGGGATGACGAGCAACTCTGTCGCAGAGAGCCTCCGAACGCACCCCCTCTGTCACAGAGGGCCTCCGAACGCACCCCCTCTGTCACAGAGGGGGTCCGAAAAACACCCCCTCTGTCACAGAGGGGGGAAATGATCACTTTAATGCGGCTTCTGGATTACGAAGACTAAGGTTTTGGAAGGATTTCGTCTTGCGCGCGCGAATGTGCACTTCGTGTCATTTGTTGCAAGGGATTCTTGAAGTTTGGTCATGTTAGAACAAGAAATGTCCACTTTGCCTTATTTTTTGCAAGGGAAAACCGATCGTAACAACACAACCGGATCCGGACACCCACGTTTTGCCTGAGACTTCCTCACGAAAATGATGAAAATGTGGCTGCGGCCTAGGCGCGGCGGGGGGGGCGCGCACCAGGGGTCCCAACAATAATTATTCTTTAGAATTAATAATGTTCAACAACAACAACAACCAACAACAACAACAACACCAACAACAGCATCACCAACAACAACAATAACAACACCAGCAACAACAACATCATCAACAACAATAACAACAACATCATCAACAACAACAGCAACAACAACGACAACGACGACATCAACAACAGCATCAACAACACGAACAACAACACCAACATCAACGACAATGTCAACAGCAACAACACCAACAACACCAACACCACCAACAACACCAACAACAACACCAGCAACAACACCATCAAAAACAACATCAACCATACCAACACCAACACCAACACCAACACCAACAACAATATCAGCAGCAGCAACGACAACGACAGCAACAACAACACCAACACCACCACCAACAACAACAACAGCAACAACAATACCAACAACACCACCAACAACACCAACCAACAACAACTTTAACGACGACAGCAACAACGCCACAAGCAGAGTCCTCACCACGGGTCCCCACTTCAGCCACGCACCCAGAAACAATGAATGACCGTTCGGCCCCCTCACTCTGACTTGCCCCACGCCTGAACTCGGAAAGACTACGCGGGGAGCCCGCTGCGGGAACGCCAGGAAGGTCTTGCCCCGGTGCACTTGCAGCCCGAGCTCGGCGTCGGCCATGTCCCAGATGGCGAGGGCCTTGATTGAGACTTTGAGCACGTCCAGCAGGCAATCCCAACGTCATTGGCAACTGGCTGACCCAGCTCCGAGCTGAATGCCTCTGGCTGACCGGGCTCGGGCGATCCCCAGAGACCAATGTGGCTGCAATTCGCGCGGACCTCCGACAGATTCTGCGTATAGTAAACTTGCCTTCTCGCTCGAGGCCCAGTGGAGTCATCGCGCCAGAGACACCGCCGGAGCGCCCCAACGTCCCTGCAAAAGCCCCCGCAGAGCCACGGCGCCGTCACCCCGGTGCCCGCGGGGGCCCTGCAGAACCGGGAGCATCGGCAGAACCATGGCACCCAAAGCGGTCTGCAGGACCAGCCCGGCATCGAAGCGCCCAATCGGATCGAGTCGTAACGAGCCTCGAATCGGGCTGCATCGGTTCAGAGTCTAAGTCGGATCGCGTCGTCTGCGGCCCGATGCGCAACTACGCTGTGCAAGAATCGGGCCGCATCGGATCGGTGGAAAATCGGAACCGAGACGGATCGAGCCCGTCAAACTCGACATCTAATATAATCGATGACATCGAGATGCGCCGTGGCCTGAGAGCGTCTGCAGAGGAGACCACGGGGGGGCCGTAGCAACAAAGTGCAACCATTGCAGAAACGCGGCGGCTACGTTCGGATGCGTGGTGAGGAGCTCTGCAGCTGCCTGCCGCGACGCAGCGCCAGCACGGCGGCGTAGCTTGCCGCCGGCAAATGGACACGTGGCCGACTCTGGAATCCCTGGGCCCAAAAACCTTGACGCCTTACTCTGAGCAGGGACCGACCGTCCCGGCATTCCTATAGTCCTGCCACGAAACGTTCTTAGAACCCAAAAATGTTCTAAGAACAAAAACAATGTTCTTATAACATAGACCCGATGTGTTAAAACAGGACCGTCCCAGCCAGAAATGTTCTGAGAAACTTTCGTGGGAACCACAAGAGGCTCTTAGAACATTGCTAGGTGGGGCTAGAGGCACGCCAAGACGCTTCGCCCCTGCTTGACGGTTGTCCTTTCTGCCGCGGGATGCGTTCTGGCAGCTGCGCCTCGCCGAGAGCGCGCTCCTAGAGGGCCCAGACCGTCCCGAGCGGCCGCCGGAGGCCAGCGATCTGGCCCGCAGACCAAACTCCCTCCCGCTGTGCAAGGAGATCACGGTGGGACGTTTTTGAGGAGGAAGGAGGAAGAGGGAGGAGGAGGAGGAGGAGGAGGCAGCGTAGGAGGAGGAGGAGGAGGAGGAGGAGGAGGAGGAGGAGGAGGGGAGGAGGAGGAGGAGGAGGACGCCAGGACGCTTCGCCACTGCTTGATTACTCCTGCTCTCGCCGCCTTCCTCCCAGCTGCCGCCGGCGCCCGCCGGCAGGCGGGCGCCGCGGCACCTCCGCGGGGTTCCTCCGCCGAGGACGGGGGCCCGCCGAGGGAGGCCGTTTTCGTGGGGCGCCCCGTGCAGCATCGACAGCGGCAACAGCATGGGCCAGCACCACCACCACCGGAAGTTGGAGGGAGGGAGGGGGAGGAGGAGGAGGAGGAGGAGGAGGAGGAGGAGGAGGAGGAGGAGGAGGAGGAGGACGAGGAGGAGGAGGAACAGGAGGAGGAGGAGGAGGAGGAGGACCCCCCCCTCCTACATATGGACGTATGGTGGTGGCGGTGGGAAACAAGCCCACCACAGCAGGGGATGGTGACTGCGACTCTTTTTGACGAAGCGACAAGCCGTCGCGTCCCTCATCCAAAGGGCCCGCCTCTGTCGGGTAAGCCTCCACGCAGTTACCAGACATGAAGACAGGGCAGCGCTTGAAACGACTTGCGTCCGATATCGTGGCAACGAGATGGGCACAACGCCCAAGAAGAAAGCCACCCAGACCTCCCAGGCAAGGGCAAGCAATCATCACCCTCTCCGTAAGGGACGCGTGCAATCTGCTGGGTACCAACCTTCAAACTTCCAATATTTGACATACATTTCCGGTGTCGTGCCGACCAATCCTCCAAATAACCACATTCCAATGCCGTCGTCAGCACCGTGTGTAAGAACATCTCCGCTACGCACGCACAAATAACCATCAACCGCGGAGAAGAAGCTGCGGGTGACAGCCCGCAGATTTTTGTATGTGGAAGCGTGATGCCCTTGCTTCAGTAGAGTAGTGTACGCTGGTGGATACCAGCCTTCTACCGATTTGCGAGAGTTTCCATTGGTGTTGACCAGTGTCCCGAAATACCATCCTTCCTCTTCCTGTAATCAAGTGACGACCTCTCCTTCGCGCAAGCGCATATATTCTTGACCATACTCTGAAGGGTCAAAATCACTTATTGCACGACGAAATGTATGTCCTCTGATTGCCTGCATGGGGAGCCAATCTGAGGTCGATCTTGGAATCTCGTCGCACTCCAGCGTGCCCGAACAGCGTGAGGTCGGACAACGGTCTTCCCTGGAAGACAGGCCGTTGGTAACGCTCTGGCACGCCGGTCAATGCTGAAATGTCCTCTTTCAGTGTCCAGATTGTGGTGGACGCCTGGCAGATGCCCCCTCTGCCATGAGCATGTCAACCAACTTCTGCCGCGCGGGATGTGATTCGCTCGCCGTCGAGATCCCAGATGCCATGACCCTGCACAAAGACGATTCAACAATACATGCTTGCCGAAACACACCTACACGAGCAGCATCTCTGACAACCAGCGTGTCCAGGTTGAGGAGCCCGTCGAGTATGCTCCTAGGGTCGCGCAACCATTTGTGGGAGAGCCATGCTGACAGCCAGTGTTCCATGAGGCCTGCGCCCAACCAGTGAGCCATGGCATGCATATGCACAACAAGCTCCACCGACAACGATTTCTCTAATTCGAAGGTTCCGAAGGGTACCAAAACGCCACGGGCTCGCCACATGCTCTTCGTGCTAACCCCCAATTGCTCTGTCAGAATTCGCATGGCCTTAGCACCTATGGCGCCCGCCCACAGGTGGGACGACACTTCTGACAGAATTGTGACAACTCGTTCGCCCAAGCTGTGCAGGCCGACGTCATCCACCATCATCTCGTGGAGGGCCACCAAGAGAGGTGAACATGCACACACATTGCGCTCTAAAGCTGTAGCATCGACAGGGACGTAGCAGGCCGTGCCGCTCTCTGGGTATGGTAACTTCACAAACAAGCTTGCCATTGCAATCCCGATGTTGGAGTCTAAGGGATGCCTCGAGTGCGCAGGAACGCTGGCTCGAAGGCGGGTGATTCTTCGGAGAGTGCCCGCTTGAGCTCGAAAGCATTGAGCCAACCTGCACCGGCCACGTCGGAATACACCTCGAAGATGAAACCGTGGGCTGACAGGACGGCCCAAGACTGCTCCCAGAGGACCGCCGAGATGGCCACAAGACGCAAACATCGTCCCTTCCCTCAGGACAAGAACAGCATATATGTCCACAGACTCGCCCTGCTCGCTTTGACAACGTCCACTATGGCCCAATGGACCCCCAAGATCTTCCCCAGGCGGCGCATGAGGCTCCCAAGAAGGTCCGACGGCACAGCACAGCCCCAAGAGGGCACAAGGGGACCCCAAGATGGCCCCAGCGGCCCTTAAGACGGCCCACGAGGGTCCCAAGAAAGGCACAACAGGGACAATACTAACTGACCTCTCGAGCCTTGCCCCCACCAGGGCCCAGAAGCCCACCTGAGTTCCCCGAGGCGCACCCCAGACGCCCGCAAGGAGCCCCCCAGAGGTGACCAAGAGGCTCCAAAAAGGCCCGCGAAAGGCTCCGAACAGCCAATCAGATGCCCCCAGAAGGCCCCTGAGAGCTCAACCCTCGCGCGGGGAAACAAAAACACCCTGCCACTCCAGCTTCATGGTCCATGGATCATGTGCGGAAGCCCCGCGCTCACGTTGCACGTCTCTTTAGCAAGGATGGCCTCCATTCGCCAACGCCTGGGAGAAGCCAGCGCGACTCTTGGGAGGCAGTCCCATCCCGAGCGTGGATAGCACCTTCTTGCACGGCTATCCTTGGGCCGTCAGAGGGGTTAGGCGGGGCTGCCGGCATACTGCATGCTGCGCGCATGCCCACCATTCCGAGCAGCAGAAAATGCAAAGCGCACTCTCCCAGGGACGGCGGAGGGAGCTGCACACTGCCTGGCGGGCGTGGCTCACCATCCCTGTCAGAAATCGGATGCGGAGTGATCTCGTGCGTACACCCACACACACAATACCCAATGCTCGCAAACCCACCGTCACACTCAAATGGTTTTGACAGGGATGGTGGGGGGACCGACATATTGCCCAGTGTGGCTTCCCTGGCTAGCGTCTGCATTGGTTCCCGATGGTTGTCCATGGCGGCCCCTGTCCATGCTGAAACTCGGGTGCCGAGTGAGCGAGACGGCTTGCGGCTTGTGGGTAGCTTGGCCCATCCCCCTACCCCCTACCTTGGACCTGGAAGGGAGGGGGCGACCGATTGGGGCGTCCAAAAACATCGGCTAGAAGATTGAAATCCCGAGCACTGTAGTTCATATTAGTCGCGGCCCAGAAACCCTATACATGTACATTGACCACACCAACAGAGCACCTTAGCAAGCAGACGATATCCTTCAACAACTCCTCCCCCCCCTCTCCTCCAGCCCCTTCCCCCTCCCGGATCTCCTGATGCCCTCCACTTCTCACCTCGTCCTCTTCTCCAGATCCACCCTGCATTTCCTCTGACACGGGAGCGGCGGCAACCCTCTCCCTGGCTGTGCGCGCTGAGCATCATTCAACCGATCTCCATCCCCACTGTCATTGCCCTGGCCCGACTTACCCCACACAGGCTGCTCCCTTCGGGCTTCAAGGGGCCTGTCCCCAACTGGTGGGGCTGAAGAATCATGGCCCCGTCGGGATGGGGATAGGCGATAAGTTTAGCGATGCTCGCGTGCCCCTTCCCCGCCGGGAGGGAGGTCTGGCTGTGGCTCTGCAGCGGCAGCCTCAGCGGCGAGGTGGCGCTAGGCGGGTACCTCCCACCCCTCGGCTTGACAGCGCGGATCCGGCGGGCAACTCGCAAACGCGAAATGACTACGACAAGGGCTTCTTGCTCCCCACCCGACAGGATGCGGCTGTTAGACCTCAAAGGAAAGAGCTCCCGACCCGCCTTGAATAGTGCGGCCGCAAGGCCTAATGTGCAGGTGCTCCCTGGGTATCCCGCCTCGCGTCTCCGAGATTGTATTCCCCTCGACCCCGTAACGTCCGTTACAGCGGATCTGGGCCAAGTGCCGGGGAAATGGTAACGTGCCGGGCGCGTGCATGGTAGCAGCAGTAGCGAGGGGCACTGCAACACTAGCATAGCAGTAAAACTGGTAGCAGTCACGATGACGACGACGAGGACAACGACGCCTGGCGGTGGCGGCGGCGGCGGCGGCGAGGACGACGACTAGCGGCAACGACGGAAACGACGACAGGCGATGGCGGCGACGACGACGACCTGCGGCGGCGGTGACGAAAAATAGCAGTAGTAGTGGTATACGTGTTGGTGTTAGTGTTAGTACTAGCCATAGGAGTAGTAGTAGTAGTAGTAGTAGTAGTAGTAGTAGTA
>CAUYUJ010022590.1:25959-80959 GCA_963575745.1 Prorocentrum cordatum | reverse complement strand
GTAGAGTTGGTAGCAGTCGTAGTAATGGTATTAGTGGTAGTGGTCGTAGTCGTAGTAGTCGTAGTAGTCGTAGTAGAAGTAGAAGTAGTAGTAGTAGTAGTAGTAGTAGTAGTAGTGGTGGTAACACTCGTAGTAGTAGTAGTAGTAGTATTACTAGTAGTAGTAGTCGAAGTAGTAGTGGTAGTGGTAGTCGTAATAGTATTCGTAGTAGTGGTAGTTGTCATCGTAGTAGTAGTTGTAGAAATGGTAGTAGTCGTAGTCGTAGTCGTAGTAACAACAGTAGTAGTAGTAGTAATAGTAGAAGTAGTAGTAGTAGTAGTAGTAGTAGTAGTAGTAGTAGTGGTAGTAGTAGTGGCGATGATAGTAGTAGTATTAGTAGTAGTAGCAGTAGTAGTAGTAGTAGTAGTCGTAGAAGTAGTAATAATAGTCGTAGTAGTCGTAGTAGTAGTAGTAGTAGTCGTCGTCGTACTCGTAGCCGCAGCTGTGGTAGCAGCAATAGTCGTCGTCGTAGTCGTGGTAGTTGTAGTGGTAGTAGTACGAGTAGTAGTAGCCATTGTCGTTATAATCGTACTAGTGGTCGTAGTCGTAATCATATGCAATGTCTTTGCCGTAGTTGGTGACATAGTAGTAGTCGTAGCAGTCGTAGTAGTAGCAGTAGTAGTAGTAGTAGTAGCAGTAGTAGTAGTAGTAGTAGTAACAGTAGTAGTAGTAGTAGTAGTAGTAGTAAGCTCGTAGTAGTAGTAGTAGGGGTAGCATTCGTTGTAGTAGTAGTAGCCGCAGTAGTAGTAGTCGTAGTAGTCGTAGTGGTAGTAGTCGTAGTAGCCCAAGTAGTGGTAACGGTAGTAGTAGTAGTAGTAGTAGTAGTGGTAATAACCGAGGTAGAAGTAGTAGTAGTAATAGTCGTGCTAGTATTGGTAGTAGCACTACTATTCGTAGTCGTAGTAGTACTAGTACTAGTGCTAGTAGTAGTAGTAGTAATAGTAGTAGTAGTAGTAGTAACAGTAGTACTAGTAGTAGTAGTAGTAGTAGTAGTAGTAGTAGTAGTAGTAGTAGTCGCAGTAGTAGTCGTAGTAGTAGTAGTAGTAGTAGCAGTCGTAGTAGAAATCGTAGTTGTAGTAGTAGTAGTAGTAGTAGTCGTTGTATTAGTAGTAGTAGTAGTAGTAGTAGTAGTAGTAATAGTAGTAGTAGTAGTAGTAGTCGTCGTAGTAGTAGTAGTAGTAGTAGTGGTGGTCGTAGTGGTAGTAGTGGTCGTAGTAGCAGTAGAAGTGGCAGTAGTAGCAGCAGCAGTAGGAGTAGTAGTAGTAGTAGTAGTAGTAGTAGTAGTAGTAATAGTAGTAGTAGTAGTAGTCATCGCCGTCGTAGTGGTAGTACTAGCCGTCGCACGCGAGTCGTAGTCGCAGTAGTAGTAGTAGTAGTAGTAGTAGTAGTAGTAGTAGTAGTCGTAGTAGTAGTAGTAGTAGTAGTAATCGTAATCGTAGTAGTAGTAGTAGTAGTAGTAGTAGTAGTAGTAGGCAGTAGTAGTAGTAGTAGTAGTAGTAGTAGTAGTAGCCGTAGTCGTAGTAGTAAAAATACATGTTTGGATAGCAGTCGTAGTACTGATAAGGGAAACACTCGAAGTAGTACCCGCGAGCGACACGGCATGCTTGTGCGCACCAAGGCATGCCTGGCAACACACCAACCTGCCTTTGAGCAACGCAACGTACCAGTGGGCAACTGGGGGGAAGGGATCGACCCCCCATAACGGATGTTGCGGGATCACCGAAAGAAAAATAAACCCTGGCGAAGGACTCGACCAAATGCAGCTGTGAACACCGCGTTGTGGGTACCGTTGTCCTTGGGGCTCCCAATGGGACCACTAAGCGCTTCAAGGGTGTCCTGTACGTAATGGGTGGGGAGACACATGCGGCCGCGATTACTCGGACCTTCGGTGGAGCTCTCCATGAGAACAAAAAACTCTGAACTGGGCGGGGGGAGGCGCATGCGGCCGCGGCCAGTGGGGTCTTCGGGGGATGGCCACGAAACGTTGTACTGGGTGGTGTAAACGCACGCGGTCGCGGCCACTTGGGCCTTCGGTGGAGTTCTCTATGGGACCACGAAGCGCTGCAGTGCGTGGCGCGGACGCATGCAACGGCGACCACTGGAGCGTTCGGTGGAGTTCCCTGTGGGGCTACGAAGCGCTGTACTGGGTTCGCGGACGCCTGCGAACGCGGCCTCTGGGGCCTTCGGTGGAGCTCCCTATGGGGCTACGGACCGCTGTACCCGGCGTCGCGGACGTATGCGAACGCGGCCTCTGGGGCCTCCGGTGGAGCTCTCTATGTGGCCACGACGCGCGTAAGGGGGGTGCCAAACTGCTTGACATTTGGAGGGCAGAGTCAGGGATGGAAGGAGGGGAGGGCGAGGCTAGAGGGAAGGAAGGAGACGCGTGGTGCAGTCTCTTCAAGACGAAGACCCTTCACCGCAGCATTGTTGGGAACAGTCTTTTTGACGACTGGCGTCTGCATGCCGCGGCCACCAGGCCCCATACTGCGGACGGGCATCGCTTGAAACGAACGAACTTTTGTCCCAATCATCCTGTGGTGTTGGGTCCTCATTTTGAAGAGACGGTCCCCGCGTCCCTCCTCCTCCTCCTCCTCCTCCTCCTCCTCCTCCTCCTCCTCCTCCTCCTCTCCTCCTCCTCCCCCTCCTTCCTCCCCCTCAGCCGTTGCTCCCTGTGTTTCGCTCACCCAGTACAGCGTTTCGTGGCCCCATAAGGGGGCTCCGCCGAAGGTCACAGTGGCACCGCCCGCATGCGTCCGCCACCACCCAGCGCAGCCTGTGCTCCCTGCGTTTCACCCACCCAGTACAGCGCTTCACCCACCCAGTACAGCGCTTCGTGGTCCCATAGGGAGCTCCACCGAAGGTTCCAGTGGCACCGCCCGCATGCGCCCGCCACCACCCAGCACAGCCCTTGCTCCCTGCGTTTTGCCTACCCAGTACAACTCTTCGTGGCCTCATAGGGGGCTCCACCGAAGGTCCCAGTGGCACCGCCCGCACGCGTCCGCCACCGTCCAGCACAGCCCTTGCTCCCTGCGTTTCGCCCACCCAGTACAGCGCTTCGTGGCCCCATAAAAAAGAGCTCCACCGAAGGTCCCACTGGCACCGCCCGCATGCGTCCGCCACGACCAGCACAGCCCTTGCTCCCTGCGTTTCGCCTACCGAGTACAGCGCTTCGTGGTCCCATAGGGAGCTCCACCGAAGGTTGCAGTGGCACCGCCCGCATGCGTCCGCCACCACCCAGCACAGCCCTTGCTCCCTGCGCTTCACCCACCCAATACAGCGTTTCGTGGCCCCATATGGGGGCTCCACCGAATGTCCCACTGGCACCGCCCGCATGCGTCCGCCACCACCCAGCACAGCCCTTCCACCCAGTACAGCGTTTCGTGGCCCCATAGGGAGCTCCACCGAAGGTCCCAATGGGACCGCCCGCATGCGTCCGCCGCCACCCAACACAATTGCGGTATTCACAACTGCATCTGGTTGGGTCCTTCGCCAGGCTAATTTGGGGGGGGGGCGTCGAGCAACGACTTCCAGCACGGACGCCCCCGCCATGGAGCCGTCGCCGTCGAGTAGCGGCGACGGCAGCGGACGCGGAAGGAGAAAAGGGATCACGTGGCTCCTTGCGGCGAAGGGCCGCGGCTCTCCAACTGGGGCGCACGGCTGCAACAATTGGCGAACAGTGCGTGCTGAAACATTACCGCGCCCGCCCCACCTGTGCATCACGACGATCGCGGCTACGATGCGCGGCGCAGGGCCACGCCTAAGATGAGAGACGGAGAAGGAAGGCGACGGCGGCGGCCAAGGTAAGCGGCAGCGACTGAGCATCGTTTGTCCGAACCCTATCCCCGCTGGCATGGTTTTGGCCCCACTGGCCGACTTGCCCCTCGTGGTGAAGATCATGTGTGCTGTTCCCTCCCTCGGGGCTCCGCGTGGCACCACCAGGGGCGGGTGACCTGGTGGGCAAGAGGTACAATGGCCCCGTGGGGATGGAATTCCTGACCAGTATCTAGGGTGGAGGGCTCAGGGTGAAATCCATATGGGCTTTTGCACCGCGGCAGTCACTCCGTCTTGTGATTCACTTTTTGCTGACTCAAGCCTCGAACACCCATCGAAACGGCATTTCAGAACCCTTTACCCTCCACCCAAAGAAAATGCTCGGGAATCGGTTAGACGATGCTCAGCGACAGAGGCAGCGAGAGCTGGCGTCTGGAAGCCGAAAGCGGCGACAGACCTTTAGGATAGGAACGCCACAGGAAAACGTGATGTTGTCTTAGGTCGGGCGTGTCCCCCTACAGGGGGATTTTCGAGGAAAATCCAAGAACACACTCGAGAAATCCGCCGACCCTGTCGGCGTGTGGACCCCCTGTCGGCGTGCGCTCAGTCGACGCATCCGTTGTCGTCTTTCCCTGCGTCTCCGTCGTCCACTTTCCCTGCACCCTCCTCTTCAAGCCTGCCAGCGAGAGGGAACCGTAGCAACATCGTACTTCAGTCGAAGGGAAGGGAAGCCCCTTCCCTTTGATCCCTCCCCCGCCAGGGGGGGCGGGGTTCAGATACACATCCGCCCCTGGGCGTCTCGGAGCCCAAAAAGGCGCCAAGACGCGCCAAGAGGGCCCCAAGCAGGCCCAAAAAGAAGACCACGAACCGACATTTCGAGCTTCCCGCCCCAAGAAGCCCCCGGAAGGCCTCAATAGCCCCTCAAGGGGCCTGAAGAGGCCTCCAAGAGACCTCCAAGAGGCCCAACAGAGGCCCCAACAGGCCCGAAAACATCCAAGAGGCCTTTCAACCACAACCCCAGCACGGTGGCGGGAAGGGCCGCAGATCATAAGGCTCCCTGTCTGTCTCTGCTACGACTCCCTCGGCCCACATACGGAACATCTCCTTCTCCTCCTCCTCCTCCTCCTCCTCCTCCTCGTATTCGTCGTCGTCGTCGTCGTCTTCAGGGTCGGCGGCACTGGCCGTGAGGCCGTAGCACTATTCAAACATAGTCAAAACATAAGATCAACAAATCGTTCCCGGACTATTTCTTGTCCATGTTTGAATATTCCTCCTGTAGAGGGACACGCCTGACTTTTCGTGGTCTCAACAACTGGCCCTCCTCCGAGGGCGGTTTTTCGCCGCCTGGCCGCTCTCTCGCCACAGCGCCTCTCCCGCGCGGCCATCCACTGCCCAGCCTCTGTCCCTGCTGGACCGGTGGGCTTCTTCTCCGCCACCACCACCACCAGAAGTAGGAGGGGAAGGGGGTTCTCCTCCTCCTCCTCCTCCTCCTCCTGGAGCTCCTCCTCCTCCTCCTCCTCCTTCTCCTCCTCTTCCTCCTCCACCTCCTTCCCCCCTCCAACGTATGGTGGTGGTGGTGGAAACTAGGCCCATCGTGGACCCCTCCTCGGGTCCATCCTGGCCGGATCTTCGAAGCGTGCCCACCAATTTCGACGAGGAGCCTCCTGGAGGCCTCAAAGGGGGAAAAGCGGCAAGGATGGCCGCCGCTGCCCCGGGGGAACGACAAGGGGGGCCAGCTCCCAGGGGTGAAGCATCGAAGCTGAATCGGCGACATATCGCCGATAGACCAGCGATGGGTCTGGTCCCCATTGGCGACTCCGAGCACTCCCCGGCGGGGCGGACTGCCGGGCCCCTAGGCTTAGCTCCTGAGCTGCTGGGCCACCGAGATTTTCGTGTCATAGCTCGGCTCTCCAGCGAGGAGGAGGAGGGGGAGGGGGGGGGGGGGGAGGGAAGGAGAGGAGGAGGAGGAGACAGCAGGAGGAGGAGGAGGAGGGGAGGAGGAGGAGAGGAGGGGGAGGAGGAGGAGGAGGAGGAGGAGAGGAGGAGGAGGAGGAGGAGGAGGAGGAGAAGGAGGAGAGGAGGAGGAGGAGGAGGAGGGAGGAGGGGACGGGGGAGGGGGGAGGGGGGAGGGGAGGAGGAGGAGGAGGAGGAGGAGGAGGAGGAGGAGGAGGAGGAGGAGGAGGAGGAGGAGGAGGAGAGAGGAGGAAGAGGAGGAGGAGGAGGAGGAGGAGGAGGAGGAGCCCCAGGGGTGGTCGCGGCGGGCCGCGGCCGCTGAAAGGCAGCCCGGGGAGAGCCGAGGAGAGCGCCCGAAGGACTCTTCAACCTCGGCGATCAGTGGGCGATTAGGTATCGATGCGAGCCCTCTGCTGAACCTTCATAACTAGTCATTTGTGCGGCGACATTCTTGACGGACCGGGGCCCCACCGATAACGAGAAATAGTGATTCACCCGCGGAACACCCGCCGCGCAACAACGACGACGACAGCAGGGGTGAGGATCGAGGAGGAGGATGAGGCGGAGGAGGAGGAGGAGGAGGAGCAGCAAGATGAGAAGGGACCATTCTCATTCACCGCCGAAAGAAACAGGGGGGTGAGGATCAACACTAAAGACCCATCGGGGAGAACGTTGCCCCTGAGACCCGACTTCCTTCGACCTGTTCTTCGTGGCGGCCTCGTCGTCGTCGCTGTCGGCGGCGTCAACCTCGTCGTCAGCGTCGTCGTCGTCGACGTCGGCGGCGGCGTCGTTGTCGGCGGCGGCGGCGTGGCCGGTGGCGACCCGCGGCAGCACCCCCCCCTCCCGGCCACCGCTGCTCGTAGGTCGTCAGCGTGCCGGCGCTCGCAGGCCGCAGCGACCCGGAGCTCGCCTGAGAGGCAGAGCGACCGAGCGCAGACAGAGCGGCGGCGAGCGAGGGGGGGGGAGGGGGAGGGGGAGGAGTAGTAGGAGGAGGAGGAGGAGGAGGAGGGGGAGGAGGAGGAGGAGGAGGGGGAGGAGGAGGAGGAGGAGGAAGAGGAGAGGAGAAGGAGAAGGAGGAGGAGGAGGAGGAGGAGGAGGAGGAGGAGGAGGAGAAGGAGGAGGAGGAGGAGGAGGAGGGGGGGGGGAAGCGAGGAGGTGTCAGATGCGAGGTCCGAGGTCTGCGGGGTCCTCGGCGGCTCTCTGGCCTCCGGGGCGCGTTCCCGCAGCCGCGCCTCGCCCTCGGGCGTCTTCAGGGGTACCCACGTCGTCCCGAGCGCCCGCAGGAGACCCGAGTCAGGAGCTACAGACCGCATTCGGCGGCGGGCGCGGCGGGGAGGTGAGGAGGAGAAGGCCTTCCCAGAGGGCGGCGGGACTTCTCAGAAGCCCTCGCGCCCTGTGAGGAAAAGTCTTCCGGGTCTTCGGGGACGGCTCACATAACTTCTCAGAAGGCCGGGGAAGGCTTTCTCCTTCACAGCTCCCCCTCGCCGCCGAATACAAGCCTCAGCGGATGGGGTCAGAGAATCGCGCCGCATCGCCAGTGCACCGCCCATGCCTCGGCGATGCATCGGCGATATGGGCGATGCATCGGAACCATCGGCGTGGGGAAACGATGACTCCACACCGAGCCGCATCGTCGATGCATCGGCGGTGCGGAGCGACCTTCCGACCCCATCTACTCCGACCCCATCTGAGAATCCTAGACAAGGGTAGCCATCCTCGACTTTAGTCTATCCCTGACGATCCCTAACATTGGCAGGCCCAAGGACGTTGAGAATCGTAGAGATGCGCCCTCAGAAACCGAACGAAGCCTGTGGGGATGGGGACGTGTCCCGGGCTGGTGAGAAGGGTGGTACCACGGACGGCACGTAGGCACTCCACCATCCGAACCTGGAGAGTGTGCGCATCATGTCCGCCTGTCCGGGGAGCGTGCCTCCGAAGGAACTTCGCGAGGCCGCGCCGGGTATGGAAGCGAGAGGCAGAAGCCGGTGGATGTTGGAGGCCGGCGGGGGGGCCCTCGGGGTCTCAAACCGACCCCCGCTTCATCCTTGGGGAGGGCTGTCGGGCTGAGGTCGGCCCTCCTCCTCCTCCTCCTCCTCCTCCTCCTCCTCCTTCTCCTCCTCCTCCTCCTCCTCTTCCTCCTCTTCCGTAGCCATTTTGGCTCAAGGTTGTGGTTTCCCCTGGGAACAAAGTGGATACCGCTAGTCCGCGGCCAGCTTTCGACTTTCGCCTGGTTCGCCCCAGGCTGAACAGTGTGTTGTCCGCCCCGCGCACTGCAGGACATCACCACGGCTAGGCTGTGCGCTGGCCTGTGGTTCGCGCTCCTCAGTCAGCTGCCATGGGGCCCAAGGCCCGTCGTGCTGCCGCAGAGCCTTGGTAGCGCAAGTGGTGCAAGCATGAGCCTTCTGGCACCAGCTGGATCAATCGTGCTGATCACATGTGGTGCGCGCGCTGCGGGTTGCCCAAGAGCAGCGCGTACAAAGCTGCCCCTCCTCCCAAAGAGCCGTCACGACGTTCTGACAGTACTTCGCAGGCGAGGGAGGACAGGATGGCGAAGCAGATTGTCGAGCTTCGCCAGCAGTTGGAGAAGTTGGGTTGTGCGAGTGGCCAACAACCCGCGGCCGCCGTCCCGCCTTGGACAACTGGTGCGCAGGGTGGAGCCCATATCCAGAAGCTCAATCATCTCCTGAGCCAGCTCGACCCGCCCGACACTGAGGAGAAGGCAAAGCTTCGCAACTGAACGCGATCGGCTGCAGACGGAGCTGCAAGCAGCGAGGCCCCTCGAGGCGAACCTCCGGGACCCTCTCACACCAGCTTGCCGCCGCCAGAGCGAAGCACTCTGGGCTGCTGGCCAAGCTGCAGGCCGCCGAGACGGCTGTGGAGAAGGCCCAAGAGCACTTGGCCAAGGCTCCGCAGGATGAGAAAGACGCTACTCAAGCGACCATGGAGTTGGAAGATAGGATTCGTAAGACGGCTCTCGCATGCAAGATCGACGATACGAGCCCGTCACTGGAGACCTCCAGCCCTGGGCCGGAGGCCACCGTTCAGCAGTTTGGAGCTGTCATCTCGGCGCTGGGCGGCACCTGCGGTTTTGCCGAAGAACTTGCTAACATGTCTGCCATCATCGACCGCCTCAAGGCCCAAGGCTGTGCCGCGGTGCCATGCAGCTGCCGCCGCGGGCGGCCAGGTCGCGGAGCCCTCGCCCCCCGCGCCGCCCTCCCCGTTCGGAGGCGGCGGCGCAGGCGCAGCGGCAGCCATGGCAGTCGACGAGGAGGCAGCGACGGCAGCTCAGATCGACGGTCTCGGCGCCGAGACGTGCAAGGAACACCTCGAGGCGCGGGGTCAATTTCGAGCCCGCAGGCGAAGGTGCGCCAGAGCCCACAGCCGAGGTCCTCCGTGAGCAGCTCAAGCGCCACCTCGCCACGGTCAGCGGCGTGGCCAAGAGGCTCAGGACCACGACTGAGTAGGTTGAGTTGGTTGCTGTGGTGTTCCAACTTACCTGCATTCGCAATGACGAATGGTATGTTTGCCCAGTCTTAGTCGCCAATTGCGGCCCCTGTCAATCTGATGGGCGACCCGAACGTTGACCCGTTCGACTTTGATTACGACGACTTCGGGCCGACAGCCCCAGCACCCCCGTTCGTGTCAACAGCGAGGCGTGAGCCTGATTCTGGAGGGTCGATAGTGTCGACCCTCTTGCCTGCTGAAGGGGGTGCTGGCGTGCTTGCGTCGGCCGCCCCAGTGCCCCTCACCCCCGCAGCAGCGAGGCGTGGACCTGATTCTGGAGGGCCGATGGCGTCGGCCCTCTTGCCTGCCGAGGGAACAGATGAGGGCCCTGTGGGTGCCCCCGTGCCTCCTTTCGTTTCAGCAGCGAGGCGTGAGCCTGATTCTGGAGGGTCGACGGCGTAGACTCTTTGCCTGCTGAAGGAGGAACGGGCGCAACGAGGACAAAAATGACCAAGGGTGCTTCGGTTTCCGCGCCTGCTCCGGGCACAGCGCGGTCGTCCACCTGCTGCGGCCAGCCGTCGATGGCCAATGCTTCAGTGGCGCGTGAGCCTTCGGTAGGCTGGTGCCCTTCGGAGGCCCAGAACCGCCGTTCGAATTCTCCCCCTCGCGAGTCGGGTGGCGGCTTGGCCGCGAGTGCCTCTCGGACTGGGTCATCCGTTGGGGCTGGGCGCCCTGCCAAGCGACGCCATGGCATGTTCTCCGACCTGGTCACGTTCAATGCCTCGTCCCTTGGCCCGCTCACCGACTACCTATCCGAGTCGGAAGCTTACGTGGCGATGGCGCAGGAGCACCGCGCGGCGGTGGACAAGCTCGGCGAAAGGCAAGCGCAGGTTAACGACACTGGCTGGAAAGGGCCCTGGAGTTGCGCGAAGCTCAACGAAGACGGCGGGCCTGGCACCGCAGGTGGGGTGGCAGTACTCACGCGCGCCAACATCATGATCACATCACCCCCTGGGCGAGAGTCGCACGAGATCGTCCCAGGTCGGATGTCGCAGCACATGTGCACTTTTCTGCCAGGTGGGGCGGTGTTCGTTTCAGGGTACTTCAAGGGCGGCCAAGGCTAAGGGCCTCAGAACTCCACCATACCCTGGCAGCTGACCGGGTATCTCGCAGTACTCAACGGCACGCAGATCGCGTGGGTGGTCGGCGCGGACTTCAACATGGAAGATGTGCTGAACCAGTCTGGCTGGCTCGCCGCTGTCGGTGGCATCTCGCTCGATGCTAGCGCGACGACTTGTCGCCAAACGGCCCCAGGCACAAGGATCGATTATTTAATGTGCAGCAGCTGGCTGGCGCCAAGGTTTGCTGCCAACCCTGTCTGGGTCCGAGAGCAGGCTACCTCTTTTCCGCGCCTCCCCGCGCAGTTGAAGCTCCAGGCCCAGGGCGCCCCTGCGTGGATGCGCGCGGCCAGGTTGCCGAAGAAGTTTCAAGAGGTTCCCCCGATTGGCCGTGCGAGATGTCCTGTCTATCCGCGGGGGGCCGTGCTAGACGCGGCGGCCCCGCAGACCCGCGCGGCCGAGCAGCTCCCAGAGTTTTGGGATATAGTACTTGAAGGGGTGGAAAGAAAGCTTGCGGCCAGGCGGGGCCGCGTCGGCAGTTCCGCGGAGGCCCATGTGGGCCGTGCTGGGCCTCAGGAGGTTCAATGGAAAAAGCTTTTCTGGTCTCCCCCCCCCAAGAAGAGGACGTTTAAGGACCCCGGGGCTCGCGCCTGGGCCGCAGTGCTGGGATGGGCCAAACACCTCGGGAAGATGCGTCAACATTTAAGTTCGGAGATAAAGCACCTGCAAGAGCTGGGCTGCCCTCGCCCACTCGCCCCCATGCAATATTCGCAGCAGCTGCTGTCACTTCGAGAGTTCTGCCAGTTCATGGCCAACGTTGCGCGGCGCAAAAAGGTTCTGGCTTGCCTCGGCAGTCATGCGCGCAATTTCTTTTCCAGTGGGTTCTCCACCCTGGCCCGCCCCGATTGTGCTGACGTTCTGCGCTCGGTTTACACCGGGGCCAACGCGGCGATTTCGGCCGCCGAGAACCGCTCCACTCAGGCTTGGGTGTCTTGGGCCAGTGACTCGTTTAAAGCAGGTGCTTCCCAGGCGCGCAGATGCTCGAAGGCGAAGGCCGCCCAAGAGATTGTTTCGTCCACTGCGCAAGCTGCATCGCATCAGCTTGCCGACGACGAACTAAAACCTTGGGCTGACGTATGGGCCACGCGCGACAGCCCAAAGGTTCAGACCCCTCTTAGGTCAGACGCCTGGCCACAGCTGCCCACCATCACTACAGGCATGGTGCATGGCGCAGGCTTGAGCTATTCGGTGCGGACGGCGATTGGGCCCAGTGGCCTCCATCCCCGCGCGCTGTATGATTTGCCTGATCTTGTTTTTGCCGCCATCGCTCGCCTTTTCGTGTCAGGTGACCAGTTTCTCACCTGGCCAGCCAAAAGAGCGTGCAACGAGCTTGTGCGCCTGGCCAAGCCCGAAAAAGGCACTCGACTCATCGCTCTCATCCCTACTCTTTGCAGAATCTGGGGCAAGGCCCGCAAGCCCCTCACGTTTGAATGGCAAGATCGGCACAACTGTCTGGAAGTTTGGGGCACGCGGCGTCGGCGCAGCTCCTCTGACAGCGCTTTCGCTCATAACCTTGCTGCCGAAAGTGCCAAGCTGGTTGGCGACATCTCGATTTCAGTCCTTCGGAATGATTCGTTTTGAGCAGATTCTGGTCGAGGCAGAAGCGCTTGGCTTCCCGATGCGACTTTGGTGGATGCTAGTGGATTTGCACAGGCAGCCTCGGCGTCTGCGCGCCTTCGGGAGCTTGTCGACACTTCTGTGCGCATCAAGGTATCCTTGCTGAGTGCAACCATGCGACCGGAGTTCGGTATTTATTGAACTTCCGAGCCCTTAAGAGGCTCAACGCCATCGCCCCCTGCGTCATCCCGAGGGCCCTAGTTGACGACGTTTGCATTCAGTTTGTTTCGGACAGCCCGAGGAATATCGACCAGCTCGTCAAACCGGTGAAAGTTTTCACTCATGACTCTAGGGTGCAAGGCCTGTGGGCCCAGGCCAAACAACCGGGCTTGATAGCTGGCGGTGGGGTTGCTCGGAAGTGGGTTCGAGGTGCCGCAGATCAGCTTGGGCTTCCAGTCAAACCCTGGACGCGTAATCTCGGACATGAGTTGGCCGCAGGGCGAGTGATACGTACCCGAGGGGAAAAGAGAGTCCGTGCCCTGCAGCGCCGAAGAGGAAGCTCATGGCGCCCAGGCATGCAACAGGCAGACGGGTGGCGTCTCTGTGGCGCGCAGGAGCCTTGCCATCAGCAGGCCACGGTGCCTGCCTCCGGCACCAGCCTGCGATGCCTTCGCCGCTTCGCCGCCGCCATCGCTGGAGCTAAGGAACGCGGAGGGGTTGCTGAATACCTGCTGACGCAGTCCAATCCGCTGTACGACCCGCTCTACGATTGCACGCTGGCGGCGGTTGTCAAGTACTCATGCTTCATTTTGGGCGCTCGGGTTCCGCTGGCGCGGGCTCAGGGAGCTTGGGCGATGCTGAAGGGCACGATGATAGACAACCCTACTTGGCAACAGGCTCGGGGTCCCATGTCTGCGGTATGGTTAAGGTTGCTGCGCATCGGTTGGACGATGGTCAATGCCCGACCGCCCCACTGCCACACGGGCCAGAACATCTCCCATATTAAGACGTGCCCGAACGATGCGAGGCTGGCGGTTATTGAGGGGATTCAAACATGGCAGCACGCTCGGCTTCAAAGGCATATGAGCACGGCTGCCTCGTCGACCCATCCAGTTTGGCATCGCGCGCTTCGACAGGGTGCGCAGGCTGTCAAGTGCCCCCGCCAGAGAGGAGCCCCGGCAGCTGCGGGGTCCAACGTCGCCCCCTTACCTTACGAGCTCAGCCGTATGAAGTACAGGGTCTCCCCCAAGTGCCTGATGTGCCCTGTGGCGAATGGTACGTTTGGACATGTATGGCATGGTTGCCCCGCCTTCGTCAACGACTAGGGTTTGGGCCCCATGGGCGACGAGGTGCCCGAGAAGCTCGCAGACCACAGGAGGGCCCTGATCCAGTCCTGCTCAGACATGTGTGGCAATCCCGATGTATATAGGCATTACCTCACCCATGGGGTCCCTAGTTTAAGCGCCCCAATTCAGGCCCCCGAGAACCTCCAAAAGGTGTTTGAGTTCGGCAGCAAAGGTGCTTGGGGACCCGAGTCTTGTCTAGATGGGAGCTGCTGCCAGTCCAGCCTGCCAGAAGTGCCCAGAGCTAGTTGGGCGGTGGCCCAGATGCTAGACAATCCAGATTGCTTGTTGCCATGGCGTGCCATCTGCGGGGCCCTCCCAGGAGCCAGGCAAACGATTGGCATGGCTGAGCTTTTGGCGATCAGGCAAGCTGTCGCCCACCACCCTGGCCACGAGACCCTGGTTTCTGATTTGCAGGCGGTCGCGCGCGAAGGGAATTCCTGGGACCCTGAGTTGGCCAGAGGCAGGGGCGAAGCATGCTGCCATATGGGAGTCTGTTTTCAGGAATTCTGTTGACAAGCCCCCGCGGTTCCGATGGTGCCCCGCCCACTTGAGCCATGCCGACGTTCTGTCCCGGGGTTTGTGTGTCAGGACGTGGGCGGGGAACGTCTGGGCCGATTTGTTCGCGAAGCTTGGGGCGCGCACTCGCACTTTCCCTGAAGGCTTTTGTCAAGCGGTGGCGGGCGAGCTGGTCTATCGCAAAAACACGGTCAGATACATCGCCTGGGCCGCGCAGAGGATGCTTGGGGCTCGCACTTGGACGTTGCTCGACCCCGAGGTTCCCCTTCGTTCCCTTGTTGCCCCTGCCCCGCCCAAATTGTCCCTCACCCGCCACGTGTTGTTTTACAGTGCTGACGAGCAAACCTATACGTAAGTGCAGGGGGTGTTAACGCGAGCCACGCACCCCTGCCTGTTTGAAAACTACTTTGGTGACCTCCAGAGACACACGTGAATGCATGCCGTCTGCCGTCCGCCAGCATGTGTGTGATTCGTGGTTCGGCGTGTTCGGCTCGACGTACCCGCTCGCTCGGCCGGAGGCGGTGACTGTTGTTCTGGACGCGGCGGCCTTGACGGCGACCAAGAGGTCGGCGAGCCGCCCACTCCCCTGTCTCCCATACCAACCTCAAACGTGGATTGCTTCCGCGATTTGGGTCACGACGGTTTCTCCTGCGGCCTTTCTTCTGTTGCAGGAGATGCGGGGCCCACGGTGCGTTCGGCAGCATGCGTAAGCTGCTGGCGGTTTGTGTGGGCCCCGCGGACAATCCCAACACTCGCGCCAGCCAACGCATGCACGTGCGTCGGCTTGAGCGCGGAGTTCACCCTAAGACGGGGCTGAAGATTGCGCTGGGTGAAGGGCGCAAAGGTGTTCCCGCGGCCCCTTCGGCCCCGTCAGGGCCCCCGCCCGTTTCGGTTCCCTCGGCCCATTCGGGGCACTCGCCCGCGTGTCCGTGGGGCTCTGGTGCTGTGCAGGGTGATGATAACCGTGCTGTGCCCCGCGGCGTCGCGCCGTCGAGGATCCCTCGACGGAGAGAGCTTGCCCAAGACGGTGCGAGCTCAAGCTCTGACTAGGTAGGTGTCTTCCCGCCGCCGTCGTGTCGCCCGCTTTCGCAGCATACGTCTTCTACAGCGTCGTGGTGTGGGGGCTGCTCGACAGGCAGGCGGGCCGCCCGCCGCACTGGACCCCCCTCTCGGGTTCGCCCTTGAGGGAGGCGCTGAGGTCCGCGTCCTCCTCCTCCTCCTCCTCCTCCTCCTCCTCCTCCTCCTCCTCCTCCTCCTCACCTCCTCCTCCTCCTCCTCCTCCTCCTCCTCCTCCGCCTTCTCCTCCTTCTCCTCCTCCTCATCCTCCCCCTCCTCCCTCCCCCTCCCCCTTCTCCTCCTCCTCCTCCTCCTCCTCCTCCTCCTCCTACCTGCTGCTCCGCACTCCCCGCCTCCTCATCCTCATCCTTTTCCTCCTCCTCCTCCTGTCCTCCCCTCCTCCTCCTCCTCCTGTTCCTCCCCCTACTCCTCCTCCTCCTCCTCCCTCCTCCTCCTCCTCCTCTCTCCCTCCTCCTCCTCCTCCTCCTCCTCCTCTCCTCCTCCTCTCCTCCTCCTCCTCCTCCTCCTCCTCCTCCTTCTCCTCCTCCTCCCTCCTCCTCCTCATCAGCATCAGCATCAGCATCAGCATCATCATCATCATCATCATCATCATCATCATCATCATCATCATCATCATCATCATCATCATCTCATCATCATCATCATCATCATCATCATCATCATCCTGCCCCCGCCGCCACCTCCTCCTCCTTCCTTTGCCTCCTCTCCTCCTCCTCCTCTCCCTCCCCATCCCTTTTCCTCTTCCTCCTCCTCTTCCTCCTCCTCCTCCTCCTCCTCCGCGTCGCCCTCCTCCTCCTCCTCCTTCTCCTCCTCCTCCTCCTCCTCCTCCCGCGGGGGGCTGCGAGTCGCCGTCAGGGGCGACCGCATGCCGCTCGCCAGCGGCGTCGATGCCCCCTTCCGCGGCGGCGGCCTGGCCCCGCCCCGGCCCCCGTGCCGCAGGGGCCCCTCCTGCGAGGGGCCTCGGCTGCGCCCAATCCAGGAGGAGGAGGAGGCGGACGAGGAGGAGGAGGAGGAGGAGGCGGACGAGGAGGAAAAGGAGGACCAGTGTAAAACCAAGACTCATCAACGATGTTGGAATTATTCTTTTCTCCAAGCTCCCTCTTCATAGGCCCGACAACAATTCATTTCCATTCAGGGAACTGCCTCGCTGGAAGACAACCGTTCGAAGACCGAGAAACATACCGAAACATTGTTCTCGGGATTTCCACGCCACGGATCAACCTGACTGCTGCGTCCTGGCGATCCGGAATCGTGCCGAACCAACATAACCGAACCAACATAACTGCTGCACCCGCATAATCCGGAATCCTTCCCAAACACCGTTTATGCTACGCTGATGATGGGAATCCGTGAAACTCTTGCAACTTTCGCTCCGGGCTACGTTGATCATGGGAATGCGGAAACTCTTGATCATGGGAATCGCGAACGAATGTGCACGGCGCCGTGGCGAGAACCACATGTTGAAAACCACCCGCCCTCAATCCGTGAACCTCTTGAAATTTGTTCTAACGAATATGCGCGGCGCTAAGGCGAGAACCACATGATGATTACCACCCGCCCTCATTCCGTGAAACTCTTGTATTGTTTACAACGAATGTGCGCGGCGCTGAAACGAGAACCACAGTTTGAAAACGTCCCGCCCTCAATCGATGAAACGTTTGCGATGTTCTAACAAATGTGCGCGGAGTTCAAGCGAACACCACGTTTTGAAAACGGCCCGCCCTCAGCCCGTGAAGCTCTTGCAAACTTTTGAAACGAATGTGCGCGGCGCTAAGGCGCGAGCCACAGTTTGAAAGCCACCCGCCCTCCATCTGCGGAACTGTTGCCAGTTTTAAGCTTCAGAATCAGAGATGGTGAGAAAGTCTCAGGCGAAACGCCCGGCCCGCCCTAAAAACTGGCCTCGGGGTGCGACAGGAATGGAGGAGGAGGAGGAGGAGGAAAGGGGAAAAGGAGGAGGAGGGGGAGGAGGAGGGGGAGGAGGAGGGGGAGGAGGAGGGGGAGGAGGAGGCGTCTCCTCCTTTCTCCTCCGCCTCCCCCCCTCCTCCTACTCCTCGTCCGCCCGAGACCTCCGCATACTCCGCCCCTCCCGCCTCTCCTGCTCACCCTCCTCGTCCTCTGCACCTTCCGCCTCGCTCCGCCTCATTTCTCCGCCTTCTGTTCCCCCGACTCTTGCTCCTCCTCCTCCTCCTCCTCCTCCTGCTCATCATTATTCTCCCATCCCTCCTCGTCCGCATCTCAATCTCCTCCGCCCCATCCCCTTCCTCCGCCTCTCCCCCCTCCTCCTCCTCCTCCTCCTCCTCCTCCTCCTCCTCCTCCTCCTCCTCCTCCTCCTCCTCCTCCCCTCCCCCCCACGTCATCTACCCCACCCTGATCTGCCACCGCTTCTCCCCCTTGCACCCTTTCGCTTGCTCCTGATTATCCATGCTGAATGATCACCCCCTCCGCCGACTCGTCTCATCATCATGATCTTGGGATTTGCGATGACGTTGGTACTCCAGTATTCGTGATGCTGTAGACCCAATGCTATCCGCGATCGCTGGTATTGTGCTCTCTTGCACACGTCCTTCTGGAGTCAAAACGAGGTGGTACGCTGTGGTACGCGTGTGTGTGTGTGTCTCTTTGTTCGCTTGTCTGCTTGTCTGTTTGTCCGTGTCAGTGTGTCTGTCTGTTGGTTAATTTGTCTGTCTGCTTGGTCGTTTGTGTGCTTGTTTGTTTGTTTGTTTGTTTGTTTGTTTGTTTGTTTGTTTGTGTGTTTGGTTGTTGTGTGTTTGTTTGTTTGTTTGTTTGTGTGCCTGTGTGCGTGTATGCGTGAATGCGTGTGTGCGTTTGTGCTTGTGTCCGTGTGTGCGTGCGCGTGTGTGCGTGCGGCCGTGTGTGTGTGTGTGTGTGAGTGTATGTGTGTGTGTGCGTGTGTGTGTGTGTGCGTGCGTGCGTGCGTGCGTGCGTGCGTGCGTGCGTGCGTGCGCGCGCGTGTGTGCGCGCGCGTGTGTGTGTGTGTGCATGTGAAGGTCGACGGCGTGTCATTCGACCAGGAATTGAACAACTTTCACTGGAGACCCACGGTGGGATCACCCGCTCCCTGCCCCCCCCCCCGCGCAAGCCCCGATGCCGCCGCCCCCCGCCCAGGGTAGTTGAGAGGAGCGCCGCCGCTGCGTAGATGCTGCCCGCCTGGAGAGAGCAGGGCCCCGTGGGCAGCTCGACCACGCCGCGACCCTCCAGGTGGCAGGCGCAGACGTCGCTCCGACCAGGCCCCCCGCACAGCTCGGGGTCAGGGCGGTGGCTCCAGCTCGAGGAGAAGCAGCAGCGAGGGGGGGCAGCCCGAAGTGCCTCGAGCGGGTGCCGGCACGGCTGTGCACGCCCGCCGGGCACGCCGCTATACTCCTGATGGGTCCGCCGCTATAGTCCTGCCCCTCGGCCTCGGCCCGCCTGCCGCAGAAGGCAGAAAATCCACCCCGATGGTAACCACACCGGGACGCGAGGTCGTTGAGCAAACGCACCAAAAGAAGGAATCAAACAGGGCAGGGCTGTGCAGTAAACGCCCGGGGCCGATCAGTAAACGCCAGTTGTCGGGTCCGGGTGGCCTTTCCTCCCTTGATTCCGACCACGCCGAGACTTCCAGCGCCCCGTCTCGGGGCGCGGCCTGCTCCTCGAGCACCTGCCCCGCCCCGCCCGCCCTCTCGCCGCCGCCGCTGGGCTAGCAGTGCGCCCCGCCCCCCCCCCCCCCCCCCTGCGCGCGCGGCGCGATGGGGGGGCGCTCCCGTTCCCGACGCCGCCACGCGCGGAGGAGGGAGGAGGGAGGAGGAGGAGGAGGAGAGTGAGGAGGCGGAGGAGGAGGGGAGTGAGGAGGAGGAGGAGGAGGAGGAGGAGGAGGGGGAGGAGGAGGAGGAGGAGGAGGAGGAGGAGGAGGAGGGAGGAGGAGGAGGAGGAGGAGGGGGAGAGGAGGAGGAGGATGAGGAGGAGAGGAGCGGAGGAAGGGGAGGAGGATTGGAGGGGAGGAGTAGGAGGAGAGTAGGAGGAGGATGAGGAGGAGGTGGAGGAGGAGGAGGGGGGGGAGGAGGAGGAGGAGGCGGAGGAGGAGGGGGGAGGAGGAGGAGGAGGGGAGTGAGGAGGAGGAGGAGAGGAGGAGGGGTAGGATAGGAGGAGGAGGAGGAGGAGGATGGAGGAGGTAGGAGGAGGGAGGGAGGAGGAGGAGGAGGAGGAGGTAGGAGGAGGAGGAGGAGGATGGAGGAGGGGAGGAGGTGCAGGATTGGAGGAGAGGAGGAGGAGGAAGGAGGAGGAGAGGGAGGAGGAGGAAGAAGGAGGGGTGGCGGAGGGAGGGGGAGGTGGAGGAGGAGGGGGGAGGGGAGGGAGGAGGAGGAGGGCCGAGAAGGGTGGAGTTGGCGTCCGCCCGACGCAACCAGCCCCGCACCACGACGCGGGCGCCACCACGCCGCGCCCCCCCGCACGTGATGCTCCCCCCCCCCCCGCTCGGCGGCTGCGCCCTCTCTGCAGCTCTCCCTGCCGCGGCCCGCCCGCCGCGGGGCCACCTGCGGCGAGGAGGGGCGCACGAACACGGGAGGCGGAAAGCAAACGCCAGCCGAAGCACCGCCCCGACCTGGGAGCGCACCCCGCAGTGCCGGCCGAGGCGCCAGCCGGAGCAGCAGCCGGCGTACTCCGCAGCGCCGCCGCACGCCAGCCGAAGCACCAGCCTCGACTGGTCCTGGGTGGCAGCGATAGGGGGGGATAGGCACAGGGGGGGATGCACCGACCTGGAATCGGCGACACATCCTCGCTAGATCGGCGACAGGCCCCCGCTTGTGAGTCCGCACCTTCCAGGGCGGGGTGGGACAATCGGGCCCCTGTCGGCGAGCAATGAGCGATTGGGGGTCGATGCACCCCCCCTGTGCCTGATCCCCCCTATCGATAGGTCGGGCGTGTCCCCCACAGGCGGCTTTTGGACTGAAAAGCAAAAACATGATACAAATACCCAAAAATTGTCCCAAAATGGTCGAGCAATCCTCCCCGTACCAATTCTCCTATCTTGGGATACTCCTCCTGTAGAGGGACGTGCCCGACATATAAACCCCACCGCTGCCCCCGAGGTCCGCGCGGCCGCAGCAAGCGCGAGCGCGAGCCGGTGACGCCACGCAAGCTGGCACCCCTCCGCCCTGCCAACCGACGGCCCGACGGGCGGCCGCCGCGGGGCCCAGGCTGGCAGAGCCGCGGAGTGAGAGGTCCTATCCCCCGCAGCCTCGGGGCCGCCCCGGGCTGCGACCGCCGCCTCCTCCCCAGCGGGCCTCGGCCTCCGCCTCCGCCTCCTCCTCCTCCTCCTCCTCCTCCCCCTCCTCCAACGCCTCCTCCTCCGCCTCCTCCTCCTCCTCCGCCTCCTCCTCCTCCTCCTCCTTCTCCTCCTCCTCCTCCTCCTTCTCCTCCTCCTCCTCCTCCCTAGCGGGCCCCCGCTGCCCCTCCCTACCGCCACCGATCCTACCTTGTGTTGCGTCCTCGGAGGGCCTTGTCTGTCCCGTCGCGGCCCTGTCCGCCGTGTCGAAACCATGTCGGCCTCGTCGCATCCGTGTCCAATCCGCGTCGAGTCCACGCCAAATCCGCGTCGAGCCCGCATCGGGCACAAGAGAAGACACCAATGTGGGGGACAGGCGAGGTCCCCCGAATATGCAACGTAACCGATCCTACCCTGCCGCGAGCTGCCCGCCACAGGGCCTCAGGAAAAGACCAGGCACACGCCAGGTGTGACATGGGCTGCAGAGGTGTGGCTATGGCACGTGGCCGGGGGGGTGAGGGGAGTAGTCCCCCCGAGACCACGAGGCCAATGCTTGCGCGGAAGCGGGGCCCGCGCTCTTCCACGCGCCTGGGATCCGTGTGCTGCGCTTCCTCAACCGTAACTTGATGCTCACAACGTGGGCCCCGAGGTGGTTTGGAACCTTCCCCTGGGACCAACTTTTCAGCCTGGGTTGTTATCTGACGGCCCTGGGGCCTTGTGAGGGGCCCAAACCTCCCGCCGTGACTTCGTTGTCGCGACGCGCGGAGGTATGAGGAGGAGGAGGGGCCTCTTCGGGATCCGCCCAGGAAGGGGGAACGGTAGGGGGAGAACCGAGCCGGGATCGGCGACACATCGCGGCTCGATCGGCGATAGGCACCCGATACCGAGTCCGCACTCTCCTGGGCGGGGTGGGCTGTGGGATGGGGCCACTGCTGGCGATGAGAGGGCCATGAGGGATCAAAGCGCTCATCCAATGAACCTATCTCCTTCCCGTGTAATGACTCGGGCCTCTGGCGCCCCTTCGGGGCGGGGCGGGCCCCCCGGAATGCCCTCGGCGAGGCGAAGCCGCTGGAAGCCACCCCGAGGCTGGAAAGACGCCGAGAGCGGCCGAGCACGCCGTTGGCACCCTCGAGTCTCGAAGCTCTGTCCCCCCTGAGCGCATCCCACCCGGATGCTCGCGGCCCCTGGCCCAGGTCCGCCCGCCCGTCGCCCTTATGTCGGGCGTGTCCCCCCACAGGAAGATTTTCGACGGAAGAAAAATACCCCCAAAATATACCAAAAAGGTAAAAAGTACTAAACAAATAGTCCCCAGACTATTTTTGGACTATTTCCCTACCTAGGCTCTGCCTAGAAGGGTTCTTACTCGGTAGCTTAAAGGGCCGGGCAGTGGGGCCCGCCCTGGGCGGTTCCCCCGGCATCCGCCCCGCGGTTCCCCCAGTGACGTTCCCTTAGCTTCGCGTTGCGTATCTCATCTTAGCTTAGCTTATGTCATCTTACCTTAGCTTAGCTTCATATTACCTCAGTGTGATCTTAGCTTAGCTTACCTTCATCTGAGCTTCGCTGAGCTTTAGCATAGCAGAGCACAGCATAGCATAGCATGGCGTAGCATAGCATAGCACAACACCGCATATCATAGCATGGGTGGAATTCCCTACCTAGGCTCTGCTTAGAGGGTTAGCTTAGCTCAGGTTAGCTTAGCTCAGTTTAGCTTAGTTTGCCTTAGCATAGCGTAGCGCTGCATTAGCATAACATAGCATAGCATAGCCAATCATAGCATAGCATAGCGCAGCATATCATAGCATATCATAGCATAGCATCGCATAGCCCAGCTTAGCATATAATAGCTAAGCTTAAAAGGCCGGGCAGTGGGGCTCGCCCCGGGCGGTTCCCCCGGCATCCGCCCCGCGGTTCCCCCAGTGACGTTTCCTTAGCTTCGCGTTCCTAATATCATCTTAGCTTAGCTTATGTCGTCTTACCTTAGCTTCATCTTAGCTTAGCTTAGCTTAGCTTCATATAGATGTTGCTTTCCTAGATCCTCCAACTCCTAGGTCGGGTCGCACTGGGATGATGTTTGACTATTTCTGGGTATTTTTTAAATTTTCGTAGAAACTCCCCCTGTAGGGGGACAGGCCCGACTCAAAGGTGCCCATGCCGCTGCCCCCTGGACCCATATCCAGGGGTGTGGGAGGCCCGGAAATTGGCACCAACACCAACACAGGGGGTTGCCTCCACAGGGGGAAGATGATCCTCGATTTCGGTGTTGGTGGTAATATTTCGGTCACTTTGGAAGCCAGAATATGACCACCATCACCGAGATCGGGATCCTCTTCCCTCGGTGGAGGAACACCACCGATATTGGTGTCGGTGTCCATCTCTAGGCCTGCGAGGGTGGGCTCGGACCAGGCCTTCGAGGGCAACGGGCGTGCAACCAAAACCCGCTCTCGGGCGCCGGCGGGCCGAGCATCACCATCCGGGGGGAGCGATAGGCCGCCCTTAAGCCGGCGCCAGCGCGCCCGGACGTTGCGTGAAGTCGGGCGTGTCCCCCCCCACCAGGGGATTCTGGACCCCCCCCCAACAAAAACCCGACACATTGTCAAGCATGGCCAACAAAAATAAAAAAAACGCCCCCGGACTAAATTTGTTTGCTACCGCTTTGGAATATTCCTCCTGTAGGGGGACACGCCCGACTTACGCGCAGTCGAGTCCCATGGATCGCCAGCGGCGCCCGGAGGGCAATCTGGGCGCGGCAGCGCCCTCCGCGCACATGTCGGCGGCGGCCGGCGGAAGGGCGGGGGGGTTTGGCGACGAGGGCAGGGCAAAGGCCGTCGTGCTTTTTGTCCGCGGCGGCATGGGCAGGAGGGGCTCCCCTCGGGCGGCGTCCGGGGCCCGCCCGCCCGCCGCCTGCACGCGAGCGTCACCCTGGGCAAGAGCGACCTGTGGTGCGCCGCTGTTGTTTGTTCGGGGGGGGGGGCGAGGGGGGGGTCCACACCGAAAAGGCATCGATCGCATCACATCGCATTCAGCGATCCGCCTCGATCGCCGCGGCGTGGGGGTCACACCGGAAGGGCATCGCATCGCACCCGCGCAGACTCAGTCCGCTGCCAGCGCATCGTACTCAGCGATCGGGGGGCACGGGTGGGCCCACACCGGAGGCCACCCTGTTATGCACGCGCCACGCGCGAGGCCTGTGCCTGCCATGACTTTTCCCAGAGGTGCACGCCGTGCGGCGTACGCTAATAGCGTGTGCCAAAGGTTCGCGTGCTCCGCCTTGCGCAAACGGAAGGTGAAAGGGTACGCGCTACTGTAAGCCGCCCAGGGTTGAACCTAATAAGACGGTATTTTTCGTTGTCGTTTCGTTTTTCGTCATCCCTCTTCTATTTGTTCTTCGCTTCGCCTCGACTGCAAACCGCAACGAGCAACAGAACAGCCCACGAGATGACCAGAACACCGCTTAATGCGGGATGACGATTAATTAAAACATGGGGGGGGGCGATTAAAACATAGTTTCCTGCTATTTCTGCACAATTTTCTGACTGGAGGAGAACGATGAAAAAATAGTTTCCCAGCCCGCGGCCGGTTTTTTCTGATCGTCATCCCGGGCGCCGCCGCGCGAACACGACGCCCGGTCATTTACTGATCGTCATCCTCCATTAGGTCCAGCCCCGCTCCCACCCCTGGCCTGTCACGCGCCCCATACCTGGGGGCGGGCGCTCCGCGGCGTGCTCCTCTTCGGGGATGGACAGACCCCCCTTTAGCAACACGTGGTTTAGTGAAAACGACCTGGGGCCCAAACCTGGCGGGCGCAAGCCTGGAAAGTGACGGCCGCGGCGCCCTCTCGAGGACCGACCACGGACAATCCACTAATCGGCGTGTCACTGTTGGGGGTTCTGTCCACCCCCGACCCACCCCTGCCTGTCACGCGCCCCTGCCTGGGGGCGGGCGCTCCGCGGCGTGCTCTCATGGCCAGCTCTTCGACGGGCCTCCGGAGGCATGGCACGCGCTGGTCGACCACTCGGCGGCGCGCCCGGGGGGGGGGGGGGACGGGGGAGGGGGCAGGCCTCCTCAGACGCCCCCCTGGCCTTCCGAGAAGTGCTCCCTGTCCTCGAAGAAGCCCTGGGACGAAGGGGCCCTGGCACACACAAAGAAATGCACACAAGTAAAGGGATTCCCCATATTCTTCCACATTTTCTAGGTCTTCGTCTTCCCCCCCACTTCCTATATTTTCCCATCTTTTCGGGGGGGATCGACGATTCATTGTGTCTGTGTGTTTCTCTCCCTCCTGTTGGGAAGCCTCCCAGAGGGCCCGAGGCCTCCCGAACCTTCCGAGCAGACCCGCCCCCTCTGCCAGCGGCTCTCGGGGCCATCGCTCGGGTCCCCGGCGGCCGAATTGGGACGAGCCGGGCATCCCCCGAAGCGCCCTCGGCGAGGCGCAGCTGCTGGAACGCATCCCGAGGCCGGGAAGCCGCCAGGAGACGACGAAGACGCCCGGAAGCCTCGGGCCTCGCATCCGACACCTTCTCGCTTCCCCCCCCGCGCTCGCCGTCGATCTGCGTTGGCGCTGCGTCTCTTGCGAGCCCTGGGTCGCTGCGACCTGCGAGCGCCGGCACGCCGACGACGAAAGCGCTCGAACACCTCAGAGGACAGAAAATCCACCCCGATGGTAACCACCCTGACACACGAAGCCGTTCATTCAGTAAACGCGCCCAAAGAAGGGATCAAACAGGGCAGTGCTGTTCAATAAACGCCCAGGGCCGTTTGGTAAACGCCAACTCTGCGGTCCGGGTGGTGTTTCCTCCCTCGACACCTCGAACTGTCCCGCCTGGGCGCTCCGCCGAGCCGTCCGCCCCGGGCTCGCCAGCGAGTCACATCTCAACAGCACGTTCGGTCCGAAGGCGTGGGCACAAACGCGAAGCAGGAAGGCGCTGCACGTAGATCGGACATCAGCCCGCCCCCCGAAGGCAAAGAGAGAGAGGGGAAACCACTCCAACCGTCCTTGAAATGGGAAGGCGCCCGAAAGAGGACGTCGTCCTGGGCTAACCCAGAGGCGCGCGTGTTTCTGGTGGGCACGCGTATGCACGTGCGCGTGCATGGGCACGCGTATGTACGTGCACGCACGTGCCCACGGCTGGTGGGCACGTGGCATGCACGCGCAGCTGAGCCCGCCCCCCCCCGCCCCCACTGGAACTGCTGCGGCGGCGGCGTGTAGCTCGCCCGCTGCGATGGCGGCGTGTAGCTCAGCTGCAGCGGGGGCGGCGAGTGGCCCGGCTGCCGCGGCGGCGGCGTGTAGCTCACCTTCGGGGGGGCGGCGGCGGGGGCCATCAGCGGCCAGCGAGCGGGCAGAGAGCGCGCTGGCAGACGCTGACGCCGAGATGCTCCCGTTCCTGCCCCTGGTCCTACTCCTCCTCCTCCTCCTCCTCCTCCTCCTCCTCCTCCTCCTCGTCCTCTTATTGCTCCTGCGTTCCTCCTCCTCCTCCTCCTCCTGTGGCCTCCTCCCACTCCTGGTCATCCTCCTCCACCAATTCCTTCTCTTTATCCTCCTCCTCCTCCGCCTTTTCCTCCTCCTCCTCCTCCTCCTCCTCCTCCTCCTACTGCTCCTGCGTTCCACGACGGTGATTGAAGAAGGCGCTCGGCACCGAGCTTCAACGGGCCCGTAGTGCTTGACCAAGCCAGGGGACCCGTAGGCTGAGCCTTGCCGTGTCGATCTTGCCGCCAGCAGCTACCGAGCTCGCAAGACACGCGAGACGAGCCTCCGCGTTCTCGAGCAAGAGACTCACCAATTGCCCAGGCGTCCGACTCCGACTCCGTCTCCTCCTCTGCAGTCCTCCTCCTCCTGATCCTCCTCCTCTTCCTTCTCCTCCTCCTCCTCCTCGCTCCTCCTGCTGCTCCTCCTCCTCCTGCTCCTCCTCCTCCTCCTTCTACTCCTGATCCTCCTCCTCCTCCTCCGAAGAAGAAGAAGAAAACGTTGGCAGAGGCTGACGCCGACCTCCTCTTACATTCCCCCCACCTCCCATCGATGCGAGAAACACGACGGGCGGCTGTTGTGTGCAATGTTCGGCCTCCTGGGGCCCTCACCAGGCCCCGGGACCGTGAACAAGAGAATGGGGGATGGAAAGCCGATTAAGGGGAATGGGTCGAGATCTCAAGGGGGCTGCGCAGGAGTTCTGGGAACGCCGACCTCCTCCCTCTCGCTACTCCTGCTCCTCCTGCTCCTCCTCGCGCCCCCCCCTGCTGCTCTTCCTCTCCTCCTCCTCCTCCTCCTCCTCCTCCTCCTCCTCCTTCTCCTCCCCCCTCTCCTCCTCCTCCTCATCCTTATCCTCTGTCTCTCTCCTTTTCCTCCTCCTCCTCCTCCTCATCCTCCTCCTCATTCCCCTCGTTCTCTTCCTCCCCTCTCTACTCTCGCGTTCCTCCTCGACTCGACTCTGGTGACGCTGGGGTTCCGTAGCGCCTTCCTGCTCCTCCCCCCCCTCTTCCTGCTCGTGCCCCTCCTACTCCTGCTCCTTCTCCTCCCCTCCCCATGTCATGTTTCCTCCACCTAAGGCCAGAACCGCGGACGGTTATCCCTATCCCAGATGGCGTCTTCGTGATCCTCCCCATCGTGCTCCCCCTCACCTTTACGCGCCTCCTTATTGTGCTCCTTTTCTCGCGCCTGCCTTTCTCCTTTTGCTTCGTCCTCTGCCGCATCATCACCCCCCTAATACAGGATTCTCGCTGGCGGCCGCTGCGGCCGATCCGACGGCATCCTGCCTCCCGCCTGAGGTTGTTACTCATCGAGGCCCGCCACTGTTACACCATCAGCATCATCATCATGCTGATAATCGCCATCAATACAATAACCATCACCATCACACATCATATCGACGGCGTCGTTGACGTCATCGGCATCGCCACCGTTAGCATCGTCATTATCAAAACCACTAGCCTGATCGTCGACGTCGGCATCGTCACCACCATCAAAAGCAACATCATTAGTATCATCACCGTCGTCGTCGTCGTCGTCATTATCATAATCGTCATCGTCGAAGTCGTCGTCATGATGTTCATCATCACCATGATCGTCACAATCACCATCACCATCACCAACACCTCCATCATCATCTTCACCATCAACATACACATCATTTCAATCGGCGTCAATAACTGTATCCTCATTCGTTCAATCATCGTCATCATCAATCATCATCAACACCACCATCACCAGAACCATTACCAGCATCAGCATCATCATCACTATTACCATCCTCCTCCATCTCATTAGCATGACCATCATCCTCATCATCGTCCTCATCTCCATCCTCTTCCTCCTCCTCCTCACCATCATCATTATCGTCGTCAGCATCCTCATCATTATCATCATCATAATCATCATCACCCACACACTCATCACAATATTTACCATCGTCGTCACAAGCATGGCCATAGTCATCATCTTCGTCTGCATTTGCATGCGCGTCATCTTCCTTATCCTGACCCTGACCCTCACCCTCATCCTCATAGTCGTCATCAGCATCATCAGCATCATCAACATCTCTGCATCACCATTAACATCATCATTGCCATCAGCAGCATCATCATCATCATCAGCAGCATCATCATCATTATTTTCATCATCACCATCATCAACGTTCTCATAATAATCATTACCATCATCAGCATAATCAGTATTAACCTCGTCAGCGTCGGCATCATCATCACTTGTAACATCACCACAATCGTCTTCCTTATCATCTGCTTCACAATCATTGCCATGCTGACCGTCATCATCACCAGCATCATCAACAGCACTATCATCATCATCATCATCATCATCATCATCATCATCATCATCATCATCAGCATCATCATCATCATCAGCATCATCAAAACCAACATCACAATCACCATCGCCATCACCATCGCCATGCTCAATGTCATGTGTATCGTTCGCTTCTCCGTCGTCATCGTGATGCATCATCGCCACGCTCATCATCCTCGTCAGCGTCACCTCTAGCATTATCCTGAACCTGATCCTGATTCTCCTCCTCCTCCTCCTCCTTCTCCTCCTCCTCCTCCTCCTCCTCTCCCTCGCCCTCCTCTCTGTTTCCTCCTCCTCCTCCTCCTCCTTCTCCTCCTTCTCCTTCCTCCTCCTCCTCCTCCTCCTTCTCCTCCTCCTCCTCTCCCTCGCCCTGCTCTCTGTTTCCTCCCCCTCCTCCGAGCCCGACAGCCCGCCCCCTCGCCCAGTTGCCACCCCGCCCAACCGCCTCCGGCCAGGCCGCCGCACGGAACCCGCGATATCGCCGACCGGGGCGGCGCCGGAACGATGCCCGCCCCGCTCGCACCACGGGCATCCGCCAGTCCGCGCTGGCGGAGCTTGCGCGGTGGTGGATGAAGGGGCCCTGGGACACACAAATAAATATACAAATAAACATATTCAACATATTCTCCCATATTTTTGGGGCTTTCGTCTTCCCCCCGCTTCCCATATTGTCCCATATTTCCACATATTTTCTTGGGAATCAACGATTCATTGTGCCTGTGTATTTTCTTCCCTCCTGAGTGGAGTCTCAGCCTTCTGATGCCTAGCGAGATGCAGGTGAGGCTCTATGGGGGTGTACCGCGGGTTCATGTCGTGTCGGACCCGGCGTTGGTTCCCGACACCACAAGCAACGGGCATCGTTCAACCTCGAACGATCAGCCGTTTCCGAAACGTCAGATCCTTCAGCATCGACCGATTCTGGGTCGCCGGCGGCGTTCAACGCTGGCTGCTCCGCTGGTCGACACGACCCGAACCTACCGTACATCCACAAGACGTTGTGAGCTGATCCTGCCACCGTGCGAGAAGCCGACGACAACTGCGTATCATCTTCTTCGCTACTGTCGCTGCGCCGGCACCACGTTCCCCCTGGAACTCACATCTCCCATCACCCCCATCTTCCGCAACGCAATGCGTTCTGCCGATTAGGATACTACTGCTGGCGCTAGCTATTCCGCTTGATCGACGCCAGTTCCCTCGAGACATCGGCGTGGCTCTGCGCCGCCTTCTCCTTTACTGTCGACCCCGCCTTGATGTTCCACTCCTACCGGATCGCAAGGAAGGGACGCCATGGGTATCGCACCCTTGCCTTGCCCTCCCGTCGCTCGGACGTCCATTTCCCGTGCATGTGTCGGTCTCGTGCGTGTGTCTTTCGCTCGATGATCCAGGATGTTCCTCAAGGGTCCTCGCCGAGAAAAAAACACACACACGTCCGAGCGATGCCAAGTTGCCTGTGAACTTCAGGAGCTCTGCCCATAACGAAGCATCGGCGATGGGGCAGCAGCGATCAAAACGTCCGAGGGGTCAACAGGCTCTGCCTGTCAGGCTCCAACAGGAACATCATGACCTGTCCGTTGGCCTCGTTGCGAGGATGCTTCCGTCCCTGGTAACAGCGCTGCGTTGGTGTCCCTTCCATGAGTTGGACGCGGCGGGGAGGACGAAAGCTCTGGAAATACAGTCGGGGCGTGGACCTAAGGAACCCTAAATAAGGAACGAGGCCCCTTTTCTCCATAAGTTAAACTTCGATTTCCCATCGAAGACATAAGGAAACCCTGAGGCAAGCTGTGAAACAATTAAGGAACACGGAGCCCCTCCACAACGAAAAGGGTTCCTTCTTCAGCGCACCGACTGTATGGCCATGAGTGGGAACATCCTGGGCTTCATGTCTGTTTTCGGGAGCGGCCAAGTGGGGGGCGTCCAAGAGGGGGGGTCCCAAATCATTGCCTGCGGCAGGCGCGCGGCCCAGGGGGGGGGGGGCAGGGACGCAATGAAACACGAAGAGGCGCCATGAGATCTGGGGAGACATCATGGCCCCCGCCATGAGATCCACCCCCCTCTGGTCATCACCCCCCTCTTGGCCGCCCCCGATGCGCATGTCGCTCGCATATGAGGGCGCCGGCAAGTCGGCCATGCCGGCACAGAGCATGTCGTGAGCCCGAGCGCCCGGGCGGCACGTGCGCTGGCCGGCGCAGGTCCTGGCCCGACCCACTGCTCCTTCGGGAGGCGGGCCTGCACCCTTCGGGCTGGGCCCTCCGGCATACGGGAACCAGGCCCCCGATGTCTCTGTGCCTCACTGGCCCCTCTGGGTCCGTGCTGCCGCGCAGCCGCGCCCCAGGGCAGCGCCAGCACAGCGACCGGGAGAGGGCCCGCCGTTGCGGAGTTGCCGAGGCGCCAGGCCGCCACGCGCGCGCGGCGGTCGGCCGAGCGCTGTGGCCTCGCAAGCAAGGGCAACCGAGCGGAGTGCTCCTCTCCCCCTTCTCCTCCTCCCCTAATTACTGCGCCTCTCCTCCTCCCCTCCTGCGCCTCCTCCTGCTCCTCCCCTCCTTCCTCGTCGTCCTCCTCCTCCTCCTCCTCCTCCATATTCTGCTCCCTCCTCCTGCTACCCGACTCCTCCTTCCCTTCTCCTCCCCTCTTCCCCCCCTCCTCCTCATCCCCCCCATCCTTCTCCTCTTCCTGCTCCTCCTGCTCCTCCTCCTCCTGCTCCCCGTCCTCCATCCCCCTCCGCTTCCGCCTCCCCCCCCCCGCATTCTCCTGCTCCTCCCCATAGAACGACTGGACATCCAGAAGGCGGGACGAGGCAGTTGCTGGGGATTCTTTGCGCCAGAGCGATGGAAGGCTACTCAACCCGATTAAAGGGGCCATGAAGCCGGATCCGCCCGGTGTACGGTCAGGAACCTGTAGTTGGCGTGCCGCGGCGGCGGTCCCGGCGGCACGCAACTCCCTGCGAATGGATGGCGTGTCCGCTCCGCGGGGCGGGAGGCTCGGGAGCGGCCAGGAGGGGGGTGTCCAAGAGGGGGGTGTGCAAATCATGACGAGCGGCATGTGCGCGGCCCAGCGGGGGGGCCAGGGACGTAACGAAATAAGAAGAGGCGCCATGAAATCTGGGGAAATATCATGGCCCCCGCCATGATATCCACCCCCCCTAGTCATCACCCCCCTCTTTTCCGCCCCCGAGCTCGGGAATGCTCGGGACGTTGACGCTGGGGGGCCGGGAAATGGACAGCGTGTGGCGCCGAAGCGTGGTGGGCCCGAACCAGCGGAGCGACACGCTAAGCCAAACTTCCTGAGTGGAAGGGAGGGTTAGAAGGCAACTACGGAGAGGTCTTCGTCAGAACTATCGGGCGCTATCAAGCCAGATTCAGAGGCCAGTGAGCGGGATCTACCCAAATTATACTTCCAGGAGCAAGCTGGACTAAGCAGGAGTAGTCGAGACATGCCAGCGCAGATGCTGAATTTGACATCACAGGATTTGCATCCTAAAAAGGTGGGAGGGTCGGAGGACCTCCCGAACGAGGTCCGATCCATCGTGCGCGAGGCGATTTCCTGTGCGAAGCCAGCAGAGCGAGGTGATCGAGCGTGGTCGACCGCAAGAGATCCTCCGTGCGGAGCAGTCCAACTCCACCCCGGCCCGTGCTCAGAACGCCAACAACAGCGCGCCAGGCCCTGCAAGCGACCGCCCACTGACCGCTCAGAGGAAGAACAAGCGGCATGAATGAAATCTTTCGGATGTCCACGCGGATTTCTCGGATTGGCGCTGGACTCCCCCCCCCGGCGCGCGGAGCGCGCCAGGGGCGGCTCCAGAGGCGCCGCCAGGAGGGTCTCAGCACAGACCCAAACAATCCGCGCCGACCGCCGATGCAATGTGTTCGTCTAGACTGTTTGGCCCTGCGCCAGCGGCCTTGGGAGAAGTCCACCCAGTGGGCTGCATGTACCTTCCCTGCCCCCCCTCTTGCGTGCCAGCCTCCGCTTGGAGGCGGCTGGGGGGTCTGAACTGGTTGAGACCCCAGAGAATCGGCCAGGAAGGGTCAAGTAGAGGATCGGCTACAGAATCGATTCGCCCCAAACTTGTTTTTCTCGTCGAACCAATGAGCAATTATTATAATAGTCAGTAGATCTATGGAGCACGGTAGGTATGTTTCGTAAATTCGACGGCAAGTCAAACTTGGGGCACATGGATTCTGTAGTCGATCCCCTACTCGAAGAGGGGATGAACCCAAATGCGCTCAAAATCGGTCCCCGGACCCCTCCCGGGCCCAGCTGGTACCCTCTCTCACCCCCGGACTCCTTTCTGCTGGCCCCGGGGCCAGAAAACTGCCGCCCGAGGCCGAGAAGGCAACACAGGTCTCATCGAACCTATAGTAGGAGGGCACCAACTATACACCAACACCGATCCTGGCCAGGATCACCCTGGGCCCAGGATCGGTGTATACGCCCTCCTGCCTTGCGCAAGAAGGCATATACACTGATCCTGGGCCCAGGGTGATCCTGGAGCAGGATCGGTGTTGGTGTATAGGCCTCCGACCCCTCCACGCGCTCCCGAGGTCCTGCCCGTCCTCGACCCATGGCGCTTCCCAGCCTCAGATCCCCCCTAAAAGAAGTGGCCCAGGGGCACAAATAGCCACAAGTCCCAGGATCCCCAAGATTCTCCACATTTTCGGGAGGTTCGTCTTCACGCCCCACCTTCCATCTGTTCAATGTTTCATGGGAATCAGCGATTATTGTGTCCGTGCGTGTTTTTTCCCCTCCTGACCCATACCCCGCCAAACCCTGAACTGGAAGAGAAGCGCGAGGGACCCGAAGTGATGCCTCGGGACCGTCAAGAAACGACTCAGGACGACAAGCCGGTCCCGGGGAAGTGGTCAAGACCTCCAGGGGCCGCGCATCGAAAGATTTGGAGAAGCCGGATGTCTGGGCCCGGCATCGCCCGCTGTCCTCCCCCAAACGGCTGGATCCGACTGCTGTCTCGGAGCAGCGGCACCGACGCTGGGATAGGTCTGCTTGCTATTCCATTGACTCGAGCTCTGGCCCGAAGACCGAACTGCAGGAGGAGGAGAAGGAGGAGGAGGTTGTGGAACAGCTGCAGCATACGCTTGCCGTCAGGTGCTGACGTGGGCCATTGCGCGTTGTTTCATCGCCTCTCCATCTTCCTCCCTCTCTCCCTCCCTCGTTCTCTCTTCTCTCTTACTTGTTGCTTGCCTATTGGTGATTATCTCTTTGTGATTATCTTTCTTTATATCTAACTCAGTTGATTGTTATTTATATCTCTCTTTATATATATATAGGTATAAGTATATCGTTCTCTAGTTCTGCCCCGCTCTCTTCTTTCTCTCCCTCTCTCTCACTCCTCCTCTGTCTCTCTTGTCCTCTTTCTTTATAGATGTGTATACATATATAGGTGTGTGTATCCCTCATGTCTGCTTCTCTGGTGGCACACGGACGGGAACTGCAGTGCATGATCAATGAGCCCTGGGCGCAGTTTGCGAAGGGTGCTCTGGAGGAGAGAGAGAGAGAGACAACAATCAACAACAATAGAAAGAGAAAATATGATAACCAAATTAGATAACGAGGAACATAACGGGAACGCGCTGAAACCATGCACAGGTGCAGGTAGATATTGAGGCATGGGGCTGGGCAGAGCAGAAGAAGCACAGCTGACGGGATCGGAGAGGAGAGGGGGCGGGAGAGATTGTCAGGAGGCGAATCTCTGGATGAGGGGAGGCGAGACCGGGTGGCAAAATGGCTCAGGGCGAGGCGGGGGGAGGGACAGTTCCGGTCAGGAATTTGGGATAGCGTTTCGCTCCGCCGGTTCTGGCCCACCATGCTCCAGACAGAGCGACACGCTATCAATTTCCCCGCCCCCCGCAGCGCCAACGTCTCGAGCACTTGTTCATCTGAGCGGCACAAAATAAGCGGGGTCGCCTGCGCCTCGTCTGCGACGACATTGGCGCGTGAGCTGCCCGCGTGTGGTCGCGACTCAGCGCCCTCGTCTCCAATGTGGTGTGCCGCGTCGGCTGCCCGCGTAGTGAGCCACCGCGTAAGGTCGCGACGTCATCTTGCGTGAGGCCCGTTTTCGATGGTCGCTCACACCCCGCCCCGCGGAGCGGAGCGGCACGCTGTCTGCTCGCTTGGCTCCAGCGCGTGGCGGGGCCGCCGTGGCGACACGTCACGCAGTCACGGCCGCAGAGAGGAGGGGAGGCGCGCGCGGGCGGCTTCCGCACCTCCCGCCCCGTGGAGCGGGGCGGAGGAGGCAAGAGGAGGTGGAGGAGGAGGAGGAGGACGAGGAGGAGGAGGAGGAGGAGGAGGAGGAGGAGGAGGAGGAGGAGGGAGGAGGAGGCGAGGAGAGGCGAGGAGGAGGAGGAGGAGGAGGAGAAGCAGGAGGAGGAGGAGGAGGAGGAGGAGGAGGAGGAGGAGAAGCAGGAGGAGGAGGAGGAGAGGCGGGGATTCGCTCGCGTGGCCCTGGCGTGTCGCGGGGCCGCAGCAGCGGCACGCCAGGCGAGCAGTCTCCCGACCGCGGAGGCGAGGGGGAGGCGGGAGCGGGACGGCGGAGCGGCGCAGAGGGGGAGAGCAGAACTGGAGCGCGGAGGGCGGAGGAGGACGGGGGGAGGGAGAGAGGACGGCGAGGAGGACGGGGGAGGGAGACGACGTGGGAGGACGGAGGACGGAGGACGAGGGAGAGAGGACGACGACGTGGGCGGAGGAGGACGGGGGGAGGGAGAGAGGACGGCGAGGAGGAGAACGGGAGGGAGGGAGGGGTGGGGGGTTCGGAGCGCCTGGGGCCCGGCGAGGGCCCCGGGAGGCCGAACATCGCCCCAAACCGCCCGCCACCACTTTTTGGAAGCGTCGGCTCTCTGGGGATGCTGGACCCTTGCAAGGTCTTCTGTTGCATCATCGGGGGACCTTGTCTGTCCCGTCGCGGCCATATCCGCGTCGAATCCGTGTCGCATCCATGTCGGCCTTGTCGGATCCGTGTCGAACCTGTGTCGAATCCGCGTCGAATCTACGCCAAATTCGCGTCGAGTCAGCATCAAGCCCGCGGCGGGCACAAAAACAGACACCATTTTTCGGGACAGGCGAGGCCCCCCGAAGATGCCACGCAAAAGGCCCTGTGGGGGGCAGCCCTGGGCCTTGAACCCACGAGGCGGGCACGCCTGGGAAGAACAAGACCGGCCACCTCACAGGAACAAGGAAAGGCGACACCAGCACCACCAGGGCGAGGAGATGCGAGGAGCCAGGGGGGCCTCCCTGGTGGCGTGGCCCCCCCCTCTCGCTCGAGACACCCCCTAGCCCCAGCCCGGGAATGCATCGTGGACCTCCTCGCTGGAGGTGGCCCCCCCCCGGTGGTGTTGGTGCCGCATGTCCTCCCTTCTGACCTCACCGCCCACCTGCGCGCGAGGGCGCCGAATGAAGGCTCCCACTCCCGCCCTCACCGACGCGGCTGCCCCGCGGGGCCCCCTCGGGGCCGCCAGGGGGCCGCCGGAGCGGCGTGCAGGGGCCCCATCTGGGGCTCGCCTGCCCACCACCGCGCGAGCACAGTCAACCCGCATCAGAAGGATGCGCGTGGAGGATTGCCCACATGAGCGTTTTTCGAACGCAGCTGGTCAGCGATCGTCGCCAAGGATGGACCGAACGGGCAAGGATGCAATGGCACCCTTGGGAAGGTTGCCCATCCTCACTGTGCGGGAAGACAGTAGGGGATGGACTGCAGAATCGACTTGCCCCAAGCTTGATTGCCCGTCGAGCCTACGATACGTGCCTACAGTTCTCCGTAGGTCTGCGGACTACTCTGAGTACTTTTCCATCGGCGGTGAACAAAACTCCCTTTAATACACCACCCTTTAGTGAAAACGGCCTAGGACCGAAACCGACGGACCTGGACCCGCAAACATGACGGCCGCGACGCGCTCTCGCGAACCGAAAATTGGCCAATTCGCTATAATCGACGTGTCAGGGTAGGCCCTGGAGGCCGATCAACCTCCGATTCTTATGGGTTCGACGAGAAAACAAATTCTGGGGCACATCCACTCTGTAGCCGGTCCCCTACTTGAGCCGCGCCTTCACGACCGACCAGCCATAACTGGGGGAGCTGTGGTCCTCACCCCCCCTGGGGGAACCCGTCGCATCGACGACCTCTCGATGAGGGGTGTCGACATCGATGGGTCCCCCAGAAGGGGGTGCGGACCACAGCTCCCCCAGTTGTGGCTGGCCTGCACGAGGAGCCCCCGACGCACCGCCAGCCACCCCCGCTGGCTGGAGGAGGAGGAGGAGGAGGAGGAGGAGGAGGAGGAGGAGGAGGAGGAGAGGCGCCAAGGCCCGAGGCCGGGCAAGGCAGCCCAGGACCCGCGGCCGCGCCCAAGCGCGGCGCCACGGGCGCCCGCGGCCCGCAGCCATAGTCGCGGGGAACCCCAACCCGCGCCCTGCGCCCAGCCTCCCCCTGCGAGGTCAAGCGCACCACCACCAGCAGTACTTATAGTCTCTTTGGTGGAATTGTGGGCCTGGAGTGCCAGCAGCAGTCAGTATCAAGCGACCAAGGTCGCCAGCCTGGCATAGGAGGACGAGACGGACGAGGGCATCTGCCAGAGTTCTCCTACGATTGCACAAAGCAGCGACACTACTACGACTACATCACTCAGCAATGGCCAGCCCTGGAGAACAGCGTCAGCGTTCCAACTCCCGAAGGCAGAGACAGCATTCACAAACGCGAGGGCAGCGTGATTCACTGGGTGGACGGCATGAAGGCAGATGGAAGTGCAGTACGTGTGGATTGTCAAACCCCTGGTCATGCAACAGGTGCTCATGTTGGACAAGGGGACAAGCAGGGCAGAGACAACACACTCCCAGGGGCAACAGACGCAAGCCAGACAAAGAAAAAGCACCACCCAAGCGCTCTGCCGAGTTACAGAAGATGATTGACGGGGTTCCGATTGCCACACCAGAGGAAGCGAGATCATCGAGGGACTTCGAAGAACCACCCACAGAGCAGAGCGCGTCAAGGGCTTTTCGGTACCGTATATATGCTAAGCAATCCCAGCTTGGCTTGGCGGCGCTATCAGGCAAGAAGGCACAGCTGGACGTAAAGGAGACAGAGTTCAAGATTTCAGTCACGAAGTACATCATAGACATAATGCGTCCAGCAGCGGCCCGAGTTGAAGGCCACAGGAAGCACCACGAAGCCTTGAAGGAGCAGTACAGGTTGAAGGCCAAGCAGTCCAAGAAAATCAACGAAGAGATGGATGACCTACAGTACCAGATCGATAGGGCCCATGAGGCCTTGGTGGTTGCTATCCACGACAGGGACGGAGAGGAGGAAGAAGCTGAAGGAGAAATGGATGACGAGCAGGAGCACGAGTTGGAAGACGAAGTGATGCAAGCAGAACCCAGGCTGGGAAGGCCCAGACAGATCCCACAGCGACGAATGTTCCCAGCAGGAGGAATGCCGCCAGCTAACTCAGGATATTGCCCACACGTCGCAGAGACACCACACAAAGATGGTCACATGGAACAGATCCAGCAGTTGATGCAGATGGTAGCCCAGCAGTCGGTTGAAAATGGCAAATTGCAAGCGCAGCTTCGAGATGTACAGGCTGAGTCACAAGCGGCAAAAGCATTCTACGAACAACAAGCCGTGTACCAGCAGTTCTACATCGACAGGATGACTGACCAGCAGGAAAAGATGAAGAGCCAGATGGCGGCGGAAGGTGCAGAGTCAGAAGCAGCAGTACCCCAACCTTCACCTTCAACGCCCACGGAGGACTACTTTGGCACGCAAGAGCGACAGCAGGTCATCGATCACAAGAAATGGCTGCAGCAGAGTGCGGCGGCGGCAGCCCATGCGCATGCAGCAGCAGCAGCAGTTGGACAACTGCCAATAGTCGACACGGGGGCAGCAGAGGTCGCAGCGCGACAGGCAGCATATCAAGCTCAGCAGCAAGCAGCCGCCATCGCCATGATACAACAGCAAGCGCAGCAAGCAGTACACCATGCAGTGCAACAAGCAGCCCAGCGAGCAGATCAACAAGACCCACTCAAAGACAGGGGAGACCGCAAGGAGGAGAATCCGCAAAGGGCCTCGTTACAAGGTGACACCGCGACCCAGCAGCCAGTGCCCGATGACAACCACGACTTAGAGGCCGAGAACTGGGACGAAGTGCAGGCCAAGCGAGTTGAGGAGCGCACCTTGTACGAGGCTCAAGAGGTGACCGACCAGATGGTACGTGCGGTCATCAAGGAGGAAGCCGAGGCCATGCTCGAAGAGAATAGTCAACGCACGCACGGGCATGATCATCGGCACGTACCTGCACCAGTGCATACGCCAGTGGCACCAGAGTCACCAGCAGCAGCTTGGGAGGTGGGTCCCCTCCTCAGTGCCCATGCAGATCAAGAGCAGTATGCAGCAGCCCTCAGGATGAGGAACCTGGACGAGTCATCCTCTATTCCAACGGAGCAGCCTTCGCCATGCTGCACACCCACGGAAATGGCATCACCTACCCAACCTGGCAAGCAAGAAGAGATCAGTCCGACTGAACCGTTCACGCCGAGGGACCGCCGCACCGAGACTCGTTCCCCTTCAAGAAAAGGAGAAGAAGAAGGTAGGAGCCGCAACCAGCAGGGCACCCAGCACTACGACATCGCGCAAGGTGATAGCCCAGTTCGCCCTGGTCAACGTGGATCTTCCTTACCCCGATTTGGTTCGTTTCGAAGCTACGAGGAAGACAGCGGCAGCAGCGGAGGACCGCAGCCCAGGCAGATTGCCAGGAGGTCGATGCTGCCCTTCGGCAGGTCCGCTAACGCGGCGGCCATCAGGAGCAACTCGGCCCGCTAAGCAGGTCCATTTTGGACCTACTGAATGCATGTATTATAATTCAAAAACTGGAAGCAGTATCTCGTACCTGCGTGAAGCATCACCCGCAGCTCTACGGCATGCCGAGAAGTCTCCAGTACAATGCCAGGGACGTGGCCGTCAAGACAGGCACCCAGCAGGCCTCAAATCTGCTGTACGACAGACCCCCCTAGCCTCTACGACGTCTTCACCGTCGGCATCGGCTCCCACCACGAACTCTTCGGACGCTACTGGACGTGGAGCTGATGTACTAGCCGCGCCACACCCTCCTGAGTTTGGGTTTCCAGTTGAGGGTGCCAGATGTGCGCAGGTAGATTTAGGTCCCTTGTTCTCGGCAAGTCGCAGCTCGTCCCTGCCGCCGTCCTGGAACCCCCCATCGTGGCTCGACCAGGAGGAGAGGCGGCAGAAGCTCGAGAAGTACCAATCCCTCGAGTATGCAGAGCAGCGCACACTGTCTACCCCAGCCAGCGTCGGGCAAACCACGCAGGCCCTCGACACCAAGCAGACCAAGCTCATCACAGATGCTCGAGCGAGGTTTGTTAAGCAGGTAGAGGAGAGTACGCAATCGCAGTTTCACAAAGAGGACACGACACTGGCACTGACCCTAAAGTGCGAGGCACAGATCCCAGAACCAATCACCAAGCGCTTGGAGGGCAAGGACAAGTGGATCATCCTGCAGGAAATCCCAAAGGGTGCAGACGTCCACGAGTTCGCCCAAGCAGCCGTCACCTTGACCAAGTTTACCGAGGTGGACCCCACACACTATTTCATTTATACGGACGCCTCGGTACCGAAGATCAAGGAAGCATCCAGCTGGGCTTTGGCGCTTGTTTCACAGAGTGAAGAGAATTTCCATTTCCATGGACAGATTGGACACATTATCAAAGACAGTACCTCCCTGGACATCGACTACACTCTCCTGGGCCCCACGCAGGCAGAACTGGTAGCTATTATTTGGGCGCTGTTGCTGGCGTACCAACTTGAGGACACCACAGACACTACCATTCTAACAGATTCGCAAGGAGCCATTGACATTATCACAAGAGCCACGTCCAGGGACGATCCCATTTCTATTCTAGCAACAAGCACATACGATACAGTGCGAAGGGCGAGGCATACTATGGTTGAACACGTGAAAGGTCATGTTGGACAACCTTGGAACGAACTTTGCGATTCTATTGCCAGGTACCACACAAAGAAGTACTTGACAACTGCTGATGTGGTCATCGACCTCGATGTGGACTGCCCGCTCCCTATGGCCATCGTTGATGAACTCAAGGTCACGAAACACATGCACTGGAGTTTTCTACGAGACACAAACTTTCAGGATGGTCGAGCATATCCCCCAGCAAACGGAGATGGACTGAGTTTTTCATACCAACTCATGCAGGCGGAGGAGGAAGTGGTTATCCGAAAGAACCCCTTACCTGTCAAGCCCGCTCCTACTGCTACTGAGCAACCAGCAAAGGTTACCCTCAAAGCCAAGACGACCCTGAACTTGAACCTTGCTACGTACAACGCACAGAGGACCATCGTAGACGACAAGGAACATATGACCTTTGCGAACAGGGAGAGTCGATGCGCCGTTACGAAACACATCAAGCACCAACGAGGTCAGTTGATGCGACTCCAATTGCGAGATGAAGGGGTGCAGATTGCTGGAATCCAAGAGACCACTTTCACGGAGGAATATACTAGTGGAGATGGATATATGCAGTTCAACTCTCGACAGACCAGCTCCAAACAGGAGAAGCTTGGGGTATCATTATTGATCAGCTATGACGTGCCGTATGCCACCAGCCAGCAGAAGGAGCACTTCTTCGAGAAGAAACACATACGGATTGTCCATCGGTCGGAAAGGCTACTAATCGCATGTATAAGAACACCCATAGTACACGAGACGATCCATGTATGGCATGTTCCACATCACGAAAAAGGGTCCAAGCATGCAGTACGAGTCAAATGGTGGAAGCAGCTCTGGCAACTCAGCCAGAAGTGGCCGCCAACTATTGTTTTCGCAGATGCAAATGCAACATTTTCGAGCATACCCTCCCCAGGAGTAGGGGGACTGGTCCACAAGGTCGAGGATAAGGATGATGACAATGCTGAACGTATCAGAGAATTTGCTAGTATTTACAAAGTGCACTTATTGAACACAATCATTGATCATCAGGAGAAAGCTACGTACACAACATATGGAGGTCGTGAGAAACGTATCGACTACATCGCCACGAGCAAGCAGTATCTGCAAGGCACAACCAGCGTTGAAACCTTGCAGGACTTCGACACGGGCACCATCGCTCAAGATCATGTACCTGTCATAGCAAGAACGAGTCTACTGGTGGAGCCGCGGAGAAGTTCCACAAGCCAGAGAGCGATTGACAGGGTCAAGCTACAAGATCGTCAACGACAACAGATTTTCTGCGACCAACTAAGTAATCTCCCATTGCACAGTTGGGAAACGGATGCCAACAAGCAGATGGAAGAAATAAATGGTGCTGTGGTCAGTATTGCAGGAGCGATTTTCAAGCCAGACACACTCACCCCACGGCAGCCATACATTACGCGGACAACGATGAAGTTGGTCAGGTATCGCAGGTTCGTCACGCGTGCGCTGAGGAGCGCCACGACCTTGTCGGATACCAAAGCTTGGGACAACCTGAAGAAGTACTCCGCGAAAGATGAACTCACCAAGGCCACCGAGCAAGACGCCTGGTTTAAAGAAGCCAGACAGTTTTACATGATCTTGGACCTAAATGACGATGACAGCGGAGGGGAGTTATCAACAGGAGCCCGATTATTCTTGTCAGACACCAAGCCAGTACTAACGAGGCTATTGCGACAGGACCGCGCAGCACACTTGGAAAAAATAGCCAACGAACTCCAAGGCAGCATCGCCAACCACGACAGCAAACAGGAAGGAGCAGCAACCAGAGCACTCCTACGCCATGGCGGGAGGATCCCGACACGAAGTTCGAGACGTTCACCAGCAGGAGGCCCAGCGCCTTACAACGAGGATGATGCTGGAGAGGTTCTTGATGAAGATGAGAAAGTTGCTCGGAGTCGTCTGGTGCACTTTGCCAAGCAGGAAGATGCCACATTGTTCAGCACCAGAGAGATAAAAGACCGCTACAACACGGAAGTCAACACCGCAGCGATGCATACGGTGCTGGATTTGGACCAGATCCCGCCGCTCCCATGGCTACAGCACAGCTTCAGCAGCGGAAAGTGGGGTACGGCACCAGGCACTGACGGCGTCAGTGCTGGGATTCTCAAGGCGGGTTCTGGACCACTGGCCCGACTGTACCATCCAGTTATGTGTAAGGCGGGGTTACTACTTCAGGAACCACTTATATTCAAGCATGGTATTGGCATCAGCTTGGCCAAGTCAGCGGATAAGGCGGCATGGAATGAGTATTACAGACTGATCCTGCTTAACAGCGAGGTGTCCAAGCACTACCACAAGTACCTGCGCAGAAGCTTGGCAAGCATGGTCAACATCATCATGCGTGACACCCAGACAGGAGGAAGAGCCAAACGCTCTACAGCCATGGCAGGACACACGGTCACTACCTTCCTTCAGCTCCTCAAGTACGAAAAACAATCAGGGTTCGTGTATTTCATCGACTTGCGAGCAGCGTTTCACAGAGTCATACGGCAGCTGGGCATAGACACAAAGGTGCACGACCCAGAACAGCAAGATATAACGTATATTATGCAGAAGTGTAGCATCCCCAATGCCTTGAAGCCGCTCACGCATTTGGCACTGGAAGCACCGGTTCTGATGCAGCACCTGGAGGATCGACCCCACCTAGCCCAACAGTTGGTGGAAACGCATCGCCTGACGCACTTTGGCATGGCAGACACTGAGGAAGTGGCAGTATCGAGGCGAAGCACGAGACCAGGCAACTCCCTGGCGGACTACCTGTTCAACGTTATATTTACGAAGCCCTTGGAGTACGCCTCGGAATCTCTCAAGGCTCAAGGACTTTGTTACGAGGTTCCAGAGCGAGACAACAGATACCCGAGCCTTTCCAGACACAGGACAGCACAAAGGGTATTGACTGATGTATCGTTTGTTGACGACGCATTGTTCGTGGTGCAGGCTCGAAATGATATAATGCTGATGGCAATGCGGAAGACAGCGGACACGGTCCATGGAGCCATGCTGCTCTACGGCTTCGAGGTCAACTATAAGCGCACCAAGACAGCCTTAGTACCATCCATCAGAGGCCCAGGCTCGGGACCCACCAAGAAGCAGGTACATGGCAAGTCCCCAGCCACCATCAGTTCCAGGAGATATGGGTTAGTTGTGCATGTGGAGGTATGCTACAAGCACTTGGGTACGGTGATCGACAAGGACGGCTCAGTGGGCACCCAGGTCGCCAGGAACTTGAATCGGCACCGAGACGCAGCGGGACCAGCACGGAAATCAATTAACAAGTTATTGCCTCTCAGCAGCGAGACAAAAGTCAAGATAGCCGACACCCACATCAATGTGCACCTGGGGTACCACGCCGAGACTTGGGCCGAAGTCAGCAACACGAAGATGAAAGCGCTCGAAGCAGCATATCAAAAAACATATCGATCAGCGTTACGGCTTCACCTCCCTGATGAAGATGGGCAGCGACCAAGAACTTGCAAAGTGCTGTACGAAGCCAAGAAGCCGCCGCTCCAAGCAGGAATACGACTTCGGCGACTCAGATATCTAGTTGCACTACTGGAAGCTGGTCCCACAATACTGCTCGAGATGTTGGACCTTACTTGGAATCCCGAGAAAGTCGAGGTTGGCTGGGCAGCGCAGCTCAAGCAGGACTTTGCTTGGATTGCAACGCACATGAACACAGGCCCAGACGACCCCATGTTACACAGGACCTTGCAGGCATGGGTCGACAACATAGTGAAGGACCCCTCGGCGTTCAGAAGGCTGCTCAAGCAAGCATGGGACAGATACCGTGCACAGCAACAAGACGAACATCATCTACAGGAATGGAAGCAAGCACTGGCAAAGCTTCAAGGACATGAGCCCAAGGATGCAGATCATGCTATCAACAACCGACACAAAGTTTTCTGCTACATATGTGGGCATGAATACGCCGACATCGCCACCTTGACAGGCCACATCCACCGAGACCACCGCGTTATCGACACGGCACAACGCTATGCAGCTGGATCGTACTGTCACGCGTGCAAGAGTGAACATCACTCCAGACCACGACTACTAGTACATCTTCGTCGAGTATCAGAATGTCTGCAGGTGCTCAAGAGCACAATGGCGCCACTGTCCGATGCTGAAGTCCACAAACGCCAAGAGCAGGACAGAGCAACGATAGCAACACTTAAGCAGCAAGGTTATGGAGCATCGAAGGCAATACAACCAGTCAGACGGGATGCGCCCCAACGTCGAAAAACACATCGGCTGCAGCAAGTAGAAGACTACGGCCAACATGCTCCAGATGACGAAGTACCTCCGCCACCGCAGCCACCTCAACATGTTCCTGTCCACCCGCAAGTACGCCGAGGCTACGACCACCCAGACGCAGCAGACGTTGACGACATTGAAGCGGAGGAGGCAATCTCACGAGTTGCACCTACTCACTTGCCTACGTGCAAATATGTACTTCATCTATTCTCAGGCCGAAGAAGGCCAGGGGATCTGCAAGACTGGATAGAACAACAACATGATTTCAGCTGCGTGGTACTACAAGTAGATGTTGCACTATCTGAGGCTGGAGACCTCACACACTGGCAAAATATTCTCAAGTTCGCGAGGATGGTCGCCGAAGGGCATATATTGGGCATTCTAGCAGAACCGCCTTGCGAGACCTGGTGTGGCGCCAGGTATCATCAAGTTGAAGGATATGCAGGACCTCCCCCAGTACGTTCATCGCAATATTTATGGGGCTTACCAAATAATGAGATGCGTTACCGACAACAAGTCACGTTGGACAACTTGCTAATGCGGGCATCGATCTTCTTGGCAGCGGCATGCGCAAAACACTACATACCCATGCTGCTGGTACATCCGAGGAGGAATTGGCGACCACAAGCCCCATCATGCTGGATTATCCCTGAGATGCGAGCGCTCATGAAGTTACCAAACGTATGCACGATTACGATTGACCAATGCTCAATGGGCCAGACTTCCAGGAAGCCCACTACCATTCTCCAGGTATCTTGCAGCAGCTTCAGCACCCTGATCAACAGGAGGAATGACAGCTGCCGCTGCAGACACCAGTACCATGAAGCCAGCATTGGACGTAACAACAAAGGAAGTGACAAAATGGCCCAGAATAAGGAGTTACCATCGGAATTATCAAGATGCATGGCGCAAGCCATTCAAACATCCTGGCAGGAACGTTACTACGCCCGTGGATCGACCTTGGAACATGTTGATCATGAGCTGCTACAGCTATATGTACCGTTGGACATCTACACCGAGGACCCCACCACCAGCCAGGATCACACCACCTGAATTGATAAGTATTGATGTCCAACACTGTCCAGTTCTGGGGCCTGGAGTGCCCGCCTCATGTCCCCCGTGGCGCTACAGCGCACGGGCCCGCTGCCGCAACATCAACAACTACGCGAATTGAGCGGCGCCTGCGAGAGACCCCCCGGAGGGAGCGGCGGGGGCCCCCAAGGCCCCAATGCCCTTCGGGGGGTCGTCGTACGTCCCCCTTTCGTCTCCGTCGTTCCTCCTTGTAACGTGGCGGCGGCGTCAGCGGTGGCATCTACCTCCCTCTCGGGGCGCGGCCGCGGGCGGCGGCCATGCCTGGAGTCAGCAGACACGACGCGCGTCGCGCAGCGTTTGCGATGAGATGAGGAGGAGGAGGAGGAGGAGGAGGAGGAGGAGGAGGACGAGGAGGAGGAGGAGGCGGAGGAGGCGGAGGAGGCGGAGGAGGCGGAGGAGGCGGAGGAGGAGGAGGACGACGAGGACGAGGACGAGGAGGAGGAGGAGGAGGAGGAGGAGAAGGCCGCCGGCGAGCGAAGACCCCCCCCCCCCCCGCGGCCGCCGCCCGTGGGCTCTCCCGGCCCGCTGGGGCACCGCCGGCCCTCCCCAGAGCACCGTCGCCGCGTTCGCTTCGAGCCTTTTTGTTTTGTTCTCGTTCGGCTTCTATATATTATATTTTATTATCATATATTATTATATACTACATTGTATTATGGTATATTATATTATAGTATAGTATATTATATTATATTATATTATATTATATTATACTATATTATATTATATTATAATATATGATATTATGTCATATTGTATTGTAACATATTATAGTATACTAAATTATATTCTAGCACATGACAATATATTATATTTTATTATATTAGATTACATTATGTTATAATATATCTTATTATATTTTATCATATTACATTATATTATATTAAATTATATTATATTTTATTATATATCATAATATATTACATTACACTATATTCTATTATATCATTCTATAAAATAATATGTATATTCGAATATATAAGAGATTCGGGCAAGTTTCCTTGCGTGGCGTTCGCCCCTCCCCCTCTCCCCTCTTCAAACACGAGTGCGAGCGTGCGAGGGCTTCTCGACTCGTGGCGCGATGTCCGCAGGTGCCGGTCGTGTGTTGCGGCCTGCTTCGCGCTCCTCGGGGGCGGCCAACGAGGGGCGCGTCCAGAAGGGGTTTGGGCGCCAGTCATGGCCGGCGGCGCGTGCGCCGCGGCCCAGAGGGGGGGCGGGGACGCGTTGAGATAAGAAAGGGCTCCATGACATCTGGGGAGATCTCATGGCCCACGCCACGATATCCACGTCCGGAAGTGACGTGCTGAGCGGCAGCGTTTTCCGCGGATGCTGTAATGCAATGTACCCAACGTATCCAATTGTTGCATAATTGCCACATATTGTATTGTGTTGCATTATTATGTTTCCCCCCCTAACCCCCCCTGGGAGCTGCGCCACAGGAACGGACCAAAGTGGCCCCCCCCTCTCCTGGTGCTCAAAAACCTACCACAACTCTATAGAAAATCTATGATTTCGACCTCTTGGGCCTCTCGGGGGGCCAAGAGGGCGCCAAGACGGCTCAAGATGGGCTCTGTGCTGGCCAAGACGGCCCCCGAGGCGGTCCAAGAAAGCCCCAAGAGGGCCCCAAGAAGCCCAATGACAGCCCAAGAGGGCCCCAAGAGCGCCCACAACTGCGCCTCCAGAGGCCAAAATCATTGATTTCCCTATGGTTTTGTAATATTTTAGCGTTCTCGCCTTGGCGGCCCAAGCAGCTTCCTAAATCGCTCCAGAACAACCCAAGAAGCCCCCAAGAGGGCCCCAATACGGCCCAACAGAACCCCAAGACGGCTCAAAGAGGCCCCCAAGACGGTCCAAGAGGCCCCTATGACGGCCCAAGAGGACCCCAAGACGGCCCCAAGGCGGCCGCGAGAGGCCCCCAAGACGGCCTCCGAAGAGACGAAACGGCGCAAAAGCGCCCCAATACGGCCAAAGACACCCCCCCTAAGAGGCCCCAAGGGGCCCCAAAAAGCCCCCAAGAGGCCTCCAAGATGTCTTCAAGAAGCCTCCCACAGGCTCCAAAGAAGCCCCCCAAAGGCCACACAGCAACTGGAGTACAATGTCATTTTTCCAACCTGGGCGAACTGCGGCGCAGCGCCAGCCAGGTGGAAATTGGTCGCAGCGGCGCCCATGATTAGAGCCGGCGCTGGAAGGAAATCTGGGGAGGTAGTATGAAAAGGAAGGAGGGGGTAGAGGCCCCAAAGAAGAGGCCCAAGGAAGCTCCCAGGAGGCCTCCAGGAGGCCCCCAAGAGGCTCCCAAGAGGCTCCGCGACGACGTGACTGCACGTGCTCCGGACGTGCACCCCGCGAAGCGAGAGGAATCCCCCCCCCTCCTAAACAACACACCCCTCTTGGCCGCCCCCGATTTGGACGCCCGAAATGGGTACGGAAATACTGGGTACAATGCCCAACAATACATGTTATCCCAAACCAACAGCGGCCGCTGTTGGGCAGGCGACCTTCCACGCCACGACATTCCCCCCCCCCCCCTAGTCATCACCCCCGTCTTGGCCGCCCCCGAGCTCATGTCCCCCCCCCGTCCGTGCAAGCAAGCCTGCTGGCGTCCCGAACAGAACTGGGCGCTTCGCGGCGAGAGACCCGGGAGATCTGGACCCCTTACAGTTGGGGCCTTGACCCAAGGAACCCCAAATAAGGAACGAGGCCCCTTTTCTTCCATAGGTTAAACTTCGATGTCCCATCGAAAGCCTCAGGAACACCCGAGGCAAACAGTGAAGCAATGCAAGGAACACGGAGCCCCTCCCCAAAGAACAGGGTTCCTTCTTCAGCGCCCCGGCTGTACCCAGGACCACTGTTGCACCCAAGGCGCTTTCGGGGGCGGCCAAAAGGGGGGCGTCAAAGAGGGGGAGGGGGGGGGGGCGCAAATCATGGGCGCCGGCACGTGCGCGGCCCAGGGGGCGGGCCGGGGACGCACTGGAATAAGAAGAGGCGCCATGAAATCTGGGGAGACAACCAGAAACTTCCCGCCCGTGTTTCTAGGGGAATAAGCACCTGACAACCGTTGTCCTCTTCCCTCGTTTCCCCCTTTTCGGGCCCCTTGGGAGGCCTTCGTCTCCAACGCTGGAGTCGAGTCGGAATCCTGGTCAGAACGCACCCCGAGAGAGGTCCGGGGAGCAGCGGTATTGGTACCTGACTGTTCCCCAATGACAGGAACAGAAACTTTCGGAGGTCCGCGCAGATTTGCTGTGTCGGCGCTGAACCCCCCTCCCTGGCGCGCGGAGCGCGCCATGGGCGGCGCCAGGGGCGCCGCCAGAAGGCTCTGGCGCCGACCAACCAAAATCCGCGCGGACTTCCGAAAGTTACAATCAGGTTGACTTCTCGCGGGGTGCGTTGTGACCTCGACTCCAGCGGTGGAGAACGAAGGCCTACCAGAGGGGCCCAAACGGGGACAGCGAAGGAAGAGGAAAACGGTATTGGCGCCTTGTCCTCCTCTGAGTCTTTGGGTGACCCCAGAGGGGGTCCCGCTGAAAGGGCGTGGTGCAATAGATTTCGGGCAATTGTATTGCAAATGTACTGCGCCGGAGAGTTGTGTTGTATTATATTGCAAAAGGTGTGTTGCACGCAAAAATCCAGCAATACATGTGCGCTCCGGAGTGTATTGCACGCCTCAAATGTATTGCAGCCCCACAAGACTATTGCATCAAATCTATTGCACCAACCCCTTGTCGCTGGACCCCCTTTTGGGTCAACCCGAGAGTCGTTGTTCGTTCCCCGGTGCTTCACAACGAGGGGAGCCCAGCAGACACTAGACCGCTCCAAGTGTTCCGATGCGTTGGCCCTGGAGGCCTGGACCACTTCCCCAGGGTTAGGTCGGGCGTGTCCTCCTACAGAAGGACTTTGGACGATGAATCGAAACTGTTCGAAAAATATTCAACACATTTTCAAACATGTCCCCAAAATCGTCCCCCGACTATTCTTTTTTACTATTTTGAAGATCCCCCCTGTAAAGAGACAGGCCCGACTTAACCCTGGGGCTGGTTTGTCGTCCTGGGCAATTTTTGGCGACCCCGAGGCCCTGCGAGGGCCCCGGGAGGCCGAAACAAAAACCTCCCACTCCGATGTTCGGGCAAAACATCCACCCCGATAATAACCACCCCGACACGCGAAGGCGTCGTTTAGTAAACGCACCCAAAGAGGGGATCAAACAGGGTGGGGTTGTTTAGCAAACGAACAAGGCCGTTAATTACGCGCGAATTGTCCAATCCGGGTGGTTTTTCCTCCTTTGATTTGCGGAACGTCGGATCTCTTTGGGACGTGGGGCGGAACTTGATCAGGGACCGACCGTCCCGGCATTCCTATAGTCATACTACGAAATGCTCTGGAAACCCAAGAATGTTCTAATAACAAAAAGATGTTCTTAGAACGTGAGCCCGATGTGTTTAAAAACAAGAGTCCCAGCCAGAAATGTTCTAAGAACATTTCGCGGGAACCACAAAAGGTTCTTAGAACATTGTTTGGTGGGGCTATAGGCGAGCCGGGACGCTTCGCCACTGCTTGAAGCACGGCGTCCCAAGAACTCCCGATCCTTCCCCCAGGACCGGCAGTTCATCCCGACTCGTTCTTGGACGGCCCCGGGGCTCGGCGAGGGCCCCCAGGGGCCGAAACTTCAGAAAAACATCGCGTCCGGATCTTTCAACGATGCGGCTCGTTGCCACGCCAAAGATGGCAAAGGTTTGCGAGGTTCTGAGCCAGGCCTGGGACTTTCGAACGACTTCGTTCCGATGTTCTCTTGTGGCTATGTGTTGATTCCTCTTCCTCTCCATGTTCGCGTTCCTCCAGGTTCTCACTTTCGTTCGTTCAGTTGCTCCTGATATACAAATCGTGAGGGATTTTTCAACGACGCGATCATGTATGGGGGGATCCCCCCCTCGCTGTCGGCTGCACGCAAAAATGACCCTAGGCACGTTGGCCTTTGGTGCGCGGCCTGAGCGGGGGTCATTGGGGACACCTCACGTACAAGCCGCTACTGTCACGTCCTTTTCAGCGATCGGGGGGGCCCCCTTGGGCCTGCACCAAAGGTCACTCTGGCGAAAGGTCACTCCTACATTCAGATGCTCCAACCTACTTTAGCCTTGATCACCATAAAATCGAGCACCAGGAATGTACCGAAAGTGGAGGGTGTTCACGTGTCGGGCCCTGGAAGGCGATACTTCTTCGACACTGTTTCGATACTCCCTGGGCGCTCGAAATTATTCCTGGGATATGATCCTTAAGTACGATGGGGAGCATTTTTTTAGAGCTCGACGCCCGCACAGCCTGGGTGAAAAAAAACACAGCAGCGGCGGATGGGAAACCACTGCTGGCAGTGAGGGAGACCCCACTGACCGAAAGAGTACCTCCAGCAGCCCCATGGCCAAAATGGCTTGAACCAAAATAGCTACGAAACGACAGGGAGCAACAGAACTCTTTCATGTAGCTCACCGTGGTGCCACTGGCTGGCGGCCCGAGCCCCGCCCGCCCAAGCCACGCTTCCGCCGCGGCTAGGGCTCGCCACGGCCCCCCCCCCCAGGCGCCCCACGCAAGGAGGCACCGCGGCCGCTGGCTCGCCATCCCTCTCCAAATCTCCTCCTCCCCTCCTCCTCCTCCTCCTCCTCCTGCTGTTCCTTCTCCTCCTCCTCCTCACCCTCCAACCTTTTCTCCTCCTCCTCCTCCTCCCTTCCCTCCTCCTCCTCCACCTCCACCTCCTCCTCCGCCTCCCTTCTCCTCCTCCTCCTCCTCCTCCACCTCCACCTCCCCCTCCACCTCCTCCTCCTCCTCCTCCTCCTCCTCCTCCTCCTCCTCCTCCTCCTCTCGAAATCTCCCACGATGTGAATTTGTTGGTCCCAGCGGTCTTACTCGACGCTGGCCTCTGGGGCCCATCGTCGGCCCCGGGGGCCATCGGAAACGGATCCGGGGCGGAAAGCTACCCACAGATCCGACGTCTACGGCTTTTCAGTACGCGGCCCCCCGCAGTATCGTCCCTGCCTGGCGGCGCGCAGAGGGGGGTGGAGGGAGGGGGGAGGGCTTCTTAGAAGGAGGCTGCTTCTTAGATCTTAGAAGGGAGGGGGGCGGGCTTCTTAGAAGGGGAGGCCTTCTTAGAGGGAGGGGGGAGGGCTTCTTAGAAGAAGGCGCCAGCCTTACATCTATAGATAAGGACCGCGGTTTCAAAGAAGCAGGGGTGCTTCTAAGAAGCCCTCCCCCCTCCCCCCGCCCCCCTCTGCGCGTGGCTGACCTTCTGTGGGGCCAGTTTTTCATCCAGAACACTTGCCGTATAGCCCGAGGGCCCGGCAAGGACCCCCCCTGGGAGGACGAACACGGCGAGAAACTGCCGAATTGCAGTGTTCCAACGCTGGAGGCCTGGATTTTTACCCCAGGTGGGAAGCGGAGGAACCTCGACTGCGGCCGCGCACTGAAAAAATCACGCCGCTGGATGTCTGGGTCGGTCCCCGACGCTGCACGGTTTCCCCCAGGGCCGCAGGCGACGCGAGGAGGAGGGGGAGGTGGAGGAGGAGGAGGAGGAGGAGGAGGAGGTGGAGGAGGTGGAGGAGGTGGAGGAGGAGGAAGGAGGAGGAGGAGGAGGAGGAAGAACCCCTCTCGTCCGCGCACCCGCCTCGGGCCACGCTGCGCCCTTTTTCTCCTCACCCCCCCACCCCCACCCCCCCCTCCCCCTCCCCCTCCTCCTCCTCCTCCTCCTCCTCCTCTACCTCCTCCTCCTCCTCCTCCTCCTCCTCCTCCTCCTCCTCCTCCCCCATCCTCCTCCTCCTCCTCCTCCCCCTTTTCCTCCTCCTCCTCCCCCTCGCCCTCCCAGAGGGGGTCCTTGCCGGGCCCAGGAGGAGGAGGTGAAGGAGGAGGAGAAGGGAGGAGGAGGAGGAGGAGGAGGAGGAGCAGGAGGAGGATTTACCTAAGCCCTCCGGAGAAACCCTCCACCCGACGCGTGCCTCGGGCCCCTGCCCCGCCCACCCCCCCGCACTGCTGCTGCGGCTGGAGCGGCGGCGCCGTCGGCGAGGCGAGGCCTGGCTGCGGGCCCTGGCCGGCGAGCTGCTGCTGATACCTGGCAGCCCCCCTGGAGGCGAGGCCAGGGCAAGGATCGAACGACGACGACGACGTCGTCGTCGTTGTCCTCCTCCTCCTCCTCCTCCTCCTCCTCCTCCTCGTCGTCGTCGTCGTCGTAGTCGTCGTCGTCGTCGTCGTCGTCGTCGTCGTCGTCGTCGTCGTCGTCGTCGTCGTCGTCGTCGAGCCCCACTGGGGGCAGGGCACGTCGAGAGTCTGTGAGGTCTGGCGGCTCCGGAGGACGTGTGGGGCGCCGCGGCCTTCTCAGAGCGTCCCCGAAGGCTCCGAAAGAGCGCCCCGGAGCGCTCTGAGAGGTGTAGCCCTGTCCTGGCCCTGCGCGACCCCTTGAGGAGGGGCACGCGGAAGGACAAGTACTGGTAAGGAGGGCCCACAGGGCCAGAAACGAGGGGGGACTGAGAAGGCGGGGTCGTTCTCCCCCCTCCTTCTACCCCTCTTTCCCCTCCTCCTGCCCCGCGCGACCCCTTCTCCCCACTGTCTGCCCCGCCCACCCCTTGAGGAGGGGGAAGAAGGGTGGGGGGCTCAGGGAAAGAGCAAACACTGGCGGAGGGAGGAGGGGACAACGGGGGCGAGGGAAGAGGGACAAGGCGAGATGGGATGTGCAATTAAGAAAGAACTCGCTGCGGGGCAATGAAAGATAGTGAAGCGCCGGCAAACGACGACACATCCACAGAACTCTCATATATGATCGTCAAGGGCGCCCAAGCTCGCGCTTCGAATGCGCGAAGCGCCAAGAACTCGGCGCTCTCGCGCCGCCCCCCAGGGGCCGGGGGAGAAGACGAGGATGAGCAGTCGGAGCCGGACCGCGAAGCGCGAAGGACTTCGCGCCCTCGAGGGCGCCCCTGGTCCAGGTGCCAGAGCACGCGTCGCCGGGCGCAGACCGTGCGGGCTCCGCTCCACGTCGGTCGGCTGCTCCACGGAGGGAGGCGGGGCTGAAGGGGAGGGGGGCGGGTGAGAGGCACGGGAGCTCTGAATTCACCCTGGAGACGCCGACCTTTTGTCGTTCAAAGTCCTCGAAAGTCATATGGAAGGCATCTTCGGAACAATTCTTCCGCGCGAGCTTGGAGGAGGCATCTGGCAACTCCCGTGGGGATAGCCTGCATGGGGACGGAACCGTGCTGCTGCTGTTCCTCCTCTTCCGCCGCCAGGCTTGGACGTGCCAGTCACCACCGCTGCCGCTGTCGCCGTCACCCGAGTCCGTGCCCTATGTGGCGGCCGCAGTGGGAGTGCCGAAACGCGCCCGAAGTTCATCAAGGCATGCAGGTGCGAATCCGACCTGTCTGGTTGCTGCCTCAGGGGGTGCCCGTGCTCCGGGGGGGCGGCAGCACCGCCCCTCCACGACGCGATGCTGACGGAGCCTGCGGGGTGGGCCCCTTGCATGTGCTGTGCACTTCAAGCTTGGCTTCGTCTTCAGCTGTGGGTGCACGTCGAGGCGCCGTAGGATCAGCCCACCCAAACATTGGTTGTCCGCTCGCGCGGGGCGTCTGCACACCGGGCTCCTTGGCCGACCAGACGACCCGGTGCCTGCCTCGGGGCCCCTGCGGCAGCCAGAAACCCACGAGATGCGCGCTCGCCCTGCCATTGACACCGATGCGGCGCCCCCAGTCCACGAGGGCAGCCTCGTGTTTCGAACGTTCGCGCAACGCCCACCCTCGAACCCCACGAACATTCATGTGCAAGCGCGTCTGTCTTTCGCTTCTTCGAGTAGGGGATCGACTACATAATTGGTTTACCCCAACGCATGGACGTTCTCGTCGAACCTACTGAAAACAGCTGAGGGTTCTCAGATGACTTGCAAACATTCGACGCATTAGTCGTACATTCGATTGAAAAAAAAAACATTCGGGGAACATGAATTGAGGGGTGCGAAAACGTCCCTACCCTGGGTCACAAATGCGTGGTTTGTAAGTGTACTGGGAGCTCCCAAAAGGCCAGAGAACCGCCAGGACGCTGCGCGACGCGCGCGATATGCAGGGCTGTTCCTGTCAGCCCACAGGAGGTTCAGCGCACAGCGCCTCGTAAACCAGGGCAGTGGCGCTCTTTTTGTTGGGTGACCCAAAAAGGGGGTCCAGCTGAAAGGGGGTGGTACAATAGTTGCAAGGCAAGTGCATTGCAAATCTATTGCGCCAGAGACTTATTTAGCATTGTAGTGCAAGTAATGTATGGCACGCAGAAATCCAGCAACGCATCCGCGCCCCGGAAAATGTGGCACGCCCCAGATGTACTGCGACCCTACCAATCTAGTGCACCAGATCTACTGCACCACCCCCTTGTCTCTGGCCCCTTTTTAAAAAATCAGCAGCCGCAAGCGAACTCGCAAACGGCGAGTCGAGTCAGAGCGGGCCGCGCAAAGACGAATTACCCAAAGCCGGCGGGGCCACAGGCATCACCACGGCGGACCAAGCTGGACCCCCTTTTGGGTCAACCCGAAATTTCTACGCCCTTGAACACTTCCGTGGTCGATCCCTGGCTCGACTGCTGTTCCTGCCCTGTTCTGCCCCCCCTCCGGCAGGCCGCCCCTGGCCCCGCATCTCACTAAGGCTGCACGGCTCTGCCCACGAGGAAAACGAGGAGGAGGAGGAGGAGGAGGGGGAGGAGTAGGAGGAGGAGGAGGAGGAGGAGGA